>WBMY01015958.1:575-249814 GCA_013397315.1 Donacobius atricapilla
TTTGCAGTATGCTGATGACAATTTGAAGAGACAGTGAGTAGAAAAATCCTACTTAGAAAAGAAGAAAATGAATGCTGTGAAATTTGCAGGGGATTTAGTGAAGTGCATAGTCCCATGGGCTTCAGAGATGTGAAGAGAGATAGCAAGGTTGACTGTGAAAATGAAAGAAGTGGACACTGAAGAGTGCTATGGGAATATTGAGGCAAATTCTTCCATCAACTACTAAAGAACAGAAAAGAAAGAACCAACACAAAGTGAAGTGTATCCTCAAACTGCTACTTCATTTGCATTTTTAACCTGGCTCTGAAGAAAGAAAACAAACAAATGAACAAACAAAATCCAAAACCACCCAGAAACCAAAAAGGAGTTGAAAATAATCAAAACGAACTGTTCAAAAACTTTTTTTCCCTCATTTTATAATTCACTCCTGCAAATTATTTTTGGTGATGTTTATCTGACATTGCGTCTTTGATGCTTTATATCTTAATTTCTATGCTTTCTTTTTTTATCCAATCTATCCCTTATTCCCATTGCAATAAATAGTCACTTTGATTTACAATTCCCTTCAGCCATCTGAGCAGGATTATATATATATATATGTGCACACACAAAAACCTTAATAAAAACAAAATGAAAGTTCATATTTCATAAGGTACTTTATTTAAGACAGGGTTTTGAACTTTTTTTCAATTTCTAATTGTATTTGCAATTTTAGTATGACACTGTCAGTGGAAAGATTAAAATAAGCTGCAAATACAGCCTTTAAAGATACAAGCAGCTGTCTGTTTCATTTTCTACATAAGTAATATGACTGGAGAGTCAAAAGAACGGGTTATACTAAGGAGACTCCAAACTCAAGGTTGAATATGATTCTGTTTTCAGGCAGATACTACTACTTTCTCCTTGTTAAAGACTTTCCAAAGGTCTGCATACACACTCAAAAGTCTGATGTCTCAGACTCATCAGATGTCTGGTGTCTATTTTTGTTACAGTCTGCACTTCAACTAATTTGAATGTCTCATATTAGTGCTCTAATTATAGTTTTCACATAATCTGATTACTGTTACAAACATAAGGGTCAAGCTCCTCTTAAAGTTGCATGGTTTCTTTTAGGCTCTACTGAAAGTAGCCGAAAGTGATGTTAAAATGAAAGTTACTGTGTCCTGCAGGTTTATTACATGTATCTGATACAATTTTTATGGATTGTGCTACATGGAAAGCAGTAATTTTATAATTTTGTTTTCAATTGGCACATATAACTAATGGCAACTTTATTAAGTTAATTTTGCTTCACAGCAACAGTTATCAAATTTTAATGTCATTTTTTTGGCCCAGTTCTCTGGATTCAAATGCCTCCATCCACGCACCTCTACCCCAGAGCACCCTCACTCACACTTCAATCATTCCCTCACATGAAATCGTTCATGGTCTACCACCTTCTCCCCTTCTCCCCCAAAAAGACTCTGCTCCAGCCTTTAAAGAGTCTCTGAAACAGAGCATGGTTCCCTTGGGGGTTCAGCGGAGCAGCAGGCAGAGCTGTGCCCAGCACTGCAAGTCAGCTGGCACAGCCACTGACCTGTGAGGAGCCTGGCCAGGCAGGGAGCTGGAGCGCCCCTCAAACCCTTCCTAACTCACAGGGCCTCACTCCTGCAGGTCATCTCACCCCAAAGTGCCCTTGCTACAGGTGACTGCACAGCATTCACTGCCAGTGGAGCCACAACCCTGTCCTGCGTCCCTGAAGGTCTCTGCAGCTCCTGGCAGGGGCACATGAGCTTGGCTCTTCCCACACCTCCCAGCACAGGATGGCAGGGTGGGGAGAAGGCAAGAGGGCTGTGAGAGCAGGGAAGGATAGGAAGCAGTGGGGTCTATTCTGCAATGACATCCCCTGGACCAGAGAACCACTGCCTTGTAGGACCTGGCTGTAACTTGGAACACAAACAATCAGCTCCGGAGGGTCCAGTGCTCCACTTCAGCAGCACCAAACTCATGCAAGGGGTTAATAACTCATAATAATCAGGCCAGGATTATTCCCTACAGGAACAAATACATTCAGAAGAGGTGTTTTTCCAGGTTTAGCAGTACTTAGATATATATAGATATATATATATATACACACACACACACATATATATACTGCTGCAGAGCTAGGAAGGTAAAACTCCACAGCACACCTCCAAACCCCCCATCACTTTGAGTGGCACGGTACCCTGCCTTTCACAGGGACTCTGAGGCTCAGCATGAGCAAGTTCTTAGCTCAGTGTCCCCCTCTGCCTCCTCTCCATTTGCCTGACAGAGGCCAAGATGAGAAAAGACAGCTTGGTCTGACGTTTCCAGATGGAGAAAGGAGCAGGCAAAGCCAGTCCCTTTGGATAGAGGTGGGATGGCCAGCTCACAAGAGAGAAAACGCCAGCCCTCCGTACAGGAGCAGATGATTTTTTTTCACAGCTCCCTGCTGCCTTGATCCTGAATAATCTCTAGCTAACTGTGTTCATCAGCCTGTGCTCGTCAGGCTGACATGCCCTTCCCTGCAGGTGGCCATCCCAGAAAGCATCATCCAACTATTTCACAAAGGCAATAATATTAGGAAAGCAATGGCAAGGAACCTTTTGGTACTAGCAGGCTGATCATGATAAGGCTTATTAAATCTGACACACTGGATGAATACACACAATTTTATTACTCATCTAAGGAACTGTATTATCATGCACATAAATAGTCACGTTCCAATATTAACCTTAACCAAGTGCTTGGGCTCTGGTGAAGGAAATAAAAAAGATGTAGGGAAAAACTCTGAAAATGCTGTCAAGTGAACAGATTTAAGTGATAAAAACACTCAGTTGTTTCATCACATACGGATAGGGTACAGTTGCAGAGAGTTGAGTATTCTGACCACCAGTAACAACACACCTGGAAATGCAGAAATTTAACTTGTGATTAAAATGTGATTTATATCACTGACAATAATTATTCTTATTCAGTGTTAATAACTGTAATGTCACAAAGCTAAATTCTGTATGTTTATTACATGGGATTATTAATTTAAAAAAAAAAATCTCAAAGGGCATGAACCAGAAAACAAGAGGACTTCCAGACTCCATTTTTACTCTTAAAAATGCCTAAATTATGCCAAGTAGTATCTGTACCTGTGATTTCAGATTTTTAATTATGAACTACTACTGCGAGAAAAGTAAATATTTTCAATATTTTAGCATTTAGTTTTATCTTGAAAAAAAATCATAATATCCAATGCACATTGGAATAAATAACTTGTCAATGCTCTTCATGAGGCTTTTTTTCATTATCAAGTTATCATGAATTTACTTCTTTGTGGCAGTCTAACTTGCATGTCATCTACCCAGTGATAGGTCCTGTCAGCACTTCACGAGAGAAGATTTATTCTCAGAGGAATTACATATCCAAACAAAAAGGAAGAGTGAGGAAAGAAAAAAAAAAAAGAGTAAAATTATTTATTCTTTAGAATTGCATTAGAAGTACATAAGAGGAGATCTTAGAGGTTTCCTACACGTAAGCTATTCATCTCTAGCTTCTGGCAACTCTCACAGGATCATATTCATCGACATACTTAGAGGTCTGATGTTGTAAAGAGGTGACACTTGTGACAATTTCAGAACTTTCCAGTCTATTCCCCAACAAAACTGTTAAGATGCTGGATGCTTTTAGCACTATTCTAAAACAAAACCCTAAAATTTAATTCTGGATGTCTCTGCTTCCATTCCCCACCTAAATCATTTAGAGCATTATTTTACATGGTTATTGCAAGGACAAAATGCTTTAAAGTGAGTAAATTATCCAGATTCTACATTAGCAGCAGCAATATTCACTTAATTTAAATAGACCATTAAGAAACACATCCAAAGGCTCAGAAATCCCTTGCATTTTATCTTCATTAACATCCAAGCATCTGTGGACCTGTCGGTGTTTGGTTAATGGTTGGACTTGATGATCTTAGAGGTCTTTTCCAACCTTAATGATTCCATTCAAAGCCGACCACATTAGAGGAAAGGCATTCACACATCAACAGTTTTGTCTTCTCTGCCTTGTTCATCAATTGTATTTCTGCACAGCCCAGTTAAAAGCTGAATATGGCTTCCTCTTTTGTACTATAATGCATTTCACAAAAATATTTCAGCAGATAGTCCTGGGTCAGGGCAAAGTGCTGTGCTGTACTCAGAAATATTTTAAAATTAGGTGAAAGAAGTATTTTTCTCTTACCTCAATTTCCCTATTTCAGATCTGTCCTGGAACATCAGCAAGTGTTGCCATAAGCTACTGTAAAGCAGTGTGTGGACTGAAGAAAGCTGACTCCATCCCAGCCAGATTTCTACACAGGCCATCCACTGCATTTTGCTTTTGACAACATTTGTTGCTGTCCCACTCCCTGTCCTGCCTTATAACAGCCCCAGAATTTAACCAAAGGAATGGATTTTCAACTCCACAGTACTAAGAGACAATCAAAACAGTACCATCAACTAAATTCTAAAATTAAATACTAGCTCGGTTTCAGTTATTAAGACAAAATTAAGGAATATAAAAATCTTTAACATCCACAGACTGATAGATTAAAACCATTTGCACCCTATGACAAAATCTATTTCCTTACATTGTTTACTGCCAGCATGAAGGAACTTAGTCTTTAGAGTGACTTATTAGAAATATTACCAGTGATTGCATTCAAAAATCAATTCCTGCTGAAAATATCAAAAAAACCCACTAATTAAAAAGCTATATTGGCAAAATAAAGCTGGCCTAATAGGATCCTGGAAGAATCAATCACTATAATCATCTGCTGCCATAAACTCTATGGGAAGATTACAAATGTGATGCTTCAAAGGAGGGGAAAATTCTTTTAAAATATAATTTGAACTTTACTTCTGAAATACCATGACCATCATGATCCATCACCCACAGTCACTGCCCAGACCTACAATAAATCAAAGCTATGATTCTACGGTTACAATCAATCTTTGGAGAGCAAACGGTGCTGCCATGTCCAGTGCATGCATCTCAGATTATTCATGATGAAGGGTGTGTTAGTAAACAGCAAACAAAAAGCTGAGACAGAACGCACAGGACTAATAAAACCTTGCACAACAACTAATTAAATGAACTGAAAAAGACAGAAAAGCATCACAGAGATGCAGCTGAAGCAAAGCTGCATGGCCTAAGTTGTATGGGAGAGTGTGATTGTTTAGGCACTGGCAATTAAAAGCTTACTCAAAAGAGATGTTATACACCACTCTATCAGATGAAGCAAATGACCTTGCAAGAAGTTCTGGCTGTGAAAGAGTTATTCAGGTAGAAAAAATGACCAATTACCAGACTGTAATTGGTGGCTGCTTTGCAGGAACCTCAGAAAGCGAAGGCTCTGGAAATGGATTTTATACAGGAACCAAGTTCTTTGCCCATTTTTCAGCTTCAGAAAGGTCCACTTCGGGCTACTTATGCTTACAAACAAGACTTCAATTTAAAGAATCAGACCCAGTTAGGCCTATAATACAGTTTAAGTCTAATGTAAGCCTATAGCAAAAGGACATCTCCCTACGTATGTCCAAAGAAATCCACAAGTAATATCACATTAAATAATCTGCCAAGCTATTCTAGAGACTTATTAACCAGCATTTTTATATCTACAACCACATATCTTGCTACTAGAAAGCATTTTGACTGTCCTAGTTGCTGTGCTGAAGAACCACCATAGACAAGGTGCTTTAGACAAGTATCTGATGCAAAGACTTTACCAGGAGAGATGATTTTATACTTGCTCTTTCAGAAAGTAAATCTAAATTCAATAATTGGAATAAATCTTCTTCAGGGTGTGCTCATACAGTTCAGGCAATCTATTTGAACTCTTCCACTTCCATGCAATAAATTGTGCGAGGCAAATCATGAAGCACCATTTCAAAGCAGTCTAACCTCCATTCACCACAGAGGCGGAACTTTTAATAGAGGAATTGCTATAATTTCCTGTGAGGAATTAGAAAGGCTTTTCTCCAGTAAGTTGTAGATGTCTATTAAAAAAAGTTACGGTGGGAAACAGAAGATGAACATTTAAATTCAATGTCAAGAGTTTTCATTTTAATTGAAGCTATTTCCAGTTTAAAGGAAATAAATATCCAAGAAAGCATTTAAAATTAATCCTTCGCTTCAGAAGTAGCACTAAAATTCAGTTAGGAGTGAAATACAATTATTTCACTTCAAATCTTGTAATTTAGAATTAAAAAAAAAATTCCATTGTGTCTTTATTTGGCAGTAGCTCACCAGAGTAAGGTATCAAAGTCCTTAACAGTCTAAAATTCCAATTTCAGCTTTGTTGCTTTCCCTCCTAAATTATAGATCAGTGATAATTATGGTGCCAACCACATTGTTCTACATTTTCTTTCTTGAAATTCCACATATAAATATCAGTGAGGAATACCACTATATTTTAAGGTAGGAAGAAACTGCAAACCCTCTGTCTGCATAAAGGTCATCTTACCTCTTCCTTTTCTGATTCAAAATGAGACATTTGAGAACAGACAAAATACACAGTTCAAACATAATAAGAGGGTTAAATGCCACTTCCACTCTCTCTCCACATACTGCAAACTACAAGCATTAATATTAATAGGAGTTTAGGGAATCCAGCCAAACAACAACCTGAGCATGAAATTCCCATCATATTTGGAAGGGCTATCTTGGAAAATTCTGCTTGTCATTTTGACTAGAATAAGAGTGTAAGACAATTTGCTATCCCAAGTGATACATGCTCATAAATTTAACCAAATTGGCACGTTCTAGTAAGACATTTTTCTGCAGACAAGCCTTAACATTTCTGACCTGCTCAAATGCTAACCCATCTTCCAGTATCCTTCCCATATGGTATTTCTTTCATCCCTTTCTCTCTGGCTGAACTGCAGAAGCAGGTTCTCCATTCTCTTCCCGGGAGACTTTAATGTCTGTACATCAGGTCAGCCAAAAAATAGCTGCTCCTTTCTTTGTAATATTTTTACTGTCCTCTGTCAGCACTGTGATTTAGTCTCCTATTTTTGATGTTGATTATGTACTCTTTTGAGCTTTTCTAACAGCCACTGCACTTTTTCCAGTCCACACAAAACGCTGGCTATTTTCCTGCTAGACAGTATCACCCCTGTGAGGAATACTTTCAGCAGCACGAGTGATAGTCTGTTAGTTGAAGCTTGGAGCAGCGTCCTTCCTCATGCTGTTCCCTCTCTGATTTCCATTCCATTCTTTTGCAGTGTTACCCTGAATGTGCTACACCAAAGCCATCAATTTCATCCGCCAGTGTGCAAGTTCCTGATATCTACCCACCTGTACCTTTTGCTGCACTATCAGGAACTTCTAATATCAGAAACTTCTAAAACTAGAATTTTATCCCCTCAGACTAGAACACTTTCCTGACACACGCCTTGCTTACAGAAAAGCTGGAGATCTCTGAGAAATATCATAATTAATTACAGATGCACATGAAACAAGAAAATTAATGCACTCCCATGTATTTCATTTATAGACATCTATATGCACACAGGCACTCTCTCACCACAGTTTTGTGTTACTTTAAAAAGCTACTGTCATCCCTAATGCAGAATGAGTGAGATTTCAGCTGTTATCAGTGGGTACTACTTCATGGCCCGCCTGTAGCACTGAGCAGAAAGGCACCTGAACTATCTGGGACATGGCCAAGCGCACATCCTTCATCTCTTGCAATTCTTGCACTGCAAAGCTCACAAGAGTTTTGCACCACCGTGTTTAGACCTGTCCTCAGCAAGGCAGAAACTCAGTGAAGATGCAGCTAGGAGAGCATCCAACTCAGGAAAGTTTGCAGAAAGGTAGCATGAAGCTTATTTCATTCATCAAAGTTGCATTAAATGCACCAAATGAAGGGATTTTGTGACATCCTAGCTTTCAAAACTCATACGCACCCACTTCAAAAAATAACATAGCAATATGAACAATAAAGTCCTCATTTTGAAAACTACACTGTACAGAATCAAAAAGATATCGCTCTGCTAAGGAGAAAAATCAGATACCATGATTCTTTCATTGGTTTTTTTGTTTTGTTTTGTTTTAGATGGAACAGGAAAAATAAAGGGTAAACCGGACCACTTGAAAGACCTATTATCTGCTTATTACCTTACTGACTTCGGCTCAGTGTGAAATTTCTAGTGGATTGCTCCTGAAAATAGCCCTGCATTGACAAGCTCCTCGAAGGAAATACTACCCTCAGCAGGAGCAGCATCAGTGAGACATAACACCGAGCTGCCCTTTTTCTTGGGTTCCTCTGTAGGTAGCAACAGCCCATCACAATCTCAACCTCTCCGAGTACCAAACTCCCTTCAGGATCAGAGAGGAATCTCTCAGCAATCCCAGCCCAGGAAGTTTGCTGCTGAGACACCCTGCTCCATGTTCCAGTTATACATTTCATCATTTAAGAACAAATCTATGAGTTAATATACAGAGCTCACCACTGATTGGAGCCTTTTTAATAAGGCCCCTTAACAGTTATTTCCTCAGAAGTTTTACTTATTTGGAAAAGCCTTGCAGACTCCAGGAATTCTGCAACTAACTAATGATTTGAACTGAAACATTTATGCCGTCCTTGTCACCATGGTACCCAGCACATCCCAATCATCTATTGGATGATTCCTTCCTCTTTGCTTATTTCAAGCATGCTGGTCCAGCATTCATGAAGCAAATTCCTTTTGCTGGCTTTAACGTGTAATCCTGAAGATTTCAACACTAGCTAGCAAACACTTAGCTCTACAGTTTCCATTGATTTGTACATTTAAAAATGAAGGTAGAAGTTTGAAAATGTGAGGCTAATATCACCTGTCTGACCACATCAGCTCTTACTGCTGGCTGTGAAACAGCCTCTGAGCATGTAACCACTTTCCAGTAGTGGTAGAAAAACACCTTCTATAGTACAATATCCTGAAGATAAATAGGACCACACCAAATGATTCAGTAAACAAGTAACACAGATAAAATTAGATTAACCCCTCTGTGCAATGTGTTGCATGGGTTTCCTAAACAATTTTTTTTACAGCCTCCACTCCTTCCCCTCATCACTCCACCAACTCAGGCTTCACATCCTTCAACCTCTGCCACCTCACAGGTGCAGACTACTAGTGCTCCCTCAGCATATGGCAGATACACAGAGACTAAATCAATCTCCCTTTTCTCCCTGTCTCTTCCCCCAAAATGAGGTCAGACTTAACAGAAAAAGATCTTTTTCTCTACAATTCTGAACTATGCAGTGCCTCAGGACAAGATCATTTCAAGAGCAGGGAAGCAGGGCTGTGCAGTCACCTGTCCCGGCGCACCTGTGCACAGAACTGCTCACACCCCCTCCTCCCTCTCGATGCACTCCACTTTCCAGCGTGGAACTGCCACGATCCCAACGTGCATCATGCACAACAAGAACTCAGGAGGATTCCTTCATCTTTCATATTTTTATGCCCTGTCATGGTAATCATGGAAGGCAGGAACTCAGGAGAAAGGGAAAAAAGGCAATACATGAAACTTCTGCCAGATTAATTTCTTCTCAGGCTGGTGGAGAGTTTAAAAAAAATTTTTAAAAGCATGATTCACTTCCTATTATTCACTGTAAGATCCATTCAATTACTGCTCTAACAGTACATTGGAGTAAGTTTAGATCAGACACAGGGAAAGGTCAGTCTGACCTCTGCTTCCAAAGTGTGCCTAACACTCACTTCCAGATCATTCTCCTCCAAATGCAATGGCAGAGAATGCACACACAAGTGCAGAATGCAACTTTGCAGCCGAGTGACCCACTCACTCCAGGTAAGACAGGAGCAGTGAATTTTAAAACAAGAAATTACAGAGGATATTTACATAATATTTGCCATTGGAAACAAACTTGATTTGTTGTTGTCTCCAGATATAAAACAACCTTTCCTGTTTCCTAGCTTGCTTAAATGCAGTTCACTGTGGTCTCCAGCATTCAAACTGATTATTCCTATGGTTTAAGCACTAGCTTCAATAGCATCCAATGGGTCTGGTCTTGTAGCACAAAAAAGTCACAAGGAACTTGTAGCAAAATATGCTGGGAAAGGGGAAAACAAACCCCCAACTGTATTGTCCAGTTCCCTCAGCCCTAGCAGGAACATACCTTGTGGCGGATCTTCCCAGGCTGGGAAGGTGCCAGGGGAAGAAGTGTCTTGCAGCAAGCCTTCCACATGGAGCAGTTTAGGTCAGAGACTTTGGGGTCAACTTCTGAACAAACTGGGACAGACAAAAGTGTCAATGGAGAACCATGGGGATGACCTCTCGGAGGGGTCAGAGAATAAATGCACCAAAGCACCGAAATACATACTTGCAATTTTGCAGTTGTCTCATACATGCTCTTATCTCCCTGTCTTAGGGTGGTGCAGGGGTGGCTACAAAAATAAAGTTTTTCCTTTTCAGTGGTGAACCAGCGTAGAAATCTTAGGATAAAGACTGAACGATGGAGACAAGCACCATTTCACCTTGTGGATTTCAGTTTCTGGAGCCTTCTCCAGCCCTCACCAGCATTGTCCCCTCTCTCTTTACTGAATCCCATCTTTACCATGATCCCTGTCTTTCCAGAGCTTCCTGGCTTCCCACCTTGCCTCCTGGTCCTGCTCCATCTGTATTTTCACTCTCATTGAGGTGCCAAACCACCACTGTCCCACAGCCCACTGAGACTCTCAAGCCAAAATACAGAGCTAAAATTGGTCCTATTATTTCTGTGTGAGACTAACTTGCTTCTCAAGGAAAGAAACTGGTTGTGTTATCACGATAGATCATATTCTATGATTCTCTGACAGCATGCAGATTTGGGGCAGGCCAGATCCAAGAACAAACAGAAGGAGAAGCCAAGCACATACCATTTGACAACTACAAATGATAGTTTTGTAAGCTCTGATCTGTTTTCATGCACGTGTGCCAATTCTCCTTTGGAGTTAGCAGGCAGCCTCCCATAAGAAGAATAATAATACACTCGAGGCAGAGAAGAAGTCCCTCTGTTTTGACAAGACCGTGTGTCTATGTTGTCCTTTGTAAAACATCTTCAACAGCTGGATTCAAATTACATTGTCTATAAGGCACCCACCTTCCCGAGCACACAAAATGTGTTTCAGCGTGCACCTGGATTAAAACCAAAATTAAAAAGTCCTTTTTGCACTGCATCAAATGGGAGGCTCTGTTAGCAGGAGCAGCTCTCTAGCTCAGAGGCTGGGCAGGCCATGGCTGAGCACACGTCTAACAGGAAATGGCACTTGACTGTCTACCCTGTCCACTCCGAAGGCTGCAGGGTGAAGCAGCCAAAACTCTCCTCTCCAAAGACAAAATCCATCAATTTCCTTACACAGCATCCTCCCCTAGTTCAAAAGACCAAAGACTCACTGAGTTTATCAAAATGCCTCTTCTGCTTGGCAGCTGGGATACAAACCAGCACACATATGTTAGATACTACTGACAGTTCAAGAGAAACATAAATATCAAACAATTTCACCTAAAAGGATATTTAAGCATTCCCCAAGCACTTAACAACAGTTTGGCTCTTAAATTATTAATATTCCAAAGCATATTTGCAAACCAATTGTTTCTGATTTAAGAGGCAAGCTGCAATCTGCTGCTGCTGATTCCCTCCCCTGTAGTTGCACTCCTGTATTTTGACTCAGCCATTATTTTAGCTCTAACCAATGATGCCACTAAGTGACATCTACAACCTCAGGTGAGGAATTTACAACAGCAGCTACTCATTACAGCAGCACAAAAGTTTGGAAAAGGGTGAGAGGATTTTTTTTTTTCCCCACATTTCAACCTATTTTAATGCTTCAACCCACTTAGTCTGGATCTTGATCGTGAGCTTCACATTAACCCAGGGTGTCAAACTGCAACTGGTGCATTGTGCCAGGCTGCAGCACAAGATTAGAGGAAGCTACTGAGTTTCAAGTGACTGTTTCAAAAGCCACGACTTCGACCTGTGCTCCTCAAATCTCAGCTAAGAAAAATCAAAACGACAGCATTCAAAGACTAATTCCACCTACTCCCTGATTAAATACAGCATAAAATGCTCTAACAGAAGCTGCTGCTGTGCTGTTCTCCATGCCTCAGTTTTGATCCACAAGAATAATTTTGTACAAAGTTCATCTATTCAGCTCAGTTAAGGGTCCAACATATATTTAGTTCCAGGTTAATTTCTACTAAGAGTTTTTTTACTAAAAGCAAAACTCACATGGATGACTAAACTTGCGTCACATACTTCAAATATCAGTGTTCACCACTGCCCTGTAAGGACAAGAAGCTATCCAGCTCATAATAGAATGCTTAGTGCTGCAAATGAAAATTTGAAAGCATTCGTACATCAAAGAGTTTGTATCTTATTTCTAAAATAACAGAAGTACTCAGACCAGATATGTTGGACATTTGAAGAACATGGAATTTTCTAATTCACGCCAGTTGTTTAGAGTGGTGAGAGTTAGCAGAGCCAGCAATCCACCGCAGTACTAAAAGCCGCTATAAAAATCTTTATGAGCTGTTACAAACTGGTCTAATTATCAGAAGATTCCTGCATGCTATTTGGATGAATCCAAGATAGATAAATGCTTAATCCAAGGTTTTTATGGGGCAGTAAACCACTGTTTACCAAGTTGAATGTAAATGATCCCAAAGAAAACAGGAAAATGGAAAAAAAATCCTTAAAAAACACTTAGAAATCATCAGCAGGAAAAACTCAAAGACAACTGTATGTATTTACAGACCCTCAGGTATTTTTAATATTAAAACCAGAGCTGAAAGTAAATTGAAAGGGTCTTAGCTTCTCAGACACCAGCAAAATATAATAAGACTTCATTGCATTACTTACACAGCACTGGCTCATGGAGTAGATCCCTACATGTTACTGATTTTTTTAGTTTAATTACTTCAAAGTCAAACCAGTGGTGAGAATTTCAGTTTGCCTCTGAGGGCTAAGCCCACACCTAAACAAGCAGAGAAGCTAACAAAACCAAATAAAATCACCTTCTATGTTTGGAAATATCTCAGAAAATGAAACAACACCTTCCTTGGTAGATTCATACGTCTCACATCACATTAGATCTCTACTCAGTCCGTCTGATTCCATGTTTTAGTATTTAGGAAAGCAGTATATAAATATTTAGCACATTTGAAAAACACACACATCAAATTTCATGAAATGTGTTTAGAGAGCTTAAAAAAACAATACTGGTCATAAACCCTGGTTTGCTTTATTCAAGCCAATGTGTTCCTCTCCACACCCTACCAATTATACATCACCCAGATTGCTTGTATTTGCTCACACACATTTCTGCACATGTACATGCAAATGCCTAAAGTTTGTGGTGTATGGGTTGGTGATTTCATGGCAACTGCTTCTAATCACAGTTATTACCATTATTTATTACGCAGCTCACGGCCCAGGTGTGCACGGTGCCTTACAGGCAATCAGACAGATGTCAGAGCTAGGCAGCTGCCTGTACCAGCCTTCACACTGCTGAGGGAACAGCAAGAGCTGCGGCAGTGACAGGACTGACAGCCTGAAGATCTCCTTAGTGAGTATAAAAATATGTACATAAAATGAAATGAAATTTTAACAAACTACCTTTGCTCCACAGCACACTTGACCAACAGGGTCAGTTACTACAGCAAATGCCTGAAGTGTTCCAAAGGGAACAGGTAGCACTGGCTCACTGAGGTAGGACTTCCACTTCCCACACCCTGTAACTCAGAATTCCAGTTTTTCAGTCACAAAAGTTCCTAGTGATATAACTGTGATGGAGCCATGGAAATTGTGGCAAAAATCAGAGGAATACCCACTGCTCTGTTCTTTAGAGGTGTCAAAATTGGACACCTGGTTTAACAGGTGCAATAGGATTTTTTTTAAATGTCTTTTACTAACGACCAGGGCCTGGAAGGAAGCACTGTCTTCATACCTGACTTGGGAAGCATCCATGGGGAGCCTGTAAGAGAAATTTCTATCTTCTCCTCTGATCCATTCAGCCTCAAAGGCAGGGAACAGCCACAGATCTCACTTACCGCAACACCAGCACTCCTTTCCCTAGAAACTGCCAAATTACCTGAAGACACCCCAGAACTCTGGAAAACAGTGGGTGGGGTTGGCGTATGCCTCTTCCCCAAGGCAAGCAGTCAAGAACAAGAGCTCAGAGCTCAGACTGAGTTGCACTGCAGAATAAGTACAAAAAGTACAGCACTCACACACCGGCTTGCCTCACCGCGGGCAGTGCAGCATCAAGCCTTCCCCGGACACGTGCAGGGAACAGACATCTCCAAAGGCCTTTGCTTTCAGGATCTCTTCACTTCAGAAAATTAATATCTTGCAAAGAGCAAAACAATCCCACAGCTTGCCAAGTAGGTAAGTAGATGCCACTTTTCAATGCAATTATTTATATTCATGTCCACATTACCACTAATGTAGGGATAACAATAGAAGTCTCTTACATAGTCTACCCTCACTATTAAAAGATGTACAAAATAATACCAAGCACGTATTTCTAAAAAAAACCAACAGAGTACATCTCACTCTCCTTTTAATTTAACAGATGATCAAAAAACTATTGTTGGGTTGTGGTGGGGTTTTTTTGTTGTTTTGTTGGGGTTTTTTCAGTGTGCCCCTAGCAGCATACTTTCTTACCTCCACAGGTTCTCCTTCTATTGTGGTTATTAGAAAATCAGTGTTTGGGCAGGCTACCTTTTCTTTAACACCTTACAATGTTGTTTACAATAAGAATTCGAAATGAAAATAAAATTTTATTGGACTGTATTATAAAAATCTTCCAGTAAAGTGTCCTTGCCTGAGGCTAAGCATTTACTCTGGCTTTTATTCCCCCACAGATTTTTACAAGATACCTACTCAGCCTCCATCAAAATCACACCAGCGAATGCGCAACAGCCAATGATCAAGATTAACTCCTTTGTTTCTAGTAGCTGGACTACACCTTGATTTAAATGGGTTGTAGTGTACAAGTGATCTATAAAATGACTTTGTAGCAGTATTATTAAGTTGGAGAAGTTTCAAATGCCAATGCCCTCTTTTGTATTCCTTCCTAGTTTGAACTGTTATTTCCAAATATATCTTTCCTTTTTGGCATGACGAGCAAGTCAGATTTGGAAGGATGTTTTCTTTGTATTTCTTTCCCTGAGACTGTGCAAGGTAGCAAGCCAGCCAACAACCCTGTGCACTGTGTGTTCTGAAGAGAACACACATCAGTGCAAGGATGCAGTGCTCCCCTAAAGAACCAGAGAGAAAGACAAAAGAAGGAAAGGGAAAAGCTAATGTTATGTCTGACACATTTGCCATTTTCTAACTTGAATGGCTATAATAAACCACTTGCTATTTAACATTCTACAGCTGAAAATATTTGACACTTGTCCCTCATTTGAAAGAATCCTCATACATTCTGCTGTTTCTCTCCATGATCCATGCAATCAGGTTTCCAGTGGGAGTTACTTTGAGAACTGGGAGAATTTGCTTTCACTTATGGCTTTCAACTGCTCTACACACCCCAGTGCAGCGGCCAGACCTACACGAACTCCATGCCCTTCCCTACCTACCAAGGGTGTAGAGAGCCACAAAAGGTTCTCTGGAGAGAGGTCAGCACCACATTATGGTGCCCAAGGTGAATACAGTACTTCTATTGCACACAATGTCACAACTTTTTGTTTAGGATTGCCACATTTCCACTTGCACAGCCATCACCAAAAGAGGCACAAAAAAACTTGTGGCTTGTACCTTCTTTGAAACATTGCTACCAACTTTATCAGGAGTAATGACAAAAAAGCCTGGAGTTGCTCGGAGTCCAAAATTCTCCGTGTTCTGAAGATACTTGGACATCCATTTATATGTTATGGAAAAATCCAGAGCACATCAAAGAAGAAAGAAATTATGCAATTATATCTCATCTAAGAACCAAATAGCATTATTACTTGGAAATTTTACTTGTGGATCTCATTCAGTATTTTCTGTAGTCTCTAATATAATTTCCACACAAAAGAAAAATCAAAACAACCAAACAAAAAAAAAAAGCCAACAGTAAAATAAAGGCTAATTAACTATCTCCATCTGTTCCCCATCTTTAAGTGAAGCTTTTGATTGTCAGACCCGTTAGGAGCAATTCAGACACCAGCAAATAGGTGTCTCATTGCATTTGAGATAGAACACAGGGTTTGTAAGTGACCCCTGCCTGTTCTGTGGTGGCCTAATGGAAGGGTGTAGGTGGCCATTGCAGACACCCCAGACATCTAAAACCAGCTATTTTTAAGCACAGAATTACTACCACCATATTTTCACAGGTTATACAAAACCAGTTCAGCAGAACTTCAGTTCACAGAGCCATAAATGACAAAACTCCAGTCTATGTGTCACAGCTTGATTAAACAGTGGTATTAATCATGCATTCGAAGCACTCTCTAATTTAAGGGTCCATGGAAATCCAAAATGAGATGGAAAAAACATACTGTCATTAATAATGCAAAGTAAGCAATAATTAGTGCTCTCCAATTACTTTCAGAATAACATAATATTTTTCTATACTTAGAAAATAAATTATTGGGAATATATGAATTTACTTATTTTGATCCCAAAATGAACCAACTTTATGCAAAAGTTGTAAGCTACAAAGAGTCAATCCCCAACTGCTGCCTCACTGGGAAAGACCAAATTTGTCAAATGTTCAAACTTTCAGGGTTTCATCAGATTCTGATGCAGAAAAAATTCTCCTATGACAGAGGGATGTGCAGCAAAGTTGCCATACTATGATTCATTGCTCTTTAACAGCAGAAAAAGTACTGGAAGGTGAAGAAGAAAAGTTGGAAAACAAGTCCAAGTACAGTAACTACCACATAACACGTGGTTTGCACCTCTACAGATGCATCTCTCCTTTCATTTTTTCCCTATATGATGTAGACCTAAAGAACAATTTCTTTTTAAAGAAAAAACATGTTCTTGTCCAGTGAAGAAGAGGAAAGGAGCGCATTCGAGACTGGCTGCTAACCCAGCTAACAGAAAGAAAACAAAATGCCAGATTGTCTTGAAGTTATGCACACCTTCTGAATCCCCAGAGTCTAAACATTCAGGATCTAATCCATCACTATCTGCAGTCCTTTCCTAATCATTTTATTTCATTGAAAAAACCTCTTGGAACCAAAAATTAAGGGCCTTCCCTCCAGCACAGTCATTTTTCATTTGTATACTTTGATGACTACTTGCTTAATGAGTCAAATCTGACTTAAAAAGAACAACTGTTCTGTTTACTTCTCTCTGGTACCGCTGTATCGCTCACTTCCAACAGAAAGTTAACTGTAACCTCTTCATCTGCACAAATGCACAACATGAGGGCAAAGATGTCTAGCCCTGAGTCTGGAGGTTTAATCCTGCTGGTCAGAGAGCAAAATAATCATAGACACAAAAAAAGAAATACTCCTCGCACCAAGCTTTTTGATAGTCTGAGCAGACACTGGAAAGTAATTCAAATACACCAAGAATTTGGCATTATTCATGTTTTACTATTTTCAGCTGGGTCACTTTTATAATCTAATCAGCTAAACTTTGTCTTCTGAAATCGTTTTCAGAATAAGAACTACATATTTCTCTATATTCATTCCACAGGACGAGCCCATGTGTCAGCTCAGAGAATCTGTGGATAATAAATTGCTGCCAGGCTGAAGGCGGAGCCACCCTGTGTGGCAGTGTCACAATGGTCTGAAGGGCAGCACACATTGAAGAGAGGCCCCCTCGCAGCTGGGCTGGCTGGTCTGAAGGGGCTTTTACAGCATAAAGGATTCCATAACACTAATACTGCCAATGGACTTTAATTCTGACCTCAACGATTCTGGCGTGCCAGGCTCCTGATTCTCCTGGGGTGACTTTCATGCAAATTTGTGATGACTTTTAAGCCAGTTTGGGATAGATGAAAGATGTTTGATTGGCAGTGATGTCAATGTTTTACAGCAGACCTGCAGGGGACACTGGCAGGGCGACTGAAGCTGGAACAGCATGAAGACTGTCTCGTTTGTTCAGATAAGCTTATTTCTGGGACAAAAGATTAGTTCCCTCTAATGCCCCATACTGGTTTCTCTAAACCAGGATTTGGGAGGTATTAGCCACTATGTAAATAGCCCAGCAGATTTTAACTCAACATGTTAGTGGATGTAGCAGACACTGCCCTACCTACACTGAAAAAGGTCAAGTGAGAGGAATTCACATTAACCTGTCTCTTCCAAATCTTAGACAATCTAACAGGGAGTTTTCATGGTAACAGCTGGACAGGCAGCTGTCCACCAGAAAGGCAACTTTCCATCCAGTCATCTTGCATTTTTCCAGCAACAAGTTAATAACTAGCACTGCATTTCAGCGTTAAAAAAAAATGAGTACATAAAGAAAAACACTCCCCAATTTGCAATTCAAAATGTATATAAATGTATATCAAATCACACAGACTAAAGCATGATTAATAATGGCAGCATATTTTCTAGTGATGTTTAAAATTCACAACTCTGTTCCATCTGTCTCCAAAGTCAATATAACTGAATTTTCTCTATACATACTTCAATAGAGAAATCTCTTTCATTCTAATGAAAAAAACCTCTGCCCTTAAAAACTCATAAATGCCTTTCAGCAAATGCACTAATAGTAATACCTGCTTCTTAAAGCATGAGTTTCAGTTTGGTGGGGTCCTTTACCCCACCAAACTTTACCAGTGATTTTTATCCTTTAAAATGCATTGATTTTTTTTTTTCTGACCTTTACAGTATAAATGTCACTGTCAGATAAAATAATTGAACCCAGTAATCCATGCACAGACTGGAGAAAACCTTCCACTGATTTCAACAGAATATAATCACAGACTAATAAGAACCCAACTATATTTCTTTGACAGACAAGTTCCTTTCCCTTAGTCTGATTCAGGTGGTATATGAAACGCAAAGTTTATACTGGGGAAGCATTCTGACAGTGACACTGGTTGCTAGTTGCCATGGAAATAATAAATTATGAACGTGGTAGATGGTGCCCTCTCCTCGGTGCACAGGTAACTGCACACAGCACAACATTCCCACCAGGATGCAGCGGCAAGGGAAGGCACCAGCATTTAATTTTTCCTGAGACAAGCATTAAAAGAAACTGAAGCCCATATTACCACCAGTCAGACAAGCTAAAAGCTGTTATTTTCTGTATGCATCTAAATTTAATACCTGTGCAATTCCATTCCTCTAACCTACCTCATTAGCACATAACATAGATGAAGCCATGAGAACTCTCTCCTGCCATGTATTTACCTGGAAATTTCTTATTTTCCTCAACAGCTATCAGATTAAGCCTCTAAATAATTAGATTCTTGAGCACTAGTCCTGTTTTTGGTGCGTTTCTGAAAAGGGCTTTACAGAAATAATAAGTTTGTCTGTTCACTGTACAGTCACTGAAACATCTACACATCTCAGCCGGGGGGAAGCAACTTCTCAGGCTGCTTGCACCCCTGTCAAGCTTCATTTTTATTGCTTTGGGTCCGCCCCCTCGCTGTCCCCTCTGCCAAGGCAGTTCCACTGCAGTGCAAAGTAGGCAGGATACATCGATCTGAAGAGACAAAGCACAAACAGTCATTTTAACCCATCAGGAGGCAAAGCTCTAGCTCAAAAAAAGGGACAAGTGGTTACAAATACAAAGCCTGCTCAATTTCCTCTTTGCCAGGGCGTGACACCAGCCCCGGGCGTGCAGCCACAGGTGCGCCCCGCTCCTTTGGGCAATGGGGAACAATCCAGCACCCAAAGTCACAGCGCTGGCTGGCACTGCCAGCAAGGCAGCAGTGAGGCTGTGCCTCCCAGAAAGCGCTAGTCTGGAATCCCAAAACAAGCCTAAGCTGACATGGGCCCAAATGCCCACTTCTATGAAGACAGAGACATTCTGGGCATGTGCTAGGAGGAAACATTTTGTGCCTGGCAAACTGGTGAAAACATCAGGAGTTTTCAGTGTATATCCCTGATACAGCAGCTATTCTGTCGTGTTGACGCCATCCAGTCGCAAGATTTCTATTCAGGCTTTAAAAATATTCAAAAACCACTGGAAGTTAAGGCTGGAACTTTATTTATCTGCTTCATTGGCTCGGTTATGAGCTTAACCGGAGCTTTATGAATGATGTCAGTCCTTCCTGGAGAAGGCAGAGAGGTTGTACAGAGTGTTCAGTTGGAGCAGCTGCTTTTTCAATCAAGAGATACTTAATTAAGCAGAGAGGAAAAATGAAGAATACCTAATGTGCAGAAATAGGCTAGCTAAGGGTTTTAGCCAGGCATGGGGGGAAAAAAAGTGAGCTTGCAAGAAAAATATACCCACCTATCTTTTGTTTTAAGCTGGTTTCTAAAGGAAACCTGTGAGTGCCGTGAAGCATGTTAGAAGCACAACAGGAAGGACACTTCTGGGAAAAGCAGGCTATAGTGCACTGTGATCAGGAATGTCTTCCCCGTGAAATTTCAGGACAACAATTAATGTTCACTTCCACAAACATGCAGCTCTTCAAAGCAAATGAAGCATGAAGGAAACCCAATTGCACTAAGCACAGGAATGATCGGAACGTACAACAAAAGTCGATGATCTTGCTGTGTGATAGTGTCATGCTCTGTGCCTCCTACCAAATTATGAAACTGTTTAAATCTATTATCACATTTGAAATACCCTTTTCTACATTTAATTTCATTGATACATGAGGAGAACTCTCTTCTCATTCTTAATGAATTCAGCAGTTTCACTACTACTGATGAAATGCCTACAGACTCCCAGAGCCCAGGCAAGCAAGAAATCAAATGATCGCGGTAGGTGCAGCAGGCTCTCATCTGCCTCCGGGCATTCACAAGCCTCTTATCACTGGAAATGCCTGCTTGAGGTTGCACCAGAGTAGAGCTAAACCCTGCATTTTCATCACAAGCTCACCTAATCTGGGCTCGCACATGGCTTGCAGTTCCTCCTCTGTCATGGTGGCTTAGGTGTGCTTTTGGGGACATTAGCATGGGCTGTGACATGTGAACTGAAAACACAGGTGGCGATTACAGCTTGTCCCCACAGACTGCTCAGGCTTGTTAATACTGACGGGGTGCTCAGCTCCACTCTCATTTTAGTACCTGAGCCCCCTAAAGCTAAAAAAACAACTCCAGCCATATTGCAACCCACATCACAACCATTCCACAAAAAGGGAAAAAAAAAAAGGCAACTCCTGTAACATTAGTCTCTCATATAGGAAGAGAGGCATAACCAAGCAAAGAGGACTTTCAAAAAGGGTAAACTGATGTAGGAAAATACTAAAAACTATACCACACCATTACTGCCATGACCTTTCTGCATCTTCAACATAAAAGGACATTTTAACGTAGACTATCTTCCTCTCTACAGAACTGACATAAAAAGGCTGGCTGTGGTTTTAAAAAACTTTTTATACATCATAAACTTAAACCATATTACAATTGTTTCTAGACAAATTCACATCTGGACTGTCTCTGCCTGCATAGCCGTCATTCACTAATGCACAGTTGCTACAATTTCTTTCTCTGCTGTAAAAACTGGAAGAAAAAATAAATCTCAGGGAGAATAGATACATCACTTCTTTCAAGTTTTTAATATCTTCTTCAAAATCACCAGCAGGGTAGTCCGGGTCCAGACTATTTTGACAACAATTTATCCCAAGTTTACCACTTCAAAATTGTCTACACACAATCAGCTCATATTCACCCCTCAGAGCTGACTGCTCCTGAATAACTTCAGGTATTTCTAAGTCTATTCTACATCTCACAGTCATCTCATAGATGACTCAGTTTCACTGCCAATCAACGGCTTCAATAGTTCAGATTATGAACAGAACCGTAAAATTAACATTAACAGCTGAGAATCCATGAACTGATGAAATCTCTTTGATGTAATGGTGAGTAACCATTGCTGAACCTCTCCACAGGAACTGGGCGGGGAGGGGCGGGTTAATCACGTGTAATTCCATGGAATATTACAGATGAAATCCCTGTCAGCCTTAGCAAGCAGCAGCTTCCTGACTTTCTTGAAGGAATCTGCCAAGGCATGCAGGGTTCCCAGTGCCTTGCTGCCCCTCACCCCAGCCAGCACCTCAGCTCCAGCTCATCTGGATGCTGCTGAAAGGAGCCTGGGCTGTAATGTGCACTTCCCTAACCAAGGTATGAACACCTGCTAGTACAAGGTGCATCGCTGGCTCTACCTGCAGGTAAAGCTGTCTGCAGGCTGGGCAACTGTGAGCCAGAAACAAAGGATGAGCACCACTGACCCCAAGGAGACACAGGGAGGTTTTTACAGCCATCAGGAAAGCAGGAGCTAATAGCAACAGGCTAATGATGGCCTAAGTGAAGACTGTGTGAGTTCTGCCATCTTTCCCACACACCTGTGCATTTCTGATGTGGCCTGCACCACCACCCCTGTTTCAGAGCTTCTCAAAAAAGTGGCTGCAGAGCTGCCCAGTGGCTTTTACAGAACCAGAGGAGCACACTGGGTGCTGACAAACAGAAATGCTGCAGTCAATATTCACTTTGAGGAACGTTCCTCCAAGCATACAGCTATTAAAAATGTAGAGACCTACAGAAAGACTGCACAGCTATCTGAGAATTCCCTGGTTCTCTGGCATGGCCCTGCCTCACTGTTTTTAAACCATGGATGCAGCAAACACCTATGATGTCACACCACCCTCCGGTTACTCACCATCAGGGGAGATCCCCAAGGTATTTTTTCTTTTTGCGTTTCCTAAAATCAGTATTATTCTTTTTCACTTTATGGCTTTGTGTAGTCTAAATTTCTAGTCTCAACCATCCAAGAATAAGGAGTCCAAAACCCAAAGTAGTGCCTACTGGAAAAATGTAGATAGTTGTGAGAGACAGGCAAAATTATTTCTACCTTTAGCTTATCTCACGGATCGATTTGCCAGCATTGAAGTTTTTCACTTCCCTAAAAATCGTATCTCGCAGGAGATACTCATGTTAAATAAACAAGCAAATAAGAGTTACAGCAATCACATTCTGTTATAACTTCTGGAGTTGGAATGGGAAGAGAAGGAACCAAATAGCACAATACCCTTGATGAATTCACAGAGCTTGACAATACACTGCTGACAAGACAGGGGACTTTGAAAAGACCAAAACAATTCCCCTGATGATAACAACCTGAATTTTACTGAATCCTCAACACTCCATCCCAAATGGTCGCTTTTAAAATGCATTAAAATTTATTGCAATAATGCCTTGCAGCCCATTCCTGTACTTATAAAGCACAGAGCAGTCATCTAAATCTCCCATGATAACATCTTCAAGACAGGAGCTTATCAGCAGCACAGAGAAGGAAAATCCCGTGGGTTGGGATTACACTTTTGATTATAAATTTCCTGAGAGAAAGATGCCATCAATCTACATTCTTTATGAACTCTACCACATGAAAGTACTCTTTTACTCCAATAATAGCTATCAGGTTTTGTGCAAGCAGCACCTGCAACAACTCTCCCACATGGAAAAAAAGAAAGTTGTGACATACAACCCCACAAAAGAAAATCAGTCAGCATTATTTTTTTTTTGTCATGAAGTTGGTTTATTTTTATCTTTCCATTGTCATCAGCATACCAGCTGTTGCACATCCCTTTAAGGAAGATTAGAGATTAATAGCCCTGTTTTCAAAATATATTGGAGTGCTTACTTCCTTACTCTCTAATACATATATCCTAACACAGGATAAAAATGGAAGGTCTATTTCTAGACATCTCACCAAACAGGTGATGGAAAAAGTTCATCAGGAACTTCCCAGGCACTTTTGTCAGAAATATGTCAGTTCCACATTTTCCATCCTGGCTCCCATTCAGCTCTTGTGAAGAGAGCAAGGCAAAGGGCACAGTAAATTACAAGTGACTCAGAGCAGGAGAAAGCTCAGGAACCCCTAGGAGGAGGCCAGCTGCCTGTTTCAGAGGCAGGGCAGGTGCTTCAGCCTGGTTTTTGATGCAGGAATGGGTACTGCACACAGTGAGGGCCTGTTCAGATACCCCCTAACTCACGTCATTCTGTGTTATAAAAACACACCATGAGGAAGTCAGTAAGGAAAGTAAGACTGGCTCCAGAAAGAGCCCCCAGCTCTCTGACTGATACATATCACTTTCAGCACAACAGGTTTTACCCCTTCCTCCTGAGCCACTGATGCCATTCCTGTATCAGCCCCCTCTGAAACCATTTCCCACATGGCATAGCACAGAAAACTTTCCTCAAACACAGACGTGTAAGAACCACCGCATTTCTTCTACCTAAGCAATGAGTGGGCTTATCAAAGAAAGATCTCAAGTTAGTTTAGCACACATTGCCTTCAGAAATGTGATCTGTTTTCATATAATTTCTTTTTCTTACATGCATAAAAATGTATGTAAAACATACATGTATTTAAAAAAAATATGCTCTTCCTCCTCCAAATTCTAATTCTGCAAATTCATTCTTTTTTATGTAGACTTATAAAGTCTGTCCTTCTCTGGATTACGATTTCTCTCTCCCCCTCCACCACAGGAACTTCTAAAGCAATTACTCATCCAGGTTAATGTGTGTATATTGTTTCCTTTAAGAATTCTCATACTTCCACTAGGTTAGAGTTCTTGAGCTGTTCAGTTCAGCAGCATTTGAGAATTATCTCCTTCAACTTCTCAGAATTATACCTTCAGTTCTTATTTTTATTCTTGCTTGCTGTCCAAGCTTCTTTCTTTACCTAATTCCTTTGTAATATATTTACTATTGCCAGAAGAAAATCTGCAGTATTCTGTCAGTCCAGTGCACATCTTTCTTGGGATAAAACACACCATATGGCTGTGACTACTGTCTTTCAGTTTGGATGGACCTCAGAGATCCAAACGCTCTGCCTGCTTGATCTTGATGTGGCCAAGAAAAAGTGAAAAGCATGGACAAACAGGAAAACAAGACCATGTCTTTCTTTAAACAAAGAAAATATGAAGATCAGAGAAAACTTGGGGAGGAGATTGGCAGTTGTAACACATTGTGTAAGCTCTGGGCTCCAGGCCAATCACCAGTTAAATCAGTGCCCTGGGCTTCACTTGGCCAGGCCAGAAATAGTGATGCTATTCTCAGGAAGGTGCAGCTGGCTTCCTTTCCCTGACTCCGGTCACTAGCAGATTGCATAAAGGGACTAACACAATTAGCACAAGAGGCTGGGCAAGGAGGCTCGCCCCAAGGGTCACCTCAGCTCGTGCACTTGAACAGGAAACCTCAGGCTTCAATTCCTTCCAGTCATCCTCGGGCAGTGAGGCTTCCAGCATCACTTCAAAAAGTTTTGTGCCGAATCAACACACGGTCAAAGACAGCTTTCATTTCTTTCTTTGATATTTTGACTATATGCAATTGTGTATTACAAGAGATTGAAATACAGGACTTAGTGTCTCCTCTCTGCTGTCCTCGAGAAAAATTCAGAGAATTACCTCTTTCTATCAGGCTCTGTAGCAAAATGCTTTCAAAACAAATCTACACTTTCTAATCATGCTGTTTATTAAATTAGGCTTTAAAGAAATATGTTGTACTAGATATTCTAGTATTTTACAAAGTAACTCTTAACAAAAAGTATCAGAGTGTTTTTAGAGTGTTCACTCAGTGTCACCTGACAAGGCAGATGATTCTCAAAGATGAGGAAGGTAACTCTCCCCTTCCCCCAGACATCATAATAAACTCAGTGCTTCCATTGTAACTTCTATTGTATTTACTTCTAAACAAATGTTTACTTAGTTTTTCTACAGTCCTGAGTTACAAAATCTGCATGAAATTACTCTGAAATAATAAATTAAGCAAGCATCAAGAAAGTCCTCATAACTGCCTAAGTCTGGATTTAAAGCCACAGGTGAAAAACAGTAATCTAATCCATATTCACTCTTCCTGAAAATTGAAGCAAACACTTTCTGAAAAAGCAGTATATGGACATGGCAGGAGTATGCTTAATATCCAGCCAAACTATTCTTGACTCATGCTTTACTGTGTGCAGATATAGGTGATAAGATACTTGGAAAAAAAGTAATAGCCATTTATCCTTTCAAAAGCAGAGTTCCTTCATTCCGTGCAGCTCAGTGCACAGCAACATAACTCACAAGTACAACACTTACCTTGATCTCGGCTAGATCAGTACATCAGCAGCCCAGGAGATCAACACTGCCAGTTATCAGGCATCTACATGATGATCATATTTCACAGAGGGGCTCACAATTTATCCCACACATTCTCAACTGCGCTCACATTTTCCAGCATGCAGAGGGAAATGTCACCATTTCTCTACCTGTACTGCTCTTAGCAAGCTAGGAAGACTTTCAAAGAAATCAAGTAATTTTAAGGTGGTCCTAGAACATAAAATACCATTTGCCAAACACTAGGAGCATTACTGCTACAAGGTGAAATGCTGCCACAGGAAAACTTTAATACAGCAGATCTGATGCAGCAATCAGCTGGGATGAGAGTCTATGGTGGCATTTCAATGTGCATTATACAGCTCTGTCTAGCCCAAGACACCTTGAAAAAAGAATGAGCTTAGTGAAAAAGCAGCTTCTGGTATTCTGGATTGCAGTTTTCCTCTCAAGCAGCAATGCAGCAGCATTTTCTCAAATGATCACCCATATACAAGCACCAGATCTCCTGATGACCAGCCCTCCACACACAGTGCTTTGGAAGATCAGCAAGGGTGCACAGCATGGGAAGAAGCAATACTGAGAGGAAGAAGCAATTTCTATAAGAAGCCAGCTGCACATGAGCTGGAGCAAGTACTACAGAACAGCACTTGTGCACACAACTGTCACTTCTGCTGCAATTCCTTAGCAGTTGCTGTATCTGACCTGATGCAGGAAAAGAGAAAAGTAAAATCAGGACAGTAAGCGAAACCCCAAACAAAACAAATAAAAAAGAACAGGAGAAATATCTCACCAATTTTTTCCCATGCAGTAAGTCTCTTAATTTTGGCATGATAGTCCTATACTATACTAATTCACTGTTTATATATACAAATTGTATATTTTATACATTTTAATCTTGGGTCTCCTCCAGTGCACTTTCATTAGAAGTTTGCTAAATATTTACAAATAGTAATTCAGCCATCCCACACTTTTTCCTGACACATTGCTTTTGTTTTTATTTTTCCTCAGAAGTAATTTTCTTCCCTACAATGAAGGTATGACATCAGTTAAGAGACTCTGCTAATAAATCCTTGTGCACAAGATCACTTCTCAGTCTAGTTTGTGCAACCCAGGAAAGGACAATTCCATAGTTTCACAGAAGTACTTATGTCATTGTAAAAGGGCCATGAAAGGAACACAAGACAACCAAGCAGAATGATTCATGATAGTGTACAAATTCCAAAGACCATGATGAAGACAACTCCGTGGATTTTCAGCAATAATGCTGACAACAAGCTTAAGAACCAGAAATGTTCTTTTGTGACCTTTGCATGATTCATTGCTCTTACGTGACGTAAAAAGAACCAGGATTAGTGGCTCCTGTAAAATATTTCTGAACTCTTTCATTGAAGCCTCTCACATTGTGATGAGTTTTACAACAACGTTTCTGCCCATGTCCCTTTTATTTCATTAAAGCTACAAGATTCTGCCACACAGTAGCCTGTTCCTCCTTACACAGTGCTCCCAAGATTCAGATGAACACAGATGAACACATAAACAATTCAATGAAAACACCATTTTTAACAATGCCTTCCAGGAAACTTTAAAAGGAGTGCAGCTGCCCTGCCTTGGCCAAGACGCGGACCCAAACATCAAAGAACAAGAGCAGAGCAGAAAGGAAAGGTCCAAAAAGCAGCAATACCTATTAATTCCTCTTCTTTATTGGAACAAGGAAGATAAAAGATGCATTCAAGTAAAGATGAGAGTTGTGTAGATGGGTGAACAGAAAAAGGCAGAAGAAGGAATTAAATCAGTGAGAAAGAAGACATCATTGTTTTGGTTTGGTTGCCCCTTTTTCTCTTCAGGAGAGAACCAAGTGCAAAGCCTAAAAAGGCAAGACAAAAAAAGTAGGAAAAGGAAGGGAGAATTGGACTTAGTGACACCATGGGAACGATCTCCCTGAGACAAATGGCAGCTCCTCCTTCATTTAAGACCCTTTGTCTAAGGTGAGAAACTCTCCAGGCAATCTGCTAGAACTCAATCAGCCTGCTACCTAAGTGATATTCAGGATAGATCAAATCAGATAATCCTCTCTGGCCTTAAAATACATGAATTTATTAAAGGTTCAGATAAGGAAGGAAGTGAGCAGAGGTTACAGAATAGGAATGGCAAAACTTATAGAATGATGTAATATATTTCAAAAAGGGTAAGAAATAAATTCTGTTTTCAAGCTTCAAAACAAATATGCAACCATGCCAAGAATTTTGAGTGCCTAATTCTTGTTCTCATACATATATCTGTACTCTCCAAAATTATTCTCTTCCCAAGACGTCAAATAAATACCACTAGCTCTATTGTTTTAGCTAAAAGAAATCAACTCTAAAAATACAGCTTTTCGTGACACCCTGCACCTTTCAGAGAAGATATTAAACAGTAGCTGGAAGGTTTCAAAGTTTTCCAAATATTTGCTATTTACAATGAATCGTTTCCTAAAGCTCAATAATATTCTTCTATAGGGAGGACAAACAACTCTGAACAAACACAAGTTCTCAGAAAACAGATTTAGGCCTTTGTACTTTGAAAATTAGCAGGTATTTTTATGAGTGGATTTTTCCAGTCCAAGTTTGCAATTACACAGCTATTTTGCCTGAGAATCCATTGCACACATGATTACAATTTTCAAGACAGAAAATTTATATTTAATATAAAAAGACATAACCCAGTGGCAGAGACTTCAAGCACACTAAATAGCAATAAAGTAGCTATTACTAGCACTGAAAGTTGCCTCAGAACATTTCATGTTTCACAGTTAATGTGAATTTAAATTTCTGCTTGAATATCTATCGCTTGTAAAGTTACACTACACCTACTGTATGAGTCCATGTTACCATGTTAATTTTTCTATGAGTCCATGTTAATTTTTCTACCTTTTTTTTCCACTGAGTCTCCTTGTGTGATGTTTTGTCTAACAAAGTAAAGCAACAAAAAGCTAGAAAAAAAGATGCACTGGTAGAAATATGCAGACACTGAATGTGCACCTGAGATTTGACAAACTGCACATTTAGTTAGATGTGCAATAGCCTGTAACTCAAACATAAGACAGAGATCAAAATACTAGAATAAAGTAGCTGGCACACAAAAATATTCTTATATTTAGGGGCACAACTGCATCATTTGAGTTCATTTCAACACACAGAGCTCCCAAGACAGCCATGGGTGGTGTTATTTCACAGGTTACCACTGCTACTTATATTTGAAGTTCCTCAGCCCGGTATTGGCATGTTGAAAATCAAGCACTAAGAAATGAAATAACATTTTAATGTTCAAATTTCCTTATTCAAAAAAAGGACTTTTCCTTGTTAAGTGTCACGGCCACAGTGTGATAGATATTCTTGACATAACATTACTTAAATTGTTGGAAGGCTTAGCAAAGAATTTAAGGAAAATGTTACCTGGAGTCTAGGAAAGTATGTCCAATAAAGCAAAACCTCAATATAAATGCATTTCTTCTCAAAGTCATTATGTAAGCACAGAACAAATGATGGTGAAGCAAGTAGCACCAAACTGAAATACAGTAATTTTCTAAAGACTTTACCATAATGACAGGAGCAGCATACAAGAAAAACATTACCTCGATAAATAACGCATCTGAAATTACATGAAACACATTTAGAACCTGCCTCAGCAGCAGATTCAAAGCCCCTGGCAGAAGCCCTACCTGTGTTCTCACAGCCCTTCTGTACCAGAGACCTGTTCTCAGTCCCACCCCAAAGGTGAGAACTGCTGAGAAAGCAGCTTGATGTTTTCCAAAACTGCGCCACCTGCTAGACTCGGACTTTAGAAACCGAGCACTGGGAAGACGGACCGTTCCAAGGCAGGCTGTATCCAGGCAACTACTGCCACTCCCAGGTCTCAATGGCTGCCCAAAATCTAACTGTCCACAGTTCCAAATACCAGCAAGAAGCCAGACTGCTGTAAGGGTTAGTGGGAGCAGATTGCCAGGGAAAGAGGGAGGATGGAAAGAACATTTAAGATTTTCTACCTACCTTCTTGTATTCCCTCAAAGAACACCTAAATTATTACCTAATTCATAAGGTTCTCCCCACATTATTGAAGAGATTGACTGTGCAATGAGTGCTCTGAATAAGGTCATATCATTGCAGAAGCACCACATGAGATAAAACCAGGAGCTGAAACGTTTTTGGTGGGAAGCTCACCAAATGAGTTCCCGTCTGAGCATGCCAAAATATCCCCATGTCAGAATTCACTGCAAATATTCATTTTGAGGCACAAGCCTCAAACCCAGGGCACATTGCATTCTGTTTTGGGTAGCTCAGCTCTCTGCTGCATTGACCAAATGGAAAAAGTCATGAATTTAATTTGCATCATCAAAGTAAATTACCAACAAATCTGATGGGGAATTTGATGCCAACATATTATCTTTCAAATCTCTCCTTGCAGTGTTCAGACCCAGCTACCTGAGCATCCTGTTCTTTTGTCTCCTCTTTTCACTGTTAAGATATTCCTTTCAATCCATCAGGACCTATAATTCCTCTCATACTGCCAGAGAAAAATCATTTACTTGGAGACATAGAAAAAAAAGGTTAAGCAAACATGCACAGAGGAATTGTGGGAAATGGAGCAAAGTAGACTCATAAAAAATGAATGCTGATAAAATGATTAAAAGCCCAGCAAGTACTACTAGTAAGATGGTAACTTCACCCTAAGATTTCAGTCTCAGTCCTTGAAGGACCTGTGCTGCTTTCACACATAGTAAGAAAAGACAGAAAAAAACCCAGGAATATGGCTTTTCTAAGACTCTTCAAAACCCAGCTCAAGGGCCCAGCAATAAACAGTATAATATTTAAAAGTCCACCCAATATACATAGCAGATACTAAAGATATCACGTGCAGTCAGCAAAATGTTGAGTGCCCTTCACAAATTGCAAGATCACGCTGAAAGTATGAAAAGCTAACGTGATACACTTTTAACACATGCAACAGCTTTAAGGGCACAATGGAAGACACTGAAATTTGTGTATGCTGAAAATCATCTCTAATTTCCAGGTTCACATTTTCTCTGCTGAGCCGAGCAAGTCTTTGGTATTGTCATTCCAGTTTAGTGAAAAAGGGGAACCCACAAGGACATATCCTGTGCTCAGTACATCTGCACATATAAGAACATCTTAAGCACACATAATTGTTTTATCCTTAATTTAATAATGAGAGGGGTAGAGGGTTACTGAACCACTTCAGAAGTATTTGCATGTTTATGTAGAAAAAAGCCACCCTGCTATAATTGATATAGTTTCATATTATCATTATGAGTAATAAGCCCTCTGAAATCTTATCTAAGGAAGTTATAAGCATCTGAGAAGTATGATGCCTTAGAAAATGAACTTCCACTTTATCTGCACCATCTGATGATGGCAGTTCAGTGCGAAGAAATACTGATTATATTTACTCAACCTCTTTCCTGACAACAATAAAAATACCAGTGAGATTTGGAGGAAAGGTTGATTTTATTTGTCTGCTTTCGGTTTTGCTTTTGTTTAATTTACAAGTGATTCATCTGCAGTGCTATATTCACGAAGGAATTGTGCAATCTGGACTAGAATTCAGTCTTGCTGGAGCTACAGACTTTGTTGTAGTCAATCTCAATATAGGTGGCAAATGATCTGGATTTCAAGCTGCTACTGTCACTAAAGCCCAGGTATCTAAATCATGTGCATTCAAGCAAATTAAATACAAAAACCGCGCAATTATTTCCACACTTAAGCCAAACATCCATACTGAAAACCAGAAATTCTTTCACAAGAGGAAGACAGAAAGAAAAAAGGAAGGAGCTGGATGCTGAAGTATTTATTTGATCTGCTTTCAATTTGTATCTTCATTTTCTTTTGAAATAAACAACATGAAACCAACAGAGATCTCAAACATAACATGCAAATTAACTGATTACAGAAGATTTTTATTTCCCAAATGCTGACATAAACCTCCTACTCAACAGACCTCAGAACACCTGAAAGAAAAATAAAGTCTCAGTTTCCAGGCAGAAAAGTCAATGCATGACAAGACAGAGAAAGGCTAACAACAGGTCAAAAGAGGACCCAAAAATAAAACTCAAACCATTGCCTTATTAAATTACTTTTACTTCCAGCAAAAAAATTTAACCTGGTGCCTTTTATCAACACAGCACTACAAAGCATTCATTCTAGTTTCTTTTATAGTCAAAGAGAAAAATATGCCTGACATGCAAGATTTTTCTTAAATTTGGGTTAATCACAGTGGAGGAGGAAAGGGGAAAAAGTCCCACAAACATTTTCAGCACTGTGTTTGTAATTCCAGGCATGAAAGGGCATTATATTCACTTGTATAGATCACCCTTCAAGGATTGCCTTAAAGTGTCTTTTTGAAGCAGTTATGAAAAAGTGTTGCAGATGGGGAAGGAAGGAGTCTCAGTGACAGCTCTGCCTGGGGAGGTGAAGGAGTGGCAGCAGCAGCAGCTTGTGCTCAATTCCTGGATGCAGCAATGAACAGAGAATGCAGGTTTGCAGGACAGGTATTTCTGTCTCCTGGCTTGTGGTATTATCCATTCTATTCAAATAACCAACACATGGCCTTACAACAGAGGATTTACAGTTCCTTAAATATCTGCAGGCCGAAGGACCCCGCTGCCCTGGAAAGCTCAGTGACTCGGGGGCTGACCCCTGCCCAAAAGCAATATTCCAGATGGCTTTTGCAGCTCCAGTCTGCAGCCATCCCAGCCCCAAAGGAACTGATGCAAACTCTTATTTATATCATAAGTAGAAAGAACAGGGTGGGTTTCACCTGTTCTCTGTTTCTATGTATAAAAAGTACTCTGCTTCTTAATTTCAAAGAATCCTAACGTTAAAATACGAGATAAGCTGTTTCTACCATACAGAAAACCTTCAAGGACTAGTTCCTAACTTCAATAAACACTGGTTGCAATGTTAATACATTTTGCAAATGTGCAAAATCCTTCAAATTATATTATATTGTAATCTTATATTAGTAATCCCTGAGGCTGGAAAAGAATTACAGGCACTAAAAAAAGAAAACTAAAACTCCTTGGTATTTCTCAGTGTTTTTGCATGTCTGTAATATATCATTATAATTGTATCACAGTTATGCCAATGACACTCAAGCCTGCTTTTCTATTTGTGGCAATATATCTTGCAAGACAGAACATAAACTACCATCTTTTGGCTCCAAAATTGTGGTTGTCAAATCATTTTTTAAACTGGAAACTTACCCCCCTAGATATGCCTTCCTGCTCTAGTTACTTGCCTTTGTTTTCTGATTGTTTGGGCCACCATATCCTCAATTTGGGACAATAGTTAGATTAACCACTGGCTTAAAAAAAAACCATAAGAAATAATTAGTCCATAAACTGTTTTCTTAAGCTGTCAGAGTCTGTCTTCTCCATCAACCCCATCATATAAGCTTGCAGAAAAAGTAAAATATGGGTAATTAACCATTGCAAAAAGCAGAAAGAGAAAACTGGCATAACAACTGGTTTAGGCACCAAGACCCTAGGTCAAACCTTATCAAAGGAAGATAATTATTTGCTTTTTCCATCACCTTAATCTCAGGGATAATAGATATTTACCGCCCATGTCCCTAAAAAAAACATAACATTTTAACCACTGAAACAGCATACTAAATTCAAAGACCATTTCCAAGGTAAACACCCGAACATCCAAGAAATAAATAGGTCATATTCTGGTAAGATTGAAACACTACTTACTTCATTTTATGAAAAAAACAAAGTGGGTTTTTTTAAGCATTTATATATAGAGAATTCTTAAAGGTTAATCCCACTCCCATGAAAGCTGATCTCAATACATATTTGCAAACTTCCCTATCATACACCTTTATAACTTCCCAAGGCATGCACCAAAAAGGAACCGAAGACTTATTCACTGCACAGTCTTCTATTGACAAGACCTTTCTTTCTTTGCACAACACCTCTGCTGTGCTGCTTAATTTGTCTTCCAATAGCACTCCTTCAATTTGGTCTTTATATTTAAACAATAGCAAAAGAAAACATTATTTCACTTATTTTTGAATTTTACAGGGCTACAGACTTTCTTTCAGAGTGCTTTATGGGGTTTGGAAGATGGCAGTTCTAGTCTCTCCTGAAGACCTAGAGTTACTAAACTAAAAAAAAATAAATCTAGATTAAAAATATCTTAATAAGCTTTGAAAGTATGTATATATTGCTTTATCTCTGTCAGTCAGTAGAAGATACTTGTTTTGTATATGGGTTAAAAACTAGCAGAACTAAAGTTCAAACATTTTAAAAGAAAAATTAAGCCCTTTGGTACTGCATAAATAGTGAAAAATTTTACCTAACCCCTTGTAACAAAAACTCCTGAATGGTGAAGAAACCAAGATGCTTAGTTCATCACTATGACATCATTTAAGCACATTTATGGCAGAATATGAGCAAATCAGGTTATCAGAAGCAAACAGACTATTCACTCCCTGTCTCTTTTGTTTCTAAAGGAAACAACAAAAGATGAGATGAAGTCACTTCCTTCAGAAGAAAAATCTGTGAAACAGTGCCATGGAGTCTTAGGAGACAAAGAAGGAAAGGAGCACTGTGAGATACTAACCATTTGTGGTTGCTCTGCTGTCCTGGGTTTGTGGCTTGTTCTGTTTGAATTAAGCCAGTAGGAGTTTTGCTTCCTGACAGTGGCAGAGTGGAATCAGTTTGTCGGCTTGCTGTATATCCTCTCATCAGGAGAGAACCAACCTGACTCTTTGCTGGAGCTGTGCTTAGAAGAGGAAATTACTGAGCTGTGGAAGAAAACAAACCACAATGCAGGCCCCTGTCATGACTGTCCAGAAAAACCTTTTCTTGCTTTCAGCATGGGATTCTTTCTATGCCAAATCAGTGCAAGCTTGCTTTGCCCACAAGTCCAGCACGGTTCCTTCTCATAAACTATCACCTGTAGGAGGAGGGTCAGAGATGGCAAACTCCATTACAGTTCCATCACCCAACTCGAATTAAAAGCACCAGAATATTGTAAAGCCTCTGAATATCTGCTCTAGCACTCCTGGGAAGCAAAAGAGTGTAAAAATTTGCTTTGCTGTAAAAGTCACAGCACAAAAAAAATTTCTATCAATTTGTAGAATAGTATGAAGGAAGACACTGAAAAAAATCCCCACCACCTTTGGAATTAATAGAGCCAGGTGCTCCACACATTCTGTCCTGCTTCACTCAGCCTGCCCCTTTCTCTCAGTGCACTTGGACCAAAACACTGTGCCTGTCTCCTTGTGGGCAGAAGCACAACAGCAATGTGAAGTCAGTTACGTGAGTCTGCCTGTGCAAGATATCTCCATTTTACACCCATCTTATCAGGATTTGATCTTCTACCTGCACAGTTTCTTGTAAGAGACGGCTCCTAAAAACCCCTTGATAGCTAAAGCATTTCCCTACAAATAAAGAAAAGAACAAACCAAATCCAAATGACACCAACAAATAAAGAAAGGAAGAACAGATGGGGAAAGAGAGAAGTCACTCTTAGAAGATTACCATCTCCATCATACAAAACAAACCAAACTAAACAAACAAAAGAGAAAAGAAAACAAGCAACAGTTGAAAGAACGTCTTCAATAAACAAAGATGGCTTAGCAATTGACTGTTCAGAATGATCTCTCCTTATTTCCACCTCATTACCCAGGAGAGGTAGCAGAGAAGTTCGACACATATTAATGGTCCTCAGTACATTTGAACTCGCTTGTGTTCAGTTACAAAGCATCCTGCCTGAAGCTATTACATTGGCTCTTTGTCACAGACACCTAAAAGCCCACCCACTCTATATGAAATCAGACTGCTGCTGTAGGATAATTATCTGTTCAGTGGGAAGTCGATGTTAATCTTCCCAAGGACACTTCAAGGACTATCTGTGATAACCACCGGTCGCTTCAGAAATACATAAATAAAACAGAAATCTCAGTCTTTGCAGCTTCTTCTTAAACTAGTTAACAGTCCCAGAGAGTTCTGCTGAAGACAATGAAACACCCAGGCTTTTGGGGGTGGGGGGGAGTATGTGTCTATCCTAGTTGTATTAAGGACTCTCCACAACTTTTCGTGTATGTATCAAAGTTAACACTGCTGATTTTTCATGCAATGCACTGAAAGTCAATTCATCTAGTTTCTCCACAGTTTGACTCTTTTATGTGTTTTGATTAGATTGCCAATGGCCCCAGAGGTTATCAATAATTAAAATCAGAATTGCTTTCATTGTACATCCTATATTTTTAAAGGAAAATAAGAATACTCTTCCATGGAGAGAATGATAGGGATTATCAAAGGATTGATCAAAAAGACTTTTTTTCTTTTTTTTTTTTTTTTTAAGAAAAGCACTCTATAGCTAGAGATTGCAGGTCAGCAACAGCCACACAAAAGTTACATTTCCATATTCACCTGCAAAGTAACACCAGCTGGCTGAATAGTGAAAGATGCTCCCACTGCATGAACAGAGTGAGCAAGTAAAATAACATGTTACATGGATATTTAACCATCACATAGATTCACACAGCTCATGAACCAAAACAGGCAGTGAGAGCAAGCTACATCTGAACATATCTTGGAAAACAAAGGGGGAGAATCGTGTGCGAAAAGGACACATAGGGAAATGTGACATCCTGTGGTCCACTACTCCTCCCGTGGACGATAAGAAACTCTTCAGAGCGCTTCTAAGAGCTGCTGATTAGCATTCTGTTCGAGTTATGCCAACTGTAAAACCTGACACCTAACCTTTGAAGTTGAAAATACAGATATAAATGTCTGCAGATTAAAGTGTGCAATAAATGTAGCCAATAGTCTTTTTTCTTACTGTGACAGTTAATATGAAAACACAGAACACAGCTGATGCAGAAATTCAGACTTTGTAACCTTCACAACTGAAGATTTACTAGGCTTGTGGCATCACAAGGTTTTGCTTAAGAGGCCATGGCCAAACACACATTTTATTCACAGTTCCTCTGAAAAGTAAAACCAGAAAACATTACAGGACTTCTTGCAAGTCTTCACCAGCCAGCCATCGGTTACATTAAAAGGGGCTCTCTTCCTGCCTTGTGCAAGCAACCAAAACCAAAACAAAACAAAGAACCAAACAGACTGATACAGACTTTCAACCTTCTTCAAACTATTGTGAAAAGGATTGGTCCAGGATCATCATCTTGTTTTTCTTCTTCTGATAAGAAGTGCTCCTGTACTCTTCTGCTTCCAAAAAGTACAATTTACACTTCTGCATATTCAGACACGAGGGAGCACCCAGATGGACACTGAATGGACAACCAAGATGAAACAAAGAACCAAAGCCTACACATATCTCAAACTTAAGCTGCTGAGCAAGTCATATTGTTGTTCTTCTCCTGTTCTTCTGGTTTCTTGGAGAGAGCAAAAGGAAAGGCAGTACCTCTTCCTCCAGCTCAACAAAGAGAGAAAGGCTTAATCAATTTTTTAAAAAAAGATGCCGCTGTTTGTTCCTGAGAATTAATTTCCACACTAGTGGAGCACCATCCTTGGATCACAAACAGTTTTCCTTTTAACATTTGATTCTTTGATTCCTTCTCCTTCTTTGTCTGTGAAAGTATTTTTAGTGACTATTAATGCACACAATCCAGAGAGTCAAGAGCAGAGGTTCCAAGTCTGGGCTCTTACTGTATTGGAGCACATCTAACCCCTGTAGACACAGCAAGGGCACGACATTTCTCCCTTACTGACTCCACTTGGGAATCAATTTAATCTACGAAAGCAGAATTTAATTACTTGTATCACATGTCTTAGCTGATGGCTACTCAAAACTGCCATACTCAACCTCAAACCAACTTTTAAGAATCATATGAATATATCAATGTGTAATTGGAGTATTTTTTTCCTATCATTTCTTGAAGTGACTTAGGTAAAGAGCAGCTTTCCTCACATACAGTGGTATTATGTCTCACAACAACTGAAATTATAGTTCAGAACTGAATGCGGGGGGCAGATTGATAATTGAAATAAATGGCTTCTTTTACTCAACCTAATGATGCCAACAGGAACAAAATTCATCTATCAAGCATTAAGAAAAACTTGCACATTAACTTCAGGAATAATATTTCCCACTGAAACCTCTGAGGCTCCACTCAGTCTATAAATCACGGAGAGATTAAGTTCATTCATTGAAGAGATGATCATGGTAGTGGCTTATCTGTCCCTCCCCAAACTTCTCCATTAGAGACCATCTGACACAGCAGCTTTGAGATTAAGTTATATTCTGAGGAATATCTCCTAGCACGAGAAATTTCTGAGCCTTGAACTTTGCTTTCACAAATAAGTAAGTATTCAAGCCATGCCATGGGACCAACTTATCTCTTTTACACTTCAAGCATTTTCTGGGTGTTGGTTGGAACTCCTGAAGTGAGTCAGTGAGAACACTGTTGGGAAGCCTCCTTCTCACACAAGAAAAGCAAGTGACAGAGGAAATTCAGGGAGCAGGAAAACGGTGAGATCAAATCTGGCAGGTCTAATTTACCCCTAGAGGAATACTGTGTGACAGCAGCTGGACCTGTAGTGATCATATTTAGTTTGCTTGCACTGCAGTTAAAGGTGTGTCTGTAGCTCTCAGTCATATGTGAACACAAGGGAAAAACTCAAATACCAACTATGTGATCAAGACAGACCAGCTGGAGAAAAACATGCTAAAGAAGCAGGGCACTGAGACCTCATAAGACTTGTGTTGTTCTTGGTATCTGAGCTAAACCCATAAAAAACTGGATGCGGTTTCAGAAGCTGTGGTACCAAAACTCCTACTCCAAAGAGCATTTCTATAAACATAGAGCCTTTCCCAGCCATTCAAAAAAATACATTACAACTTATCAAATGAAACAAGTTCATCAAGTGGGCCTTAAAATACATATATAATTGAATCACCTGAGCATTAATTGATTTTAACGCTGCCTCATTTCTGTGAACAGAGGCAGAGAGGGATTTGTCAGGAGTAGCTCCTCACAGCAGGCTCTCCTCCTGCTGCCTTCCAGGCTGACAGCTCCTTGGCTCCTGGCTCCTTAACCCACAACTGTACCTGTTATTTTGCAAAAGTTTTCTCTATTTCTGGTGATTGCATGGGTGGATGACAACCTTTTCCTTCTGAGTCATTTATTCCTCCTTGGGCCTTTAAACTGCTCCTTTACAGTATAATCAGTCTCATCAAATGACTAGTAATTACAATGTTGAAACACACTTTTTCCAATGAAATAATTTTTGAGTATAAGCTGTCCAAAAAACTAACTTTGCATAAAACACCAAACTTCCTCCATTTCCTTCTATACTCTGAGTAGAAAAGGAGAAACTTATTTTTATATTTTTTTTCACTTTATCTGTGCTCTAATTAGAGGAGCTTTCCCCCTTTCTATCCCTCACTCTTGGCTCTGGTCTGGAAGGCCAAGGTGTTTCAGTGGCATCAAGTTCCCTCAGACTGTAAATAAGAAATGACATCTTTCCTAGAAGAAAATCAGTGAAAATATTCCTCAGAAAAAATGATTGCCATTTGTTTCCTAGCTATAAGTTCTTCTGCATGTAGAGCACACAGTGACAGGACAAGGGGGAATAGCTTCACACTGAGAGCAGGTTTAGATAAGATATTAGGAAATAATTCTTTACTGTGAGGATGTGAGATTGGAGCAAATTGCCCAGAGAAGTTATGGGTGCCCCCCGTTCCAGGCAGTGTTCAAGGCCAGGTTGAATGGGGTTCTGAGTGGAAGGTGTCCCTGCCCATGGCAGGTGGGCTGGAACCAGATGCTCTTTGAGGTCCCTTCCAACTCAAACCATTCTGCAACTCTGTGTCTTCTCTCAAAATCTACTGATGCATAGGCAGGAAATTAAAGGATGCTATTGCTGTCCTATCACTCAAAAAAAAAAACCAAACCAAACCAAAACAAAACAAACCCCATACACTTCAGCATTGTACCTCAGTATTCAGGTCCAGAGTCTTATTTGAAAATTAATATATTTATACACAATAGAGAGTGGGATCTTGGGATTTCCCGAGGCTTCTCTCAGATCATGTGACTCACAAAGCACTTCACTACACACACAGAGGCTCCACAGAATTATTAAAAGTATTTGTACTGCATTATTGCTAGAAATCTCAACACTGATTTGACTCATTTTTTACAGTTCTGGCAGACTAGTTTTGACTGTGAGTGCCAATATTCAGAAACAGATAGGTAATATAGGCAAATTGTAGAAGACAACACAAGAGGTTGCAGAGCTGAAAAACAATTAATTTACAAGGATTCTTCTAATATTAGATTCTACAGATTAAGTTCTCTCTTTTGCATTATCTATTTTCATTTTTTATCAAAGGCTTCTCCCTGCTAACTAGTAATTAGCAAAGAACTTGGTTCCAAACAGTTTTAAGGAACTAAATTCTCTAAAGGATACAGCCCTATTGATATGGCAATAATAATTTCATCTCACAGTGCAGGCAACACCCACAGCCAGTCCTTTGGGACACCCTTTCCAACACATACTCACCCTACCACTTTGTGCTCACCATGTTTGGGGTTTTGTTTGTTTTTAACACTGAGATGCCCACATTAAAGGGATTGGGCACTACTGCAGTTTAAGATACCAATACTTGATCACCTTGACAGAGTTAAGAGGAGAAAGTTTCCAACAGTTTTCAAATCCAGCAGGCGAAAACCACGCAAATCTGATGTGAGCTGCTGTGGCACATCAGTTACAGACATGAAACACAGAGTTTTCTAAAGGAAATGCAGAGCACTCCGGCCCTCTGAAAGTGACTCCCTAGAGAGAGAAAACATTAGGCCATCTTTCATTCTCTGGCAATACATTTTGTCTCTTTACACTGTAATTTGAGAATTGTCAAGGAATCCACCACTGAATGATCCCACTGGTAACAGGTTAACAGCAAAGACAGGTGTTAAACAGCCTCAATAAAGAGCTCTGCTACGGGCAGAAGCACACGAGTCAGCAGACTCAGCCCAAAACTTTGGATCCTGTATTGAGAATAAACAAATATCTCCCAGCTCTTCAGAATACCTTTAAATCTGCTTTTATCCACAGTAATGATTGATTTCCACAAACCAAACAAACTTAACTACTACACAAAACATTAGGTACCACCCAAGCTTTTCCTAATAAAGATTTATAGTTTCTGAAAAACCTAAAAGCATGAGAAAGAGTTTAACGCATCAAATCATATCACTTATAAATACATTCACCTGTATATGCAGGTTCACATAAATAATCAAAAAATTCCTCAAACACACTTTTAGAAGATAGCTATGTGGCTACCTAACTTAAAGAGAATTTAAAATAACTGAAAAACTGAAAATCAAAGAATTGGTTCTATAAAGGTATGGAAAAACTGGGAATATTTCTGAACAAAAGCAATTTTTAAGTGGTTTTAAAAATTGGAAAACAAAAAGCATAAAATAAATAATCCTTTGTAGTAAATGCTTTCTGTTAACATTCAATCAATACTAATTGGTGATTCAAACAATTTAAACTGCAATGTCCAAACTGGAAACAGAAACTTGAGCTCATAGAAAGAAGACACATTTTCTTCCGTGTTTTTTTGTTTAAATTCTTTTGGGTTTTTTTAAATGAGCAAATATTCCAAACTGGGCAGAAATACATTGGCAAGCCTGTAGAAAGGGAAGCATGCCAAAAGTTTAACTCCATCTTTCATAAATATCTCGTATTATGTACACCTGTATAACAATCTGAAGGGTAATTCTCCCATTAAAAATAGAGGAAACCTGATGTAGAAGTCTAGCTGAAGCAAGTCCTCAAACAGTGTTGTTTTTCTAAGGTCAGAGATTAGAACCATTTTATTAGTAAAGATAATAAGGGCTTGATATACAGAAAGGGCTTTTCAATAAATACAAGGGTTAATAGGAAACAAGGAAGGAAAGTGATGTCAAAATGTTGGTAAAGTGTGCACAATGTGACTATACAGATCAGTGTGCTCACTGGAGCTGTGCACTGCTGAAACAAAGTGCCTGCTGTCAACAAGCAGAAAACTACATAGAAATAGTTACAGAGATAAAAGTAAACATTTTCCATTTATGTTTCAATTTAACATTTCAAAAATACAGAAAAGCTCTAGAGACAAAGCCAGATGTCTGCCTTCAAAACACCACTAATCATTACTGCTGTTCTGGGAAGGTCAACATCCAAAAGAAAAAAAAAAGGCATCTGCATATTAAATTTATTTGGCTTTTTTTGCCAAGTGTTTTCAGAAAGAGAGCATGCATGAGAAATAATGTTTACCACTGAAGATGAAAACTGCATCTATTGAAACACTTTATTGCATACACCGACTCAAAATGTCCCAAAATAAATCAAAAATTAAGTAAAATACAAGTATTTTTGTATTTTGAACTCATGATCAAGGTGCTAAATTCTTTTCTCTATGGACCAAATAGGCCCAACTGCCCCAAGTGTTTATCAGCAGGTCGATATTGTCACAATAAAACCAGCACGCCTGGAGTTTCATCTCCTTGGCAATGCCTGAAGACACCACTGCCCCTGCACTTCTCGTGGATAGGAAGTACTATGAAAATCTATTTCTCATTTTTGTGAAAGAAAAATATTAACAATTTTCAAGACATTTTGCAGCATAGGAAGATCTCAATCACTCTGCAATACATTGCAGCTGTTTTCTCACCAGCCCTAACTTGCAGGAAATATTAGTGGGTGTAGAGACCTGTCCTGTCCAAGTCCCCAGCCACAGTTACCACTGTGGAACTGGACAGCAGAACATGCCCATTTGTGCTGGCCATTTGCACTGAATCCCTGTAACTCATAAACCACGACAGAGGAGAGAGAGCTGTGGGAAAGGGACCATTTTTTAACCAGGATCTAAAGCCCTTTTTCCATAACCTGGTCCCTACCATTTGGGTCTCCCAGCACTCCTTCTGGAGCCTTTCAACACTGCCCAAAGCCAAACTCTTTCCCCAGCAGTGTGAAGCAGAGTGCTGTGGCATCCCACCTTTCATTGCCACAGCACCAAAGCATCCTCCACTGTCCAGGGATAATGCTGTTCAGAAGATCCTAATAAACCATCCTCCATAGTGCTATGAAACAATTCCAACCTCAATACACTCTTAAAATCAACAGACACAAAAATAACAACCCTACTCTCCCTGCTGTCCCTGCTTCCTCCCTTTCACTGAGAGACATCTTCAGTAAAATAAAAAAAAAATGTATCTTTAACCATGAGAAGAAAAAAGGAAGATGAATTAAACACTTGCTATCTATATGTATCCCACTCTCAAAAGACAACAACTACTTTCATGCAGGAATTCTCTAGGCGTAAACATATTAAACTTTAAATCATCAGTATACGAGGACACTAGAGAAAAAGAGCATTACCTAAGGCAGAATTACCTTCCAGTCATGATATTTGCCATATAAGCATCTGGGTACAATGAAACAGAGACCAATATAATGGGAACTCAAAACTAATATGGCATGATAGGACTGAGATGATGCAATTATTACCATTTTCATACACACTAAAAAGCAGAAACAAGCTCTCAATTACCAAAATGTCTCAGGGAGTGGGAACTAGCACGGAAAGCCTCACTGCTGTATTACTCTTAGGTCTCTTCAGGCCTAAGTATACTTTTTGTCACTTGCCTTAACAGCGATATCAAACACCACGTACGACAGAAATAAAATTGTGGAGGGCTTTATTATCAATCATTTTAAGCCTCTAACAGTAAACAAGAGTATTCAAGCAGGAAAACCAGCACAGCAAAGCAAATGCCTCTCCATGGCCTCCCGAGGACTCATTCTTCTAACATATGGACATTCGGGTCAAAGTCCTTCAAAATGTGATTAAATTCACACTAAAATATTCTGTGCTCTCACACTTTCAAACATCTTGACATCACATATAATTTTGATCTTTTAATTTAACTTAAGAGATATGTTAATCCTTAAAAAGAAGTTGAATTTGTCCTTGAGACAAATCCTTAAGGTAATTTTACTTCAGTATCATGTAAGCTGGAACATATTTTACCTTGGCTACATCAGGATTTACAGCCAACCATCTCCAATATTTATCAGCTTGTCTGACTTTAATTATAATACACATGGAGCTAACCTCCAACAGCACATCTATCAGACTCAGTTCTCAGAAGCTCTCAGCAAAGCCTAAGCACGAATGCCAGCTCAGGTAACATGGATTTCCTTGCACTTCCCAGTTTGTGTCATTCATTAGGAACGGAGTGTTGGCTGAACAAGGAGATGGCAGGGATGAGACATTTCTTATATCCAGCGTATGGTGAAGGCAGCATTACCTCAGGAAGCCCCTGACAACAGACTGCCTGGCACACACAGTGGTGTGATGGAAATCTTACCCTTTCCATCTGACACACCAGAGAAAAAGAAGGAAAAGCAAGAAGAGAAGAAAATCCTAAGAGGTAGTCAGCTTACAGCACTCAAACACACAAACTCCTCTAGGTTTGCACATACTTGGTGTTCACAAAGCAACATCACATTACCTACATAATCTGACCTTGCCAAAATCACTCACCCTTCAGAACAGACCAAATGCAACAAATTAAATCTGAAAAGCAAAATGGTAAACAAAACTAACAGGGTTACCTGGAAACAATGTTGTAGCTTCAAAACCCTTATAGCTCTAACAACTACAGGCAGGATTCATTACCAGTGGATTCTTGTGTTGGTTTTTTAACACGAGCACTCGCAAAGACGATACACACACCTCACACTTGTGCTGTGTGCGCACAAAGGAAGCAGCACAAGGAATTGTGCTACTTAATTGAAACTTCAGTTTCAATGAAGGGATGCTCCTACAAAGACGGAGTGCTATGCATTAGTTCCTACCAGCCAACTTCATAAAACTGACTTGCTTGGGAGCCTGAAAATCTAGATGTTGATTTGCAAAAAGCCCAACAACCAAAAACAAATAAAATCCACAAACAAGCAAAAAAGCCAAAACAAAAAAGAAAATCCCAAGAAATTTGTATTTTCAAAAAAACCCCCACCTTTTTTCATGTATCTAAATAGTACCAAACCAAACTCCTATTCACACTTTTTTTTTTTTTTGTATTTATGCTACCTCTTTATTTAAAGCTCAGCTTCTAATTACAGGTTCCAGGTAAGTGACATGCATCAAGACAAGCACAAACTGTCTTTACTCTTCATTTACACAAAGACGTACCCATTAGTACATATATATGCACACATATGTAGAGCAGTAAGCGACAACTCGGTGCCAGCATGACAACATGAATACAAACACAAAAAACATCCCATTGAAATAGTCTCAGCACTTATGTGTGTGTGTGTCTCGTGTTTTTCTCCTTTACACCCCCCAATCAGTCTCAGCAGCAGGTGGGCAGCTGTAAGGACAGCCACGCCATATCAACAGAGCTCTCCCAAAAAGCTGGCTCTGTTTTATTAGCCGCCACGCCACCGTACAGGCAGCTGCTGTGTCCCCAAGTGGGAAGGCTGCAGGGGAAGGAAGACATCCAGCGCCTGATTAGCCTCCAATTAATGTTGCCCAAATGACTCCACAGCTCTTCCCATGGTGAGGGAAAGCTCACAAGTGAAGGACAGAATCATAACCCAGCCCTCACGACTTGAATTCCAGTGAAGCCTCAGAAGCAGCATGTGATTACAAAGGGAGAAAGCCAAATCATTTCCAAGACTCTGACTTGCAGCCTCAGCAAGTAGAGACAAATCTCAGTGCGTTGTGTGGCAGTAGTTATGGCTTTTTACCAATTACCTCTAATAGGGTGGTTCCTTTTTCCCATTGCTGTGGGAAGCAAGGAGAGAGACAAAGCCTGTACCTTAAATAGAAACACTAACTGCAAAATTCACGGCTGTCAGATGAACCACAAATGAACACAGAAGCCACTTCAGACTTAATAAATACTGATCTAACTTTCTCGCCCTCAATACAAGGAGAACAAAAGTGCCTGCGAGTACAGTGAGGTCCCTCCTGAAGCTTGTGGTTTGCCTAATTAAGCCCTTTGGGTCAAGGGGTCAGCAACAGGAGGAAGTAACTTCTCCAACAGGAATGCTAACAAATACAACCCCCATTATGAAACAATAATCAACGTTTCTTTTCAAAACTGATGACAAAGTGGGGCACGTCACTTCTTCTTTGAAAGGATGCACATGAAAGGTGTGAAAAACTAGATTTTAGGTTGGCTTCTGTAACTGACACTTTTGTAAGAAACATCAGGGGCAGGACTTCAGCTCAACCCTCGCCACAGCCATTAACCTCCTTTGTGATAAATGTTTGGCACTTTTAAAAAAAAACAAACAAACCTAAACCACACACACAACCTGTGACCTGAACATTTTGACCAGAAAAGCTGTGGAAAAGCCACGGGGATGTGAACACTGCTGCTGCTGCTGCAAACCATGTGGTAACCAGAAGGTTATGGGCCACAAGTGCAAACCTGACTGCTTAAGGCCAAGTGCAAATGACGCTGATAAGAACAAGATGCATTAAAGTCTGATCGACACATGGGATCAGGCTTACGATTGATAAGGACATGTACATGCAATTGTGCTTGGAAGGAGTATTTATAAATACTTCTCCATGAGGGCCTGCAGTCTCTGGACAGGTTAAACTAATATATGGAAGACTTCCTTATACTTCAGTAAAATCAATTGTCACATTTTTAAAAAAGGTCTTGGCAAAAATGTATTCACAAGGCAAAAAAAGTATTCAAAACCTGTAGACCAAGCTCTGAGATTGCTTTAAAATCTAATGAAAATTGGTGGCCTCCCTGACATTGAAACTCCAACTACTTCTCTTTGGCAACTGAAGTTCAAAGCAGAAAGACGAAGCATCTTGCCAGCTTCTGTGGTCTTTAAGTTGAATGACTATTTGGGTTTAATTTTATTTTAAACATATGATATTTCATATCAGTAAGTCAAATTCTGTAAGAGACACCCCACCATGAGACAGGCTGTGGGCAGAGTCTGGTGTCTGAAAACATGGCTACATCCTACACAAGATTTTGTAATGAAAAACTCGCTTGTTGGATGCATTAACATGTTTCAAATAAATAAACTAGGAATTAGCATCACACATTACCACTTCTATACAATTACCACAGTAATTAACAGCAATAAACATTAAATGTTTAAAATACTTCTTTCAGATCATTATCAGAGTCTTTAGTTTTTCCTTTAAATAAATAAATAAAGACATTTTCCCCTAACACCACATCTCTCTAACACATAAAGAATTAGCTAAATAGAAAGCAGCCATCCTCCCACCCAAGACATATGGGAAAACAAAGCTATTTGCATATATCCCCACAGGTCTCCTTTCGCTTGCCAATTTCCAGTATTTAAACCATTATTAAGGGAGAAAAGCATTTAGCTGCTTATTTTGGTTAGTGTGTTCTGCTAAAGAGAACACTCAAATCAATACTTTTAATTTTTTTTAAGTCTGATTGGTAACACAAATAAGAACATTCAGGAGCATGTTGATCTAAACATGCCCAAAATCACTCTCAGTCACATGCAAAAACCATAGGTATTTTTATCTCCTCATTTTCTAATCAATCCATGACAAAAAACATGTCTCTACAGATTTCTGCTGAAGCAATACTTGAAAAGCAGCAGTGACCACAACTAGCAGGAAATTCGACTAGGCTTTTAGTTTTCTAAACAATCATTCAGAATCCCCAAATGGTTTTCTAACACTAACTTTCATCATTATTAAAAATGAAATAACCAATTAGCAATTGTTTTGCTAGACAGCAAGGGTAATCCCTCTTCATACATTAATATTAAAAAACTGGTATGAAAATACAATTCTCTCCTGCAAAGGATCAGAGCTAGTCAAATACTTCCCCCTGCCTGAGGTGATTATTAGTTTTGTAAGGATATTCCTTTCCCCTGGGTGGCACTGCCAGCCCCTCTGCAGCAGAAGGGGCTCAAATCTGTTTGATTTTATTATAAAGTGATTAATAAATTCCATGAAGTCCCAAGCAAAGGAAAAGTCCACCTTCAGAGGAATTTAAAAACGTGAACAAAAGAAAGTTAGAAATCATTAATCATGATTAAATTCAAATGTTTTTAGCAGATCCTAAACCAGCGCAGTAACTACTCTAGATTCAGGGTTTCAGAGCTCTTGTAGAGATGGCTTATTCCATTTCAATCCATGATGCAATATAAGAATAAAAATGAAACTTCCTGACATCAGCTGAGGAAGATGAAACAGAAGGTTAATTAGCAGACAAAAGGGATTAAGCACTGAAACATTAGGAACAAACCCTTTCCTGAGCAGCAGCACTCACCTGTCCTGTGACTGATGTTTGGATTACCTCATGTTTAACAATGTCTGATTAAAGCTTTTAGTACCCTTGGATATTCTATAAGACCCTTTCCTTCTGGAGAGCCCTGGTGTCAAACCTAAGCGAGCATCTGCTGGTTCCTGGGTTGATCCTTTGCTGTCTAAGAGTTTTCAATCAAGTTCACAGTGCAACCTTTTGCAGAGCAGGAGTTTGGAGCTCTCTCTTGCCTTGATCACCTATATTTCCTAAACATATAGAATTTAGAAAAATGCCTGGATTTTTTCACTCATTTTTCAGGTTAGTGGCACATCAGCTTTTACATAATTTGAGAAAAAGTAATACATTTTTCATCTATTATTTAGACCAGCTCAGTACAGATTCTTTAATTTAAACAAGAAAATAGATCTCAGTCTTAAAAACAAAGTTCCTTCTCTCCTTCTCTCCCAGAAGTGAAGCTTTCAGCTAATTTTTACACACTGGTGATTTTTTTTAAATCAAGTGCAGTGGAGTTGCTGAGTTAGTGAAATTAAGCCCTTCCACCATCTTCACCATAGCTAAGCCCACAAAGGGAAATAACAAATCTCACTACTAACTTTGTAGCTATCTTGCCACTCAACTCTACAAAGTGGTTGGTTGGTTTTTTCCAAGCACAGCACATTATAAACCAATGCCTTTCTGATGCCTCTATCTGAAGAGACCCTAAATGTCTGGCATAACCAAAAAACATTCAAGATTTCTCTTACTCCTATTTTTTTTAATTTTCTGTCTAAACCAGATCCAAAGGGAACTGGCTAAATAACAGGACTCTGAACAGGATGAAGATGGTCTGAGATTCCCCCCCTGCTACTGTAATCACTGCCATTACACCAATGCCCCGTCCCCCTGAAGCCAGTATGTGCTTACTGGGGGATGCTGAATTTGCCAAACTCTCTTGACTCTGGGCTTGCAGGCTCTTCTTCTACCATAGTATGGAATTTTCTTTTTAATGATTTAATTGGGATTTGAGAGGAAGAAAACTTAAACACCTGTCATGAGTACTCAGTCAAACCCACTAATTGGCCAATAATCCAGCATTTTAAATGTTCCTCTTTCCTCGCCTCCCACCCTTCCCATTGCAAGGCTGCCCTTGTTATTCCTATTTTAGTACCGTAATATATTATTTCACTTAATTACGGCTTGTCCAGACTTATATGACTCCATAAGATGGGAGAGAATAAAAGATATGCAGCACCACAGAGTCTCCCACAGATACTTCTTTATACAGCAAAGCCACCGTACGTCACCAAATGCTCTTTGCTAAATAGGAAGAGTGCACTTTGGGTGGTCCAAACTACTTTTAAATAATTGGATGCTCTCATATAGGCTTCCATACATAAGGCAATCATTACAAAGCATCCTTAATGCAGAGGAACAGGGAAAAACTTCATTAAAAATAAAAGCACACTGCTGTTCCTTCAGCCAAGATTTCTATTGCACCACAAGGGCCTAGCGGGGTGTCCAGTTAGGTGTTGGTGCTCAGGCTGGGCTGACTCATGAATACAATGCCAGAATTTGACCTTTAATTATTATTCCACAGCAGGAGGGATTACTATCCCTATGACAAAAATAAATGACAGTTCCTTCCTGTAAAGATTCTGTCAGTTGAAGGAGAAAGGTGATTGCAGAGAAATGTTGGTTCTAGTTAATGGATTATTCCTTTCTTTACAAAGTTCCCTTGATGTTATTATATGGCTTTCAGAAGATGAGATATGTCTTAATTCCTGTTAATGGTAATGTCAAATATTAATACAAGTGGGCCAAAGCAAAATGACTTTGAGAATTACTGATGAACTGCATTAGGACAAGTGAGATCACTGGGTTATGGCCCATTATGCAAGGAAGGCATTTTGTACTTCAGGCACTGGATACTGCTTGGTCTTTTGGTATAAACATTACAACCATTCTTAAATTGCAGTTTCTTTATTTTCCTGACTCCCCATGCATGCTTTGCTAGAAGATATTTTGCTGTTGATAGAAGCAAATGGTGGCCAGAAGCAGAGCAGAGGAAATCACTCTGACCTTGAAAATGAAATTCAAGCCAACCATGACACAAACACACACCAGCACTGAATCACTATCCTGAATTCCCCGCCTCATCTGCCATGAAGATTTATCCACCCAAAGGTTAGATTCTTGCTGATGGTGAGGTAGGGTGCTGGGAAGGTGCCAGGGAAGGCCATGGAGCAGGTGATCTTTAGAGACATTGTGCAGTGCTTACACAGCTGGTGAAGGGTCTGGAGCACAAGGGCTATGAGGAGCACCTGAGGGAGCTGTGAGTGTCTAGCCTGGAAAAAAGGAGGCTCAGGGGAGATCTGCTCTCTCCCTACAAATACCTGTAAGGAGGTTGTAGCCAGGTGGGGGTCCATCTGTTCTACCAGGTAACAAGCGATAGGACAAGGGGAAATGGCCTCAAGTTGCATGAGGGGAGGTTTAGACTGGATATCAGGAAAAACCTCTTCACTGAAAGGGTTGTCAAGCCCTGGAACAGGCTGCCCAGGAAAGCAGTGGAGTTGGTGGAGACACCACCCCTGGAGGTGTTGAGAAGACCTGTAGACATGGCACTAAGGGACACAATTAATATTTGCACTTTATGATCTTAAAGGTCTTTTCACTTATCACTTATTAAATGATTTAATAAAGTGGGGACTGCCGATAGTTCCTGACCCCATAAGACATGCCAAATTGATAAACTCAACTGCTATCTCCAAATAGTGTGACAGCAGCTGCTGCCACTTAGTCCTCTCCTATCACAGGAAATAATCAATGAAACTATTGCAAGGGATGTCCCGGCTCATGTTTTGTCTCTTTCTTGGAGCCCCCTATAGTTCTCCCGTATGGGAAGAAACAGTCTATTAGTCTCCAGTAGTGAGACTAATCCTATTTACTCAATTTGTACACAAAAAAAGAAAGCATTATTTCCGTTTAAACAAATACTAAAATAAGATGATGAATATTAAACTACTCTCCAACAGAACTCAAGTATTTGGATTACACTGGCAATAGGCTATAGGCTCTGACTCTGAAAAATCCAAACTTAGAAGCATTTTTCCTCTGCTTTTTATTTAATTTTTACAGTCTAAGGATGCATTTTTTTCATAGAATGATTGAAATAACTCTTAAAATAACTCCCAGAGCACCAGATGCAAACATGAAATACATAAGGAGAGATATACATATATGCAGAAGACATAAAAGGCCCACACAGCACAAACTCAATGAAGAGCAAAACTCTGCTCCCTTTGCACATCTCTCTCTGGGAGGTGAAATTTGTGCAGCTATGGACAGCTAACCAGACATTAAAAACAATTTGGACAGAATGCTAAAGAGAGCCAGCAAACCCACAGAAAGGTTTAGCCACAAGAAAAATAAATAAAACACGGGATCTAAATACAAGAAATGTGAGAAGGAGAAGGAACGGGATTTCTGTCTCACTAAGGAAAACAAAGAGGTAGTGGGAAGCCATGTCAACTCTTAACTAGGTAAAACAACCAGAAACAGCCTCCAAACAAGAAAGAACCCAAAGAAGTCCTGCCCACAGAAGCATCAGAAAGATTACTGGGGGGTAGGCAAAGGCATAAAAGGAGCAGAGGAAATATGTTTCCTTAATTCTGTATATGGAGTCATGTATGCATTTACACACAAGTGTATACACATACATGTATATAAATACACACACTCTGTTACTATTTTTTTTAATTGAGATGTAAATATCTATATTTTCTGTATCTAAATCTATCTATATATGTGTGTGTGTTTGCATATATATGTATATACACAGATGAATCCTCTCCCTTACTGCTTTTTTTTAAAGCCAGGAGGGATTGGGAACTTACTCAAAGCTCATGGCAAATTGAGATATCTGAATATATTTTCTCAGAATGATGTCACTGCCTGAAGCCCTGCATACATCCTCCAGGACAAAATTCTACCTTTCTGTCCCATTTCCAGCTGCGCTTTTATCAAACACTTAGTCCCTGATAAATCTGAATAGACTTCCTTCTGGAATGGGCTCCTCAGATTCCCTGCTCAAGTACTCCAAATCATCCTTACACTTCTCCTTGTCCTTTCCACACACCTAAACAAACTGTTTAGCTTCATGCCATCGGTCTAAACTCAGGCCTTCTACAGATGACATCCACACTTTCCAAAGACCTCTCTGTTCAAAAGGAATTAATTTGCACCCTCTGATTCCAGGCTGCTGAAGACTGCCCTTTCTCTAGACAGTGTGTGTTGTATTATTCTTTTTCAGAACATAAATGGAGGGGAAACAGAATCGCCAACAGCCCCTAGTTTCGACAAAGTTGAGCCTGAAGACTGGTCACTAAAATGAAACAATGACTTGAAACAGAGACAGTAAAGAATGAACAGTGAGAGCTTTCAGGACTAGATTAATAACCACCTTTGACCAGATGACTGAGCTGAAAAACTGGTGGAAAACTGCTTTTAATAACACCTTTGATTTCCCTTTCTCATGAGCATCCATCCACATAGAGACTTCTATTTTGAATACAGACTGAAAACACTGTTCTGAACGTGTTAGTCCAGGGAATTTTGAGTTTTTCAAAAGAACTTGCATCATCTCTTTGCAAAACATTTTTCAAACTATTTGAAAGTTCGGAATTATTTCCTGAACTTGCCTTGAATTTATGAACAAGACGAGATGCCTGAAACTGCCCAAATGCTTAGTCCAGAGATCTCTGACTTTTTTTTTGCTACCACTGAACTTTACAGGCAAGCTGTGATGCTACACATTGAAAATAAGGGCTGTACCACAACTTCAAGATCATTTGTATATCACATCAGGCATTGTCCTGGAAGCATTTAATAGCTTTTATGGGAAACAGCCTCTGTCCATACTCCCATACCTTGCTAGGAATTATGGGGGGTTAGAGAGGGGGAAATCTTACTGCTGCTATTAGCACACATACTCACATACCTTAAAAATCGAGGTACTAAAAGTAATGTATAAGTAATAATTTGAAGTGAAACTGACTTTCTTTAATTACATTTGGTGTTATATATTGTGACGCATTACTAAATAAAAAGAAATACCATCACAAATGACAAAAATCTATGCTTAATTTAAGCAGACCAATTACTTTAAGTGCTGCTACAGTCAGAAAAGTGATTCAAGGATAAGTATCGGAACATGCAATGCCATTTCTTCAATAGCTTCCAGATCAAATTCAATGTAAAAGTCAAAAGGTCAATTTTTTTTTCTCTACCCCATAGTAACACAACCTCCCTGTTGGACTTGGAGAACTTGGCTGAATTCTTTCTTTCTTGGCATTCTCTGAAGCTGCAATGATGATCATACATTAAAAGATGCAAACTTTTTACAGGAAAGTCTTCATTATTCCAGGTAGACGTTATATGAGTCTGGAAACTATAGACATCCAGTATGCAGTTATGCCTGAATAACCAGGTAATGCAGAAATTGTGTAGATTAAATATTCAGACAATTCTGCTCCTTGTTGGGTGAAAAGGTGCTCAGCTCCAGTCTATCCTTCTCCTTTATCACCTCACAGAGCAGCATCAATGCAGAGATGTCTGAGGATTCCCTCCCCAAGTGATTGCTCTTGCAGACTGATGAGCACAAAGAAGTTACATTTCTCTGCAGCCAGCTGCTTAGAATCTATATATCTTAGTATTAAAACAGCAATCTCAATTCAAGCCTGTCCACAGCAGTTCCAGCTAGGATGCATCAATCATCTGGAAAAAGCCAGGTATTTTTAATAACACACACAAACTCTATCAACACAGCTCATGCAGGAAAAGTCAGACACATCCTGGTCAGATTGGCTGGACAGGCACCTACCAATACATGAGCAGTTGGCTCAACACCTCAGGTGTCCGACTGCCTGTGTTTACATTTAGCAAGGCGTGCCCACTGGAGAGATGGCAGCCCCAGTGATGCAGAAGGGGTTGTCTGACAGCTGAAACCATGACACAGAGAGCAGAAGATAACTTATGTTATAAACAGACGAGGATAAAAGAAAACTTAAAGCAGGTAAGGTGAAAGTAGCTCATAAAAATGCTCTGCATTGTTTCTTTTTTGTTGTGACAGTCAATGTTTCACATCACAAGTGATTTGCAGTGTTCCACGTGGACTGTGCAAATGCATGAACTTCTCAATTTTCATTACAATATTCCTCTGCAAATTAAATAAATGCATGGGTAGCAGCCTGCACAAAGGGATCTTGACAAAAGACAGACCATTCCAGGACCAATATCTGGTTGTAAAATTATTAACAGCACAATTCCTGTAATTTACAATCATGGCTGAGGCCTTTTACAGGCAGGACTCAGAAGTGAAACTGCCACACAATTGCTGTGGGAAACACAACTTCCCACAAAATCAGTCATATTGAACATTAAGTTCCTTACACATGGCAAGATTGATCAAGTAGCATTCAAAGTTAATGCAGCATCAATGAAAAATAATACACTTTTAATCTTGAAAAAAAAATTTTAGAAATCAAGCATTTGTGGCCTTGGGGTTTTTCTCCTGTAGGAACCAAGCTTCATACACAGGTTTGGAAGGTCAAATGTTCTTCAAAGGTTTCTTCTGTAAAACTTTTATACAACACTTTTCTTCAGCAGACAACATTCACTTATTGACACCAAAACTTAAGAATAAAATAATACAGCTACATTTCACAGGTCTAAAACCATTTTCATTCACAAAATGGCCTCATAGAACACCTCCTGTTTTATCTTATATTTTGTAATATGCATATGTAGACATGTATGAAGGAAAGCAGAGACCTAATCTAACTACAAAGACTAGAAGTGTTTTTTAGTAGTAAGGTTAATCTAGTGAAAACGTAGCTATTACTCACATTTCTCTTCAGAAATATGACTTAATATTCCTCATTGTTCTCATTTTCATATCCAGCCTCCAAAACCCTTCTCAAATCCATCCTCTAACCACACATCTGTTTATTTGCTCACCCTAGAAGCACAGTTTCAACTGTTTATTTCCCAGCCTCATCTTCTGGTGGGTGGCACCCACTGCTTTTAACTGATAGTCATTTTACAGCTTGGTAAAATTCTTTATGAAACTTGCCCCACTACCAATTTTTCTGTCAGAAAATTTGATTACTGATGCTTCTACATCCAGAAGGTCAGCAAAATAAAACATTAAACTTCCCAGCAGGCCTGTGCACATAGTTGCAATATATGTAGAGGCACAAAAGATGCTGTTGCAGAGGAAAACATAGCTCAAAACACATCAGCACAGCTGAAGCTTCTTAGGATGACACAACAGATCAGAATTCTGTTGCAAGTTCTTTCACAGCTGGGTAGACCTGGTTTTACACGGAGCACCATCTGAGACCCACTGGCAAACTTAGGGGCAAGCTTGATTTTTTTCATCAAAAAATAGATGTCATTCTCAGCAACAGCACCTTCCCAGTGTGGTCAGCGGGGAGCAGGTTTCTGCGCATCTTTGGAAATCACGCACAAAACATAAATGAGAGAAGTTGAAAAAACAAAGGCTAAGTCATGAAGATGCAATATCTGTTAACTCCTATCTTTTCTTATATAAGTACAGCAGAACTGAATGGATAATTATCAACAGCCTTTCCCCTGTTGATACAGCTCAGTAGGAATCTCTCAATTTCTTATCGAAAAGGCGTTTTAGGGCATTTGACTGTGAAGGACCACATCCTTTCACTGAAGTTGTGCATACATTTTTATCTGTCATTTCAGTGTAAAACAAGACATATTTTATTGTAACCACAAGAATATTAAGGGCTTGTTAGGCTGTTCAGAAACTACTGTAACAGCCAAGTCCATTACTTTTCCACAGAAATTATAATTCAAAATGTATGTCAGAGAAGGAACAAGTAATACCTTTAATAAATAATTTTTAGCTTCAATGTAACACAGCCTTGCTATAAACGTGCAACTTCTTTGAACAGCGCAACACTATATTGTCTTCAGAAAATCTGACAGTTTCCACAAGATACCAAGGGCTTTTAGAGATCAACAAACGAACAAATTAAAACACTACTCAAAGAAACGGTACAACTTCCAGAGACCAGGTAGAGAAGGACCACTAACAATAAAAATCCACAAAAGCCCAGTGCTGGAAACTCTCTGTAGTCACAAATATGTCACCTCCCTCACCACGGGCAGCAGGGAGCTCCTGCCCATTGGGCAGGGCGGTGCAGCTGCAGAAGCAGGAGCAGGGCTCTGTGGAAGCTCAGAGCTGAGGAAAGGGCCATGTCCCAGCAGCCAGGAGTCTGTTTTGGAGCTCAGCGTGCAACATCCTGGGAAGTAGGTTATTTATCCTCTATTCACTGATCCACGCCCAAATCTGGCAAGGTTCAGTTGGCTTCTTTATGGAAACTCCTCCCACCAATTTCTTATGAAGAAATTATTCTAGTGGAATTAGCATAAGATGGAGCCCATGGGCATCTGCAATGCACACCAGACTCCCCACAGGAAGGAGCAAAATGCCTGTGGCAATCTTCCATAACCTTAATGTCTTAGTGATACAGCCTGTGCCAAATGGAAAAGATAAATTTGATGACAACTGAATTTAGAGGTATGTGAATTAAGGGTTTCAGGATTTGCTACACAGATGTTAAGTCTTTGCAAAAAAAAGAAAAACAGCAAATACATACAGATGCATCACTGGAAAAAGGGATACCATAGTTGAGTAAGCAGGTTGGCTAGTAGGGAAAATAGGCAATAGCAGTTTGAACATGGAGCATCTGGGGTGCTTCTAAGACATCCTAATAAGATGATTTTGTTCCCCTTGATTCTTGAAATAACTGTTAGAACAATTTTGACTCTTTAAACACCATGCTAAAGAGCAACCTCTTCATCTCTACCATAAGGCCACCAAAAGAATACCTACCATGTACCTTATGACTTCTGCTTTCAAAGCATTCACTGTTCAAGCATTACAGAGGACAGTAATTACAGGACAGTTTATTTCCTGGGTTACCAGACTTTGGAATCTACAGATTAGCTCTACAAGCATCATGGAACTCTTCTCATGCCTAAAACAATTCTATGTTGTTAAAAGGATGTTACAGTCTCAGTTGATTTCCTACTTAAAACCATCCTCATCATCTTCAATGTTCCTGGTTAAAGAAACAGCAAATAACTATCCAGCAACTGAGAAGAGAAATCTGCCCCCAAGACTTTCAGAACTCTTTTAAACTCAGGATTGTTGGTTTTTTCCTTTGTTCACTTGTTGAATTTGGGGGATTTTTAAACCAGGACTAAGCAAACTTCAAAACAAAAGATGCTATTTCTCTCTGAGTTGACACTAAAAACCCAGCAGTATATAGGGAGAATGCAAATAAAGATTTATTTTGCAATGGTGGAAGACATATAAAATCCTTATTATATGCATAGACATACATAAGATTATTTTTCCTACTGTGATTTAACCTTAAGTTTCCTTTTTTTATATTCTGTTCATGGTAAATCACCACATCAAAAGATTATGCATCACATTTTAAAGCAAAAGTCTTAGCAGGGTTTTAAAACATACCATAGAAAATTTATTTTCTCCATTACAGATCCTACATCCTAAGACAGGAGTGCTGAATATACCACAAGTTAAACATATGGAAAAGTGTTTCTATCCGTTGGGCAGGGGGATATTAAAAAAGTATGCACAGTTCCCTTTCCCTCTGAGAGCCTGGTACGATGAGAGATTTAGGGTTTTCTTATTCTTTATGCCTATCATAAAGTACCTGGGCAGAGACTCCTTTTCCTCAAGTTTCAGTTCAAAGTAAGAGTTCTGCTGAAGGAAATGCATGAGGTTTAGTGAAAATGCTAACTCTCTACTTGTCAGTTTAATGCCAGGAATATCACCATAAGATTTAGTTCAGATACAGAATAGTGTTCAAATGTCGCCCTGATTTCTTCAGCCTTCTGATGTGTTTCACAATTCTAATGTTTTCAGAGTTCTCAGTTTCTTTCTCACACAGGGGTGTTATAAATAGAAGTAATGTTTATGTTAGACAAGGTTGTTTTACGTTCCTTCTAAAGGACAGCTGATGGGCAGTTGTCTTGACCAATGGGATGGGAGAGGTGTCAACCTTCTCCTTCAATCCCTGGTCTGTGTAGAAATACTATAGAGTCAGATGTTTTAATAAACAGTTTTATGCCTTTCACCAGACAGTGTGTATGTGTGTGGGATTGTTTGTCCAACAGCGACATTACAAAGCATGTGAAAAAAGTAATCGTTTTTGTGAAAATTAATTTTTAAAGAGAACAGTACTCAGTTTTGATAGAAAGCGCTTTCTGGAACAGGTAGAGACCGTGCTGAACTTCCTTGCACACCTATGTGACCCCTGCTGATCAGTGTCAAACCTTGATTAATATTTTACTGGCAAAGTGTGAGATGACTCAAACTTTGTCTGTCTGGGTAGGTGTTGCTAAGCAACTTTGCTCCCCATCTGAGAACTAGTCTTCACAGCAACCTTTCCTTCAAGACAAAGACCTTCATCCACTTGAAACACTTTCTTCCTTTGCCAGTGAAAACCCAGCACGTCACATCCCACCCTTGCCTTTACGTTCCCCTCCCCACCTCCCAGCTCAGAAGCGACGAACCCAGAGGTGTGTGAAACGCTGTCCTTCCCTTACCGTAATCGCTGTCATAGAAGACGATGAACTTCTGCCAGCGCAGCTCGGTGACCAGCTTGAGCATGACATCGTTGAGGCGCACGGGCGGGCGCACGGCCAGCGTGTACTCCTCATCCTCCAGGCTGGGGTTGAGCTGGCAGGCCGTGCGCGGGGAGCCGCCCGTGCTGCGCTGCACGAAGAGGTGCGGGATGTGCATGGCGTCCGTCAGCGACTGCAGCGCGTTGGCCGACGCGCAGCCCGTCGATGTCACCAGCGCCAAGATCCCCAGCGTCATCAGGTCGCAGGCTGGAGAAGACAAGGTGGAAAGCAGGGTTTGAACGAGCTCAGCAATTCCTTTGGCCAACCTAGGTGCTAAGAAGGGAACAGGGAAGGTTTTGCCCTTATCATCAATACAGGGCTGAAATTATTTATATTACGCTATCATCTGGAGCCTTTCAGAGTCAGATCCTGCCTTTCCTACCTTTACAGTAGGAGACAGTATCTGCAATCTGTTCTGATATGCCAAAGTTGAGGGCAGATAACGTAACTACTGTCAGCCCTTGAGACAGCAGCTGATGTGGATGGAGATTATGGCCCTTGCTTCAGGTCAGGCCTCGTGCATGCAGGAACTGAATTTCCATTTTTTAAAACTCACTTTGCTGCTTTAACCCCTTAATCCTTGTTGGGTACATTGGTTGAAGATTTCAGACAATAAGGAACGATTTCCATTCCACCTCATACAGCAGAGTTTTGAAGGATTTTTAAAATCGATAAAAAACATTCACTGTGTGTCTTAGAGCAATGAAGAAACAACAAAGGCATTCTTTCAAACCAAGACAACTCATGAATGACTAAACAATTATTAGCAACACTGTAGCTGTCTTTAAAAAGACTGGGAAACGCACGTATCATTTAAAAACACAGCATATACATTTGACCCCATCTGTTTTTGCGAATGAAGCATTTGTCTCATGCTGAGTTTGAAATGCAGACCATGGAGAGGCCTGGGCAGTCTGCTCTGCTGCTCAGGGCACGCCACATGGCATGTTCTTCCCAGGACTTCTCCAGATAAGCTGCAGTTAGAAAATATTTCCAGCCAGAGCCCTCAGCAGCTACACAGTCAGTAGTGGTGAGGAGACTGTGCAAGACCATAAGGCAGCCAGCGATGCTGCTTTTTACCAACTCCAGTGAATAGGTGGCAGCAAAGTTGGTCCTGGGAGCTCAGCACAGGAGACCCTCACAGGTTAGGCTGGCGTCAGCCCTGAGGGTCACTAAGAACTTCCTGCTCCACCTTTGAAGAGGGCTGGGGGCAAGCTCAGGGGTGCAGCAGCTGTTTCAGACCCCAGCACAAGCACAGCCTGCCCACAGGAAAGCCTTGTTCTCCTCACCCAGCTCAGCAAAGCCGGATAGGAGGGGTCTGGAGATGCTCCACAGCCCTGTGCAGCCTGCATGAGCTTGTCAACAGTGCATGAACAAAGAGCCTCTGGGGTGCAATTCAGAGCCCCCTGGGACACACAGAGAGCTGAGCAGGAAATTCAGCTGGAGAGGGGAGTGTGCCCATGCTGGTGCTGCCCCCTGCAAGGAGAGTGGGACTGCCAGCACCATGTCAGGGCTGGTGGCAGCAGGTGACCTGCAGCCACACTGCCACCGACCTGCTGCCTCATCACCGGTGGAAAGGCAGGGAAGAAAACACAATCTATTCAAAGCATTTGTTTATCCTCCTCCAAACACTTTTGAGTGTATCTCCACTTTCAGAGACCAGAAAGTCAAAGGAAGTAGGTTATGAATAATTAATAGTAATTAACGCTTAAGTATCAATTAACATTAATTAATAAAACCTCCATAATTAAATACATAACTGTTTCTCACACAACCAATGAACTTCTCCACCAGAAGTCTTCTTAGAGCAGACAGAAAATAGATACATTTCACTTTGATATGGGATAACAGAAAGAAAATGTTTGATCTTCTCTGTGCGCAGAATGTTCAACATGTATCCTGATGTAACAAAGATGAAGAGCTTCTAAAATTATTTCCTTGATGGTCTTTACAATAAACATATGTCAGCTGCATTATCTAAATTTACTCTGTGTTGATTATAGTTATATGAAATTGTTCTTTGCTTTTCCTGAGAGCTGACCTGATTTAACAGCAGGGAGGCATTATATTTGCCAAATGGGAGACCCAGGTTCGGGAACAGATTTGATTTCCCAGGCTTCTTGCCAGAGAAAACTGAACATGTCATACAGGTAATTTATTTAGTCACAGTAGGGGAGGGAACAGAGAAGTGAGAACAGAGGGAGAGAACAGCAAAGCTGAGCCATAAACCCCTGTGGAGATCACCAGCCAGCAAGCTTTGCTGTCACCAAGGGTGAGAGCAGCAAGCCACATGGGGCTGTAGCAGGAACAATTTACTTGCAAACCAGACAGAAGGAGACAAAAAACAAAGCTCTTTCTGATGGGAGGCTGCATTCAGAGAGTCACTTATTAGTGCAATTCAGAGCTGATCACCAGTTGTATAACAAGAAAAACCTTCATTCACTGGCTGACACCAATCAAAAGCTGCTGCTTATTAGCAGCAGAAAGACCAGAGAGGCGACAGATCACGGCAAATGGGCTCCCTTATCTCCCAGCACAGCTCACCAAACACAGCTGAAATATCTCAGCAAAGACCACTTCAGCTGAGGCATTTTCCCACTGTTTTGTAGTTTGTGTCCACGGGTTAGATTGAAGAAGTAGTCAATACGCTTCAACATTCTGATATTTTTGTCGATTGATTATGTTCTGCCTGAAAGCATATGCTACTTAGTACGCGTGTGCTCTTGCCTCTCTGTTTTGAGATAGCAGGAAATAAACACTGGAATGACTAAAGAAAAAAAAAGAAGGTTTCATGTTTTCTGAATTGCTTTCTGTAGTCACAGAATGTGAAACAGAACATGTCATTTCTAATAGAAGACTTTCATTATACAAAAATACAATGGATTCCAAGAAGTTCAACCTCTCCACAATTATTGCACTGAAGGGTGAGAATAAGCTTTGAGCACATAAAGGAAAGTATTACTTTTTACATGAGTAACACAATGGGGAACAACAACATAAGAGACTCCATTAAAAAACTCATTAGCTCTTAAGGCATCTCAAAATTCCTTAGCAAGGGAATGTTCAAGGATTATACAATCTTGGGAGAAAACTCTGGTGGACCACTTCTTTTTTTAGGATTCCCCCCACATTCCTACCATTTCTTGCACAGAAAACTAACATTAGAAAAGAGATGCAATTTTCTGTTTAATTTCACAACAGCTATGGATTTGCAGCAACAAATATCCTTGAATCTGTGACTGAGTAAATAGCTAATTCTGCCTATCAGTTGCAGTTTCACAAGCATTCAAAAGAACCTGTGATTTTGGCATGAAAATTTCATAACCCCGATCCTGATTTTCTTACAAGCTGAATATACATCGTTTGAAAAGCTTTGGTCCACATCAAACTACCAACATAAGGGAAAAGGGAATCAAAACACCCTGTGCACTTCAGTGATATTCAACTACTTGAGTTATGGTAGTATTCATTTAATATTCTTTTAACTAAAATGCTTCCATATTTATTTATGTTGCAGATATTTTTACTTAGATAGGTTTTAAGAAATAAGGCTTTCAAAGTATTTGTTCCTCAGATGAAAAGACAAATGTTCTGGTAATCCTGCCCCAGATTTGACTGCTGTTTAAAACAGAAATAGATACTAGTTTCCTGTGCTGAGAATTACTTTACCACCATCAAACTTCATTTTAAGACACCAACATCACACAAACCATACAGTAAGAAATGTGCAGTCTACCATGAGAAAAACATGAGCACCCTCATACCTAAAGATTAAATCTTCATTGAACTATTTGAGCCAATTAAGTCGTGTCATGGTGCTTTCTCATTGTTGGCCTCCATCAACAGACCACCTCTCAGGCTTATTCTTGGATTTCATTCAAGTTCCACAAATTATTGATTAGTCCTCCTTGTAATTGTTTTGGTGAAGTCTCTCTCCTAACCTTTTTTGAAGTCTGTTTACAGAGACTCCCTTTTACACATCTGCTTGACATTTTATATCTTAAACTGTTATTCCCATCACAGTGTTTCACAAGACATTGCTTTCTTCTCCATCTATGGCCACTAATTTTACTCTCACATCATTGCAATATCTATAAAATTCATTCTGTAACCCACATCCCTAACTCCAGACACATTCCATTAAGACCACACTTAAGTTTGAAACAGGAGCTATTAATTTTCAGACTTTGCCTTATCCACACAACCCTTCTCATCAGTGGGACTCCTCATAGTACATGAGACAATGCAAGGCTTCTAGTTTGCTGCAATTGTCCTTCAGGTCTTGCATTTCTACCACTGCTTCCTGTACTTCCTAATTCTGAAGACAGGTGCAGATGGCAAAATCCTGATTTGGCACCATCTTCATGGGGATACTTGCATTAAGAGCTTTATCTCAGATCTCTGTAATTAAATCCCTCTCTTCCCAAACCAATGGGAATTAAAATACTCCAAGAGGAACAGTTATCTTGCTCCTGGCAATGTGACAACATGACCATCTCTCGGTCTCCTTGTCAGTGATTTCCTGTTAACAGAAAAGGGCAGAAACTTGTTCTTTTGTTTCCTCCATTATCCATAGAGCAGCTGCCGGTGTCATTTCTGCTCTAACAATATATCCACCTACGGGCATTCACACTGCCTCCACAAACTACGATGTCTTACTGTCTCTCACTTCTGGGCATCACCATCCTGCCCACTCTGGACACCCTCTCATATTTAATTAATCCTCTTCAAGTTTTTAGTTGAGTATTTTCCTTCTTTTTCAGTTTGACTAACCCTTAGGAACTCTTTACTGCACTGCAAATGGAGAATCATCCAAATCACAAATAACTTAGATATATTAAGCTGGGGTTGTTCAGCCTGGAGAAAAGGAGACTCAGGGCTGACCTCATCACTCTCTACAACTCCCTGAAAGGTGGCTGTGGTCAGGTGGGGTTGGTCTCTTTCTCCAAGCAGTACTGACAGAACCAGAGGACAGAGTCTTAAGCTGTACCAAGGTAAACACAGGTTGGATATTAGGAAAACGTTTTTTATGGAAAGAGTGGTAAAGTACTGGAATGATCTGCCCAGGGAGGTGGTGGAGTCACCATTCCTGGATGTGTTTAAAAAAAGACTGGATGTGGCACTTAGTGCCATGGTCTAATTGAGGTGTTAGGGCTGGGTTGGACTCGATGATCCTGAACGTCTCTTCCAAGCTAGTCATTCTGTGAACTTGTATTTAAAAAAAAAAAAAAATACCATCTGAAAATTGAGAGGCTGTTGCCTTTCTGCTTAGAAAGATTTTCAAAGGAAGGAAGAGAACTTCAGAGATGCTATATTAATCTGCAATGAAGTGATTAACTAAGTTGGCACTTAAGTGTCTGTGATTAGGTTTGAAAGCCACCTTCCTGCTGAGACAAGGGACTTCATGCTTGCCTCAGTACTACTGCCTCAGTCAGTCTGAAAAAAAACTAATTTTTCCACATTATTTATTTTCTAAAACCAGTAGGGAAAAAAAAAAATTCATTAAAACTAAGTCTAGAGAACACAGCAGATTCTGGGAAAAAAAACCCTGGTTTGGGGAACCTAAATCCTAATATTCCATGAGATTATCAAGGTCTGTAATATCTGCTGAAAGTTCATAGTTAGCAGATCTACCAACAGAACTAGCAAGCAGATGCAGAATGTCATGGGCTATATACAAATAAATATTATTTATGGGTATAAAATTTAATTAGCAATTTGGTTCATCAGCCCATTTATAAATAAACAGAGATAGACATAAAATTTTGGGGTGAAACACTAGAACAAGCAAGAGTTAGGCGTTAAAAATGTATCAGTTTGGAAAATTGTGTCTTGAATCAAGATAAAAGGTCTGTGGGAAACACGCCCACAGAGGTATTCTCAAATTAAATGGAAAAAGTCCTTCTGGGAGGTTTACTGGAGCACTGAAATGAGATAGAAAAGACAACGATGCAAGGAGAAAGACTGCATCCATCAGGCAATATTTCAAACTCAAGAAGACGATGATACAATTCTTCCAGGCAAAGTCCAAGTAACACAAACTGCAATAGTCTTCACACATATCTAAAGCAAAACCTGAATGTTTCTGCTGTAGTACATGAAGCAACTTCCATGAAATTAGAGCGTAGGCCCACAGTTAACTCAGTCACCCAGAAAAACGGCAAAAGACTATTAGCTATCTACATTTTACTCCCCTTTAGGCCTCAAAAGGTCTTGAAAATTCAATGCTTTTGTGCAAAACCAGCTGATCAGGCAGAAGAATTATAGAATAATCTCATCTATATCACTGAGAGGGCTTCTATTAAAAAACATTGGTTTATACAAAGGTTCACTCCTATTATTAGTATATTTAGAACAACATTAAAATTAGTTATCTAAGCCCTCACTAAACCTCATGCTTCGCTAAATGGGGTTTCCTGAAAAGTAATTTATTTTTGGCTTCACATTTTATGATGTGTCTTACTCTTCAGTTTCTTTTCTTAACTGAAAAGGGCAATTCATAATGAATTCGCATCATTTACACTTAGTAGCATAGTATGCAGTTGCTCTTCCTTTCAATACTCAGCAATAAATACATTTTTTGTTTCTGTAGGCTTTTCCTTACCTTTATGTTCTATATTTACACAACGTTTTTACAAATAACAAAGAATTTATCATTTTTATTATGAAATTTACACAAGGCTGTAGTTACTTGTCATATAATACTGATAATACAAAGAAGAGATAACAAAGGTAGACAGCAAAAACCCTTCATGTAGCAATTTTATTGCTGTATCACCTTATATGTAGTGAAGAGAGATATTTCCTACTCCATTATCAAAACAAAATGCATCTCAGAACAAGAAAGAAAACTTAAAATTTATCCTCTGTGGTTTGAGGAAATTAAAAAAAAAAAAAAAATAGAAAAAGAAGAAAAAAGATGAAGAGAAAAAAAAACCCAAACCAACCAAAACCCCCAAGTACCTCTACTTAGATGTGTCCATCTTTTGGATAAAACATTTGAGAACAATAAATATTCACTCCCTCCTCTTCTTCTGTATCTGAGGAAGGGCATGACAGACGTACCAGAACATTCACACATTAGTATGTGTACACAAGAGTTCATATAATCGCTATGTCAGAATACCTCTGACAAAGCAGCATCTGAAAAACATCTTAAAAGCAAGGAAAGCATGAAGATTTTGAAATGTTTACACAAAAACTCAGAACAGTTGCTTCTAAAGGTCATCCTCCAATTTTTGGGCAGCCTTTTTATTGTTTTTCTGTTATTCAAAGAGGAGGAAGAAGGGAATAAGGTGCTGGGCTCAGCAGCTGGTTCCATCCCTCCAGCCTCGTCACTGCTCAACAACATCAGCTTCTCAAGAGAAGCACTTTTTAGATCTTCAGCTTCCTTTCAACCCTATGTTTTACAACCTGATGTCTTGACGGCCAATTCTCAGCGTGTAAAAACTCTCAGAGCTCCTCTGGCATTACCGGGAGTGTCCTTTACATCCAAATAATTGCCACTGTGCCTCGTTTGCTCCATTACCCCCTTGGTTCAGCATTTTCAGTACACTCTCGTTGGCCAGCACACACACAGACAACTTTTGGAACGAAGGCTGCAAAATGCTCTCATTTATAGGACTTATGATGAACACCAAAATTCCATAAATCCTTTCCCTAGCATTCATATTAACTGCAACAATTGGAGATATAAAACAACATTGCTGGAAAGCCATTTCTGTGCTGGACAACATTCTCTGTGTCAGTACTAAGCCACCAAACCACTACCTGCTGTCCTTGAAAAATTAAACAGGAGCATGAAGAGCACTCTAGACCACTGTCTGCAAAAGTGCAAACAGGAGAAAGAAATTATTCAAAAATGGTAAGTAATATACAACAGAGAATAAAAACAATGATCAAAACTAGAGTTGTGGCTTTCATTTAATTTATGGGAGTGTATCAACTCCCTTCACTCTTTGATGGTCAAAATTAAACACCAAGCTCAAGTAACACTGCTCTACTGACAAAGCAGTTTCGTTTCTGCACAACTGAGTGATGCCATCAAGTGGTCAAGAAATGCACCAGTTGTTTTCCAAGTAAGGTTTTTGGGTTAATCTTCATTGAACACGCTGCATTTTGTGTGGAACAGCTACTGCCATGAAATCAGCAAAAAGCACACTCCACTGATAAAAATGCATCAACTGAGAGCACTAGTGACAGATAAGAGATGGCCTTGTTTTTCCAAAAGACAGCTCTGATGCTGCTCTCTAGCTCCTCCTAAGAAGATCTGAGAGCACAAAGAGCCTTCTAAGTGCTTTATACTTGATTTTTGCTATTGGTTTTGCAGTTGGGTCAATCTAGAAGGCCACACTAGGAAAGACTGCATAATGTAGGTATTAAAAGTATTTAATTCTTTTTTAAAAAGCAGTTTCGCATTGTGAGTGGTTAAGGATGTGCAACATGCCAGAACTTAAACCTTTTCTAGTTTTCTCAATTAATAATAAAAAGATCCTTAAAGCAGCTAAATAGAAATTTGATGGTACGGAAATTCTGCGGAACAACTGTACTTCTGTTTTCTCAACAAAATGTAACTCCATTAGTGAAGACTTTCTCTTGGAATTGTAGTTTGGCATGATTAAAAGCGTGAATAAGCATTTCTGGTAATTTTGAGCAGTGCATGGTTCTACAGAACTACACATTAATCACAATGGCATCAATACTATTTTAAGGCACTAGGTAGAACTGAATCAGCTTTGACTTTTTTTTTTCCTTTTTCCCCTTCAACACTAGTTCTGAGGTAGAATTAACTGCAAACCATCTCAATTATTCACAGGACATAACTGCTTTTCTGAACACCGCATATTTGATCTCTGTTCTTTGCAAGTTCTTCAATAATTATGTTTTCTTTTGCCCTTCAACACAGAATGAGCTGAACTTTCTCACCCTCTGCTTTTTTCACCTGCCTTTCATGACAAATCAATGACATAGAAGTATTTTTTACACCCTTGTTAGCATTCTGCAGGGATGCCTGACTTTGTAGCCTCCTGTGGGACTATTTTACTTGTACACGCTGGGTATTATTTTAATGTCAGTGTGGCTCAGGCTCAGTTTGAGCACAGACAAAAGGAAAACACTCTTCTGCCATCTACAAAAAGCAGTCAAACACAATGATTCCAGAGAAGCTGATAAAATCTCCCATTCTTTGGTACTGAGGAACACGTTTGGATCCGGAGCAGCAGTGACAACCAAGGACAATCATTAGCCCTGCTTGCCTATCTAAAGATATCTATGCACAGATAGGGCCAAGAGAAACTTCCATCTGGGGGGAGGCTTAAACTCTTCCCCTTTGCATCGCGCCTTAAGCTGAAAGCAGGAGGAATGAGCACTGCTTCTGCACTACCTACAAAAGATTCCTGTTGTTTCCCCAGCACATTAGGATCACGTGCCACTCGCTGCACACTCCCACTCATGTAGACATTTTAAGCAAACCAAAACACTGACGCACGATCTCCTTTCCAATCTGCCATTGTGCTCACTAAAGCACCTACCTGAGGACAACAAAGTCAAGTAACCCCAAACATTGCTCCAAAGTGGCCCTTTACACCCTCAGACTTTAAGGAAGACTCTGGGGCTCAAATAACGCTATTGGGGCTGCTGTGTTACCAGAAGCAAAATGTTATGAGGCTCAAGGTAAGTTCACAAAGGCTACCATTGTCTCGTGTACAGCCAGCAAGTTCCATCCTCCAACAAGCAGCTCCAGAAATGCACAGCCCTAAAAGTCATCCTTATTGTCCCACCTATGATTTCCCCCCTCCCACAGCTGTTACTTCTACCAGCAAAGGGGACAGCGATATTACATAAGGCAGAGGAGACACCAGAAACCATCACATAGCCAGGGAAGCACAGCCGTGGTGGAGGAGCCCACTTCTCTAAACAGCATTCATTTATTTATGCCAACTGCTGAAAGACTTGTAGTGTTTATGAATCTAGTTGTGACTCAGTATGTATTTATAGCATATATTTATCGACAAGCTTTAGGGGTTGATCTATTGAAAGATCTCTGCAATGTATCACATACTTACAACTGCATTCAAAGATTATGCAAATATCCCAAGCCTAGCAACAGTCTAAAGCTGCTATGTCATTTTCTAAAATCAGCTTTAAAAGGAACACTTTCTCCTTTCCTCACCCATGAAAGGCATAACAAATGCCAAAATTATTTTTGCTCATTACTAAGGAAAAGGTTCCTGTCCTCACTCAGCACTAGTATTCGTGATATAAAAACCACTTTGCTTGCAGATCTCAAATCCCCCATGGCCATCCAGTGCTATAAACTGGGTAGCATTAAAACGCTGCAAATCTGCAGTCTCTAGTTTTCTTTTTAACAGATGTCACTGAATAACTTCAGACAACACACGTAACTTTTTTAACACCTCCTAAAACTACTTTAAATTATGGGAGTATTACTCTAAATTTCTCCTGCCTTCAGCTCTGCATGAGACAAACCAGGGGAAAACACCAAAATTCACAAATTGTCAGGAATTCTCATCTGAATACATGAAATTAGCCAGTTGTTCAAATGTGTTTAATACCTGGTAGTTCCCACTGTGAACCTGAGGGCCGATTTTCAAAAAGCCTCAACATTTACACACTTCCTTACCAGAGGCTGCTGCAAGATCAGGCCTCTTGTTTTGATGTCTAAATAAGACCTGACCTCTTGAAAGTTTTTCCCATCTTCAACTAGACTTTTTTTTTTTACTGTGTCAGCCTCTGTCTCTGGGGATAAATGGGTATTGCACTAGGGATAACCAGGCTTACCTCAAACCAACAGAAATGCAGAATATTTCTTTAATAATCTATTATTAAAATTTGTTTAAAAACTAGCCTAATTACAACTTGCACCTAAGGCTTCTGTCCACATCAAAGTCACTCTATGGTAGACACTAATTCAGACTCATCTAGAGGAAGCCACATAGAAAAGATCTGCTTTTAAAACACCTCGCATTCCACAGGAAGACATTGCTTCACTTAAAGGCTCTACTTCCAGCTGTTGTACAATTCCTCCAGCTGCACCTGATTGCAGTAACTAGTAACTGTGTTATATATATATATACTATATATACATGTCATCAGATAATACAAGATAACTCAAGCCCTGTGGCATGATCTATACAGAAATACCATATTACACTTCTTATGAGGTGCTACTTAGGCTTCATTACTAAAAACACTTACCTGGCTGTTCTGTTCTGTGTTTGCATTCGTATCATCTCATTCTGTAACTCCTTCAGGTAGCTTTCTTTATTCACAGACTAAAATCAAAATAACTTTGTTCCTGTCCTCTTAGCACTGCATTTGAATGTATTCTACACAAAACCAAGAGAGCTACTACTGCACCATGGTCAGAGGAACAGACAGTTACTAAAGCATTATCACATGGGGACAGGCAAGGAAATCAACATTGCACCTTCCTGAATCTCTCTCTACAGGGCCTTGTAACACCAATAACCAGTGCTCATGCAGAGAGTTAAGCAGAGATGGAAGGAAAAGGCTTAAACTAACAAGATAAAACTCATAACGAAGAAGCTAGTGCTTAATTTCAAGCAGGGCACACAGAGAGATTGGTTTAAGGAAAGGAAAAGATGCACCTCAAGTAGAGAAGCAGAAAGAGTAGGATAGAGAAGGTTCCTGCTTTCAAATATCAAATTTTTTACCAGTTAAGAAAAATGTGACTTACTAGAAAAGTGAATTTCTAATGAGAAGTACCAGTACAAATGAGGAAATTTTGTTTGTTTATTCATAGGTATTCAGCTTCTCACTAAAGGCATTCATTACTGGATCATACAGATTTTCTGAGAATATGTATGGTTGTATGCTCAAATCATAAGCCAAGTAAAAAAATTTCAAATGTTAGAAAGCCACAACATCTAGAGCCTTCTTGCAATTCTCACACTGTACCAAGCATTAGGGAATTTTACTGTAAGAAACACTCAAATTCTAGACTGATAAAAATCAAGTTACAGCAGGATGTCACAGACAGCACAGTGTCAGCTTGAGAGCCTGGACATCCTGACAAGAGCCACGGTATTCCCTGCAGGGCTGGGGTGGGCTTTCTTCAGTCCTCATTGTATGGCTGTCATACTCCGATTTCTTCTCTTTTTACTGCACGGCATCTTTATAAAATCACTGTCCCGTCCAGAACACATGCTGCATACATCAGCTGAATTGTCACATTCTTCACAGCATCTATTCTTTTCTCATAATCACTGAGTTGTTTTCTTAAAGCAACCTGACTATAAGGTATGGGGCTGCAGGGAATCACTACCCAAGCCTGGCAGTACATTACCCTCTTGTCTGACTGATAATAACCTGCACAATTGACACTGTGGGCTTTTAAAGTTTCCCAAACCTCTCCAAAAGTGAGGCACTGCCTTCTGAGGTTAAATCCCTAGACACATAATGAAGGTACAGCCTCTGAGAGCTCTAATGCTGTAGCCTGGTTCTGTAGACTCAGTGGTTACTGTTAGCTCTCCAACCTTCCCAATTTACTTGAAACAACCATTTCCCAAAGAGCCAATTTCATGAGCATTAGGCCAGAAGACATTTTTTCATTCAAGGATCTCTGACTGTCCAAATACATACCATAGCTCTAGAAAACATCTTGCCCTTCCCCACATCACCTAAGGTGAGTTCTACACAGCTCTTGAGCATTTTCTATAGCATTAATTACTCATGCAGTACTATGAACTTGTATTATGGACCTGATTCATATCAGTAACTAACTACTATGAAATCCAATTAATTTATTTCCTCACAGGCTGAAACTATTTTGTGCAACCAGGAAAACTTCCTAGAGGATAGACATGTCAGCTGATTTCTCCGGGGGGCTTCTGTCACAGAGGCTCTTCATTTTCACACAGTAAGAATATTTTGATGTAGTCCAAATCTACATTTTGGGACTGTCTGGCAGACCTTGTACATTTACTAGTCTCAGAAACTCCATGGAGACCACTCTGATTTTTACATATATATTTAGACTGACAACCATTTCTCAGTTCTACAAGAGAAAAGTGATGGGTTGTGCTTTTTACTACAATAACAGGTTTCCTTAGCTGTAGAGCCCAAGGCACAATGTGCTCTCCTTGACCACAGTACCAACAGGAGGTATTAATGAAGCCCAAGACTGAAGCAAGGTTAAAGTTTGGGGGAAATCTGGCTCCTACTTGTACACTTGACACAACTACATCTAGGTGTAACGAAGGCCTATCTCAGGTGCTCCTTCCTCACAGCCCTCTCCTAGTGCAGGGTGGCCACACAAACCAGACACAGGCTGGACACCCAGGAGACCAAGGCCAGCATCACTATAGGGACAAACTGCTTGCTCTGTTCCCTGAGCTACAGCAAAGCACAGCGAGGTGTTAAAGCGAGCTGCAGCATCAGAGCCTGCTGAGCAGGGCAGTCATTGCTCTGTACATTTAGACCTCCATCACACAGAATCTGGGCAGCTAGAAAAAAACATTTTTTCTCACTTCCACTCCAAGTCCCTTTCCAATCTAAAGGACATTTCTGTGCAATGAAACAAAAGGCAACATCTCACTTAAGACTTTCCCAGTTTCCTTGGTCCTGTGCATGCAGGAGACTGCACCATACACTTGCTTATGGAACGGGGAAGGAAAAGGGGGCTCTAAATGGGAGAAGTGCCTATCATTTTTTTCCCCAGTTTAATGATACATTTGATTCTCTGCACTGACCCCAGCTAATCAGGTAACTCACAGGACTTCAGCTGAACATCAAAACTGAATGAAAAGGTTTTTGTGAGCAATGACCAAATACATCAGCTAAACTGCCAGAAAGACTACAAAATAGAAAGGTAGGTAATGTTCAACTTGTAGACTAATTTTAGAACACATAGAAATGCATAATGAAAAGAAAGGCAATGTTTTTTACCAACGCTCTCAAGACACCTCTTTTGCATTAACTGGTAGACAACTTTCACATTTTGTGAATATATCATTTCTAATATCCAGCACAAGACGTTCAGAATCCAACCACAGCTAAACTGCACCAAGGCCCAGCAGCCAACACAGACTCCCAATCAGAGACCTGGGTGCACAGGGAGTCCCATGAGATATGCAGCTAAAACATCTCTTTGTACCCCACAATGTGCTGATGCACTAGGAAGCAAATGTGATACAAAAAGGGCAGGTATTTTGAAGTGACAAGTCTCTTGCCCACTGACCCTTGCTTGAAGTCATTTAAATATGAAACTCTACAAAGCAAAAGATCAACCACAATAAATTTCATATGAAGAACATATGAAACTTTTTTTAAATAAAGGTTAAAAAGTTAAACCTTCACATTTCAATTCAGATGCCTTTTTTTTTTGATTTTACAATCTAAATGCTTGAGGAGAAAAAAAATGGAAACAAAAGTGCATTTTTTTAATACAAAAATTGAAACCAGCTAAAGTTCAACGCACAAAACACTCCTCTCACCCCCACCATCTCCCATTCCTGCCTCGCCACTTACCTCATGAGAGGGTGCAGGTTGAGCCCTCAGGTGCTGACCCACACTTACCATCACCCTGAGCAGGAGACCTCAGGTCTCAGCTGCAGTGAAATAACACTTCCTAAGCCCACGTGTAACTTCACCCCACAAGGCAGCCACATTTCCCAAGGGCCTGAAAGCCAAAAAACTTTGGCGACTGATTGTTCTCTATAAGCTCCACTTGGGGTGAGCATCAGCTGGCAACTTCTTGCTTCAGTTCTTTGCTATGGAAAGTATGAGCTCTCAAGGGCAAGTCATACAAAACCTCCAGCACAAAGCTCTCCTGTACACCTTGGGTACACGCCAGCTGAGACGGAGACTGAATCTGTCGAACACAATCCCCAATTTCCATCACTCAGAAACCCTAACCAGGAGTGATAGATAGGCTTTCTCCTTCACCAAGAATGCCAGTGTTTGTTTGGAGTGGAGTGAGTGCCACAAAAAGCACAACGCCTTATGCCACTCACACAAATCAGAGCTTTTACCATAGGGTCAAATTGGATTTAGCTGGGAAACTCCTTTTCTGTTATCTGCATGTTTGACAGAAGGCAAGGAGTCACACAGATAACTTATAGAGATAAAATTAATGATAGCAAGGTCTAATTTCATTTGTGTAGTCATTTGCTTATTTCTTTTATTTGTGTTCTTCCTGAAGTACTTGCATGAAGCATGCAATTGCATTCTGATGGAGTGGTTAACACAGCATGAAGAGAAATACATACTTGTCATGTCATTTCAGGCCCTGCACAGCAGAATCACATGTTAAATTATTTTTGGCTACTAAAATCAAAACAGGGCATATGTTACAAAAAGTAAACGACCAGAAATCTGAATTCTTATAAACTTATTTTTAATGTAAATAACTATCCATGTATCCCTTGAGCAGTCCAGGATCAGCTCTCTTCTATTACAAAGTATGATACAATCTGGGTTTGCAGCCATCTGCCACAGTTCCACTGAAAGGATAAGGGTGAAGGTTTCCTGAAAAAAAATTTGGGGGCCATTTTGTGAAAACATGTTATCCCTCAATTGTTTCTCTGTCAGAGTTCAATGTTGTACTTGTGTAAGCAACACCTTCACCGAAGGTGAACACAATATTGAATCTACCATATTAGCTAGCTTGGCTTGTCTGGGTCTTTCCCATATCTGTCACTGACACCACACCAATCTCTCTAAAGCTTTTAAAATCTCTTGCAGACATACGCAAAACCAAAATCCTGTAAAAGAACATTCTTCAGAATATTGTTATATTCACTGGCTTTTGTGTTGAAGCATGAGGATTTAAATTCTTTATAATTTCTTAATCCTATCAAGTATACTTGGGCATTTTCTAATTATCTGTATAGAGTCTAATCCTTACTAAAAAAATGAGAAATAAAAAAATCCTACTAAGATTCTGCGCCCTACAATACATTAACTCCGAGTTCACAAAGTTCATCCTGGTTTTAGGCCTTGACACTGACTCCCATGGAGTTGAAATAAAGTCCCTCTTGCTCTCTTTGTGCACCACCATTTCCCCTCCTCTGATTATGATTTTTTTTTAATAGCTCCAAGTCTCTGCTCTTTTTGCACATCTTTAATCAGCTTTCACTTTGCTGTACTACTTAAGCATGTGTCACATATATCTTCAAAAGACACAGTCACCAGAAAGGAAAAAGGAAAGCTATGGCTCTCCTAACACACTCCCATTGATCTCTCTGCAGTGACATTTTGGCCCTTTCTTCCATAATCCCCAACAGAGCTGTGAGATCCCTTGTTTTCCTTGTTTGCCAATCCCTTGCACACCTCTGCAGTCTCAGCAGAGGATTTCGGCTGCCATTACAGTGCCCACTGACCTGCTCTTGCTGGAGTTCCTGCCTTCCCTAGCCTGCATGGGTGTCACCCACACGTAATTGTTCTTCCCAAACCGGGACTAGGGATGAGAACATTAAACACTATTTCTAATATACAACCTGCACATTTTTCTTGTGCCAACCATTTGTGTTCACCAACCTTCATAGAGCTCTTGAATTACAACTGCTTCTCACCTCCACTCTCTCCAGAACTGCTTTGATATTCCGCTGGCCTCTAAGAGCATTTGCCAGGGAATGATTTTTCCATACGGTAACCCATTGACCTATAATAGTTTTGTCTGAACATTCTAAAAAAAGAAGTATACCTTAGAGCAAGTGTTTCCATCTTTGGTGAAGATCACATTCTCTTATAACCCCATGCTTAATTGGGTATTGCTTTGGGAAATCATGTTGCGGCTTCAGCAAAAGCCACAAGCTGTCTCATAGGATCTGAAAGGTATTGTAACTGTCCTATTTTAATGAAATTGCACTTGCTGTGTTGCAGCAAAACATCTCATTCCAGTCCCTTGAAGAGATAATAAGCACAACCAAAAGAACAGTGAGCTGATTATAAAGCTACCCCTGGTTTTTTTTAACATTTAGTAGTACCAAATCTTGCTGTCTCTGGAAAGACGTGACAAGCCAAACTAGTGTAACCTACAAATGGACTTTACATTTTGTCTACATTGTGTGGTTCACAGCTGCATGAGCTACTGGTACATGAGCTAGGTCATTCTGAAGTCACACAGAAGGTTTTTCTGTGTTACAGTGCACTGGGCAGAGCAGACAAGCTCATAAGTGGCACATCTCACAAATGCAAAGTAGGGCAGAAGGTCTGACATTCTGGATAAGTCCCACATGTTTCTGATGCACTCGGTCCAGTCATTATACTACAATGGCTTCCTCCATAAAAAAAATCTTGCAAAATATGATTTAATTCAAGATTCAACACAGAATGCAGAACCCACCCTAGAAGCCTACACCACTTCCTGAGAAAATGATACCACAGAAAAGTATCAATTCAGTGTTGAATTGGATCTAGTTTGAGATTACCCTTGCTCTAGAATTCACAGGCTAAACACATGAGCTAAAAATGCCTCTAAAACATTTCAAAATCCTGTATAGAACTTTTCAACAAGGTTTTCACCCCATTATATGGCTGAGAAGAAAGGTGATGTTATTCACTCCAGTACAAATTTCCTTTATGCAAATCACACAGGATTTACTACTTAGAAGTGGAAATGAAGGTTCCTTCTCATGTCTGAGGTGCAAGAAATTACCATGTGCTGCTTACTGTCAGCAGCAGAATCTTCATGACTCATTTCTTTGTCCTCATAAGACATTTAAATGGAAACAAAATTGCAGGATGTATGGATAACCCTTTTAACAAGGTGAATGATTTATTACACCACCATGAATATTTGCAGTGCGGTTACTGGTTTTAGAGGAAGCTTAATCTTATATTTCACTTGGATCATGACTTTACCAAATTTCAATTTGGGATATTTGTTATAGTTCAGTTAAGTATGTGCAGACACATGCACATCACATACCTCAGTATTCTATCCCAACAGCTGGAGAACACTAACTCCTTAAACTGCGCATTTAAGAATAAACTTCAAGGAGAAGGAGTTAAAAAACAAAAACAAAACAGAAGGTTTTTTTCTGAACCAAAGAGCAGAAAGCAGAATCATGGTCTGAGTTTTCATTTACTGCCTCCACAAGCATCAATTAAAATCACTGGGTTCACATACACCATCAGATAAAATGACAAGCAAATAATGGATAGAGAGCCTTGCTACAGCATCAAGTGCTCCTTTGAAGAGGAGCCTCAGAGTTTGCAGTGCTGATTCTGCTCTGTTTGATCTACCACATACTAGCTTGCACAAAAGTATTCGCTTACCCCTGACAAAACACTCTTCTGTTTGCATTATCTTTGCTGGACTGTCATAATGCCCTCTCCACTGTGGAACCTCTGAGAACACTGAGCACAAATTCACACTCAATTTATCTTACAGCACTGGAGACAGGTCTTCTATTCAGAGCTGGAATAAGAGACACCAGATAGGAATAAAAACAGGACTTTGTATTAAAATATTTATATATGTATGTTTACACATACTGGTACATTTTCAAGTCAACTGACTTGCATAACGCTCTTCTGTGACCCCTAATAATTGACTTATTCTTTGTGGGCTGAGCACTCAGCCACCATCCAGCTATGAACATCCAAGAGAAACAATGGCACTGTCAACAATTACAAACAAACTAAACTAATTCCAACAAACCCTGCTAATTCCTTTGACACAGAGAAAATGCCATGGCGAAATGGCACCACTTTTACTTTTTTATATTAGAAAAATAAGAACAGTATCAGTCTCTTAGGTCTTACAGCTAAAAACAAAGGAGACCTGCACTACCAGAGAGCCACAATCACCAAACACAGAAACGACAAAGCTAGAAGGGAATAAGAAACACCTATCCCAATACTACTTTCCCTTTTCCTTCCCTTAGTGAATCAACACGAAGCAGAGCATGTATTTTGGGACCCTCCTGCCTGTACACTGACAGTGGTTCCAGCAGCTTAAAAGAATTAACCCCTGAGTTAGAGCTGGCTTCCAATCCACTCTTTGGATTGGATGTAGCATACAAAAGAATTATTTTTTATTAAAATTCTTGGATTTTATCACCTGTATAATTTGTTGTCCTTCATACTGTGTGGTTGCAAGCTCTGCAATTTAATTGTGCTTTCCATGAAAAAGGAATTATTTAAAAAAAATCTATTTTTGTTGGACACCCTTTAGATTCCATATTAAAACATGCAGATAGTTGTCACTCCCTACTCTTACTTCTCTCCCATGCACATTTTTACATTCTACTGTTATACTGTTATCATATCTTTTTATGCAGCAATCCTAATCTATTGTATTTCTCCTCCTGTACAGGCAGCTCCACACCTTTAACCATCCTTCTTCTAGATTTATCAGTTTTACTGTGACCTTTAAGAGACAGGATCATCAGATCTGCACAAAGAAACTGAGATACAGAAATACACTTAAAAAATGAGGTTGATCTCTTCTCCATTCCTCTCTTAAAAATACATAAGATTTATTTGTCGTCTCATACTGTCACCAAGCATTCAAGTAGTGTTTTTTGAGAAATATCCACAATAGACACAAGATCTCCTTCCTGAATGGTAATAACAATTTCCAAATTTACTGCTGTGCACATGGACGCATATATATTCTGTGTGGAAACGCACACGTAGCGTATTGCAGCAGAAAATGTTTCTTGACAGCCCTGCAACGCTAAGAAAACAAAATGCCCAGGAAAAAAAAAACAACAAAATCTGTCATCCGAGATCAAAATAATTACTGAACTATATACATCTTCCCATCTCTATGTCCGCTTCCCTAAAAATTATTATTTATAAAAGCAGGCAGCCTGCAAACCAGGAGGACACACATTTGGTATTTGGCCAGTGTCCAAGCTGCAGTCAAGCACAGGTATGTCCTCACCAGCTAACACGCAGGCCACCATCACCTGCTCTTCCCACCGCACAGCACGTGTGGCAGGGGCTGTCACCCGGCCAGGAGCCTGTCCCTGCTCTCAGACTGTCAAACAGGAACAGCCCCTCAGCTCGGAGGCAGGTAAGCTGCTCTGAGGGCTGATGGAGCCTGCCCAGCCCAGGGGCTGCAGAATGCTGCCCCCCCTGACCCAGGGTGCCCCCAGCCCGCTGGAAGGGGCTGTGCAGCACCAGAGATTTCACCCTCGAGGTCACTGCAGGGCAGCACGAGGAGCAGCCGGGCGAGGGGTGTCACACTGACCTTCTGGGCAGTGTGTGCCCACATCCACACTCCCACCTGTGCACACGATTCTTCTCTGCCATCTGCACATGCACCTTTAATACATCCACCTGTACCTCGAAAAAAACTGCAGCACGCAGGACAACAGGGATGAACACATCTAGTAACAACCGCTAGACAGATACACCACAGAGAGCAGGCATGAATGCTGCGTTTGTTAGGAAAGGAAAAACATATATCCTGTAGAAACACAGAACAGTCAAATTCTCTCAGTCTCAACTAACTGCAAATAAATATGACTGTGTTCCTTCAGAAAAGTCTTTCTGCAGTACATGTAAATTCATATTTTTCAGAAAAAATTGAGAACAGCTTTACCTGCCTCAGTGAAATCAAAGAGCATATTCTGAAGCACCAGAAGGTATTTTCTTGCCAGCTTTTCTATTTGTGTTTTCTGATTGTCTGGGTGGGTTTTTTTTCATTTGCACCCAACTGAGCACTGCTACATCACCAGCTCCTTTGTTCTGGCCTGCTCATCTGCTGCAATAACTTTTTTGTTTTCCAGCTGGTAACTCCATCTTCTAGCATATATCATCCTGCTTGGCTACTTTATTCAATTTTATGAAATTACCACCACAAATTATTTGCACAAATGGAGAGTTATTTTTTTTTAACATTAGCTCTCCCCTGCTCCAGACTTGCTCCAGCAATGCATCTGGCCATGCTGGAGTAAATGATGGAAAAGAATGGCACAACCACAAACCAGAACAACTGAACTCAAGCGCTCAAGGAGAACCACCCAGTGGCAAAAGTAATATTCATTTTATAAGGCACAGGAAACCAAGATAGCTTATATTATTTCTGCTCATCTTGGAAAAGTATTTCCTTAAACTATTTTATCATCTGTACATGCAGCATAAATCCTCCATTATCCACAGTTAATTTAAAGGAGAGGAAAGAATAGTAAGGCACTTCATGTTGTTTCAAATAAGTGAAAAATTACACTGCAGCAGCAAATAACAGAGTCTGTTCTTAACATCACAAAGATGCACAATCCTAACAGGATCTGCAGAATGGGCTGTATGTAATCTTGTTGTCTTCAATTTCTGCTCAGCAAATGAAGCACTCCTATTAAATGGCCTTTATATGCTCCCTAATTCAAAAAATGCCAAGAAGTTAATTTAATCCTCAAAGCAGATACTATCAGATGTGTGTCTGGTGCTGTAAACAGATAATAGAAAAAGCACATGAAATACACAAACAGAAAATTTCAGGGTTTTTTCATAACATTAACTTCTTACACTTGCCCACATCTTTTGGGCACATCTTCCGCACTTTCCAAGCAGCACAAAAATTCATATTCTAACACAGCTGGAAGTCTGGCAGATAAAAAGTATCCCCAGCCAATCCCGATCTTAACCACGTATCACCCTTGTTTGGCGGAGTTTAAAATTTATTGAAATACTTCTTGTTTCAGAAGCCTGAACTGCTCCACATTAACAAGTTCAGGAAAGCTAAACTCTCCCTCTGAGCACCATGATCTCTATATGTGCTTATTTTTCCCCCACTGAAATAGCTCAACCCACTTGTTGGGGTCAGCCTGATTTGTATCACAAACTGATGACATCCCTGTACTTACTTCGATGCTCTTTCTAACAGGGTAAGATGGCAAGCAGAATGAAAACAGCCTTTGTCTTTCAGGGGCTTCATTTGTCAGAGATATCTTATCAACAACAGGCTGAGGCTTTATTGCTCTATTGCTCACAGGAGACACTGCCCAGAGGGTTACAACAGAAGGAACTGCAGGAAAAAGCAGGACAGCAGGACCTGGAGGAGCAGCAAGTAATAGAGACAGGCTGAATTATGGCTCCTATGCAGGGAGGGATGAAGACGGCATAGGTGATGCCCAAAGGACACAGGGGTCACACAGATTCCAGATGCTGTGCAATAAAACCCCCTCACACACAGCTGTGCAGGGCCGCACCAAAGAAAACACACAGCTATATTTTAACTAACTGTGTGTCTTTGGACAGATGCAGCAATCTGTCTCATAATCAATATTTAGAAAGTTTATTCACAAAACCATTAATTTTTAAATCCTGATGATGATAATCCTAGTCAGTGGTTTTCCACCTCTGCAAGAAGGATTTCCAGTGGAGGGATGGGAGACTGGAAATTCCACAGCTGGCAGCACAGTAAGGATCGCCACTCCTTTCTCCACCTTCCCTAAAAGGCTGAGTAGTCCTTGAGGGCCCTGCAAGAGCCTAGGGACAGTTCACTAAAAATTAGTCATGCAAGATTTTTTTCCTAATTCACAGAAATGGTATAGAAGTGACAGCAACAATTACAAGATGAATGCACTGTAAAGTGGTCTACAGTGAACAGGAGTGGAATCATGGAATAAATTAGAATGATATTACAAGAAACACTTTAAAAACCAGATTAAATTAGTTTGGCTTGAAAAAATCTTTCATTTCAGTATTTGAAGGTTTTTAATATCTGGAATAAGTCTTGCATTAATAATATTAAAATATATTTAATAATTTTTATGATTACACATAATGAACAAAATTTGATAATGCTACATGTTACATATTTTAAATTACTGTTTTAAAATATATATAATAAATGGGGGTGCTGGGTTTCAGCCNAAATCCATTATCCTTCTGCTACTGCCCATAATTAAAACCAAAAAAACTAAAGTGAGGACATAATATATCTTGAGGAATCACTTCTTGATTCTCATTCCAATTCCAAGACTCCACCACCTACTGCAGAGCAGAAATCATCTTATGATCAAGTCCATAAACGCATACCTGTGCAAATAAAAATTTACAGCAACATTTGCCAAAATTTGTAGCTTTAGGTGGCAGTTAGATCCACCACAAAAAGAAGGTGATATTCAGGCAGGAGGTCATCTGCATGTTTTAAAATGAGATTTTTGCCCAAAACATCTGAAAGCAACAGGCTAAGGGGCAGGTGGACTGAAAGCCTCTGGAGATACTCCCAGCTCACAGATGTCCCCAGGGGGGACAGAAGCAGCGATCCCAGGGCACCCCGTGCCACCCCAGGGTTAGAATGCCGCCAGTGCAGAGCTGGCACTAGCACACCCCCACTTCTCGTATTCTCCACAGTGACGGCACACTTCAACCCCCCTCTTTTCCAACCAAAAATGCAAGTTTTAGTTGTGACAACAGGCACCAATTTGAGCAGATCTGGGGAAAGGGCACATACTATTGTTCTCAGCCTTTGAAACATAAAACACCAAGCAGAAAATTTTTTAAATTACACTTGGGTGGAGGGTATGACTCTCTAGCTGTTGTAGGCAGCTGGTCAGAGGAGATGGCCACTGATGATATTATTACAAGATGATCATGGTATGCCCTTCCAGACTTCACAATAGCTATCTTGAAGTCAATAATATCTATATATGCCAAAATAAGCTACATTAAATTTACCACTGTGTCAATATGGCAGCTGTCACTGATCACTTAGAATAATCTAATAGAGACAATAATAATATAAAAACTATAATAATACTTCACCCTCTAAACACCCGACATCTTCATTTCACTAGCTAGAAATTACAACAATAAATATGAAGTTTCATATTTTTAAGGCCAGTAGATTTCATTACAGCCATTAAGTCTGAGATTCTGTACCATATTGCTTTGAAATTTTATCAAATGACCCTCGCATCAAGTCTACAGCTTCTTCAATTCACCACATGCTCAGCTTCAGTGATCCAATATTTTATCACCACAACTGTTTCAGAATGTGTGGTTTGTTCCAGCCTCAGTTTTTCCCACCTTCATTTTCTCTATTTTGCAAAGACTTTTTCTACATGAGTATGCAGCAACTTACTACCAGAAATGTTGTCTCAAAGTCATCACAGAAAGATCGTCAAACTTTCTTTTTCTGAACTAGGCAAACCTTTTTTAAGTTCTTAGAGCATGAGGCACAGATGCAAGATCAGCCTTGCAGTTCTCAGCACAGTGACTTTCTCGTATCCTCCATAAAGCCCACACAACTGAGAAAAGCTGTATTTTAAGACTGCTTACTGTAAGAGTGGTACTACAGCTATTAATCAATATTCTGCACTTGTATATGCCACAAACCCTTAAAAGCTTGTGTTCAGAAGTCACAGAAGATAATGACTCATATTGTTTACTAAGCCAAAATACACACCTCTGTGTTATGCAAGTATGATACATACCCTGCGCTCTTAGAAACATGAGTTCACAGCACTTAATATGACTACAAGACAGAAATGCTCTTTGCAATAACAGTTAATAAATAAATATCAGCCCAACTTACAAATCTCTAGTTAGCCTAGTTGTAGACATTTCCCATGTAATTCACCTGAAAACTGACTTGGTTACTCCTTAATCATTCCTCCTTCTCCTCTTTACTGAGCTATTAAAAATTGTTCATGTCCAAAGAAACTACAGTTAGTTGATACCATCAGACGCCAAAAAAAGCCTAAGCAGGGTGTTAGGTTCAGGTAGGCATCTGAATTATTGAAAACATAAGTCACCATTTTTCTACTCTATGCCTGCAATTATGCACATCCAGCCTTAAAATACTGAATCCCTTCATCTTACAGTACCAACAACATCCATCAGTTGGAGGGAAACCATGTGAGTGAGAGAAATGCCAAGCTCAGTTTGCCCATAGTTCAGAGGGGACACGAATAGATTATAATCCACAGGATGATCAAAGACCTCCAAAACCTCAGAGGTAAGGTTACATGTTCCTCAAATCACCGCTCAGCAGGTCTGCCTGCACTAATTAGGATACAACACCAGAAAAGGTCAACTTCATAAAATACCCAGAGAATTAATACACAGTGACCTTGCCATTTCCTTTAATGTGATTACATGCACACTGCCAGAGAAAGACTTCATGGGTTGCATTTTATTCATACTCATTTTTGTCAAACAGCTCTTGTAAAACCGATTTTTAATGTCAAGATGCATCTATTCAGACAAAGACCTTTAAAAATAACTTGAGTTGTTGATAATGGGGTTTTATGTTTTATTTTATTGACAGTTTTCTTGTTTCTGGGTTTTTTTCCACTCACATGCTTCATAGTGACAAACTGGTTAGGGGGATTTAAAAAAATAAGTTTAACAAATAGTATTTTGGTCTTTGAGGTCACACTTTCATGGATAGCGTTACTTTCTTCCAAACAGCAGTCTGCTAGGTGATAAATCCTGCAAGAAATCTTGAGCAGACTCTCTAGAGAGTATAACTACACCTCCCCTTAAGTATTTTAGTGATGCTGGGTGTGGTTTTTTGTGGGAGTTGATGGACTTTTTACCTAACAAAGAGAAGCCCCAAAGAAAAGCTCTTTCAACCTTCAGTTAATCGGAGTTAACTAGAAAAGGAAAAAAACCTGTTTGTTTCCTGAGGTTCACTGTTTTCTGAATTTTGTTATGCATTTTTCTACCCTTCAGCCATGATTCCGATTATGTTTTTCAACATTCATCTTCCTATTTTTCATCCTCATTTCTAATAACTCTCAATAGTCTTTTGCATTATCTATTTTCCTCTGTATTGGAGATATTCATGGTTCAGTACCTCCACAGAATTTAGTTTATATACTTCATTTTCTGTGCTACTAACAAAGATATTAAACATCAGAACACATAAGCATGATTCCACAGGCTTTCTCAGGCTTTTTCAAAGGCTCCAGCTTCAACCATTTAAGATTATTCTTCATTTACATTTGCCCTGTCAATTCTTTGGTATGGCAGTACCTCCATCACAGTAAACTTAAATCAATATTTTCAAGTAAGATTTCATGAAGCAGATTATCATAACGCATGATTAATGCTTTATCTAAGTCCAAATCCATTCAATTTCTTGAATTACCTTCATTCACCAGATTTGTAACTCTATCTGAAAGGTAATTAAGTTTGATAGCCTTTCGCACTATACTTTTAACTTTGCCATTTTCTAGCCAAAACTCGTTCATTACACTGTATTTGTAAAATACAGAATCCCTCCACATGCAAAACTAAAAAGAAATGGTTTTGTGGGTTTAGAGGTAGAGCAAACTTTACTGTGTGAGCAGAGGCTAAATTTGTTGAAATCTCATCTCCCATGTAAGAAAACTGACCTCTCATTATGATCCAGCACAAATACAAATCTAGGGCAATTAAGTTGCCTTTGATACAATTTGTGCAATTGTATGAAGCTCCAAAACCCAAATCAGAGTTGTATGCAAGCAGCATCAATACCCACTTGGCTCTGCATCCTGTTAATTCTACACAATGTACGTGTCCTTAAATCAATAAACACACAGAATGTGGGGGCTTTCCTTCCAAAGCCAGGCATGATGGCTGCTTCTGAGGTCAAGCTGTGAAAACTGTGGAAGCAAGACAAATTATGGACGGCCGTTCTCATGCGCTGGCTTCCCTCACTCTTGGCTCTGAAAGGCATGTTATAATGGCTAGGGAATCGCCCTCATTCAGCTTGCACCTGGAGGCTCCTGCATCCATTCAAACAGAAATATACACAATCACTTTTCAGCACATATTTTTGCACTGTAAAAGCAACAGGCTACAGCAACTGGACAGAGGCACAGGTTGGCTGCTGCTATGCAGGACTTTCATCAATATATCCCCCACTTCCCTTCTCAATCACACCAGCAGGGGCTGCCTTGTTTAAAAAAATTAAAGAGTAGCTGCATAAAGAACACAAGCCAAAGATAATTTCCTGAAAGCAAGCAGCTTTCCATATAAGCAAACCAAACTCGGCTTCAAGTCCCACTAAGTGAAATGCATCCCTAGGTAGGTAGATTACAAGGTACACACTACTGGCTCTTTGTGACAATAAAAATAAAAAAGCAAAATTTTCAATGAGAATACATTAGTCTTTGTCCAGAGCATCTGGGTTCTCTGTCCCATTCTGCCCGAGCTGCTTTCTTTTTGATCTTTATACTCAGATGCCCTTAGTGAGAGAATCATCTCAGATCCACCAGTGGGACATCACTCCCTTGTGAGAAGTTCATGCTCAAAGAAATGCAAAGCACATTGTCATGTGTCAGCTCCTCCCTGCAGCACAGTCACATCTGCACAAAAACAAAAGCAACATTTTCACTGGCCTTTAAAACAGATTCCTCCTAAACCACAGACAACAAGCCTTGCCCAGCCACAACACAGCCAGTCCAAGAGAATAATCAGCTACAGGATTTTCTTTTGCCTTTCCTGCTGTAAATCCTTTGGAAATTTTTCCTGCCACGCTGGTTGGTGGGAGTCACTTGTCCTCTCTGAAAAGCCACTACTACAGTGCCACAGAGAGAGGTGAGGCACTCCTTGGGGCACCCTGGGCTCTGTGGCTGGGCCAGAGCCTCGAGCAAGTGCCACCACTCCAGCTGAATGAGGCCTCCTGGGCAGCGCTCACTGCAAACATTCCTGCCCTCAGATCCTGTCCCACTTGAGCAGAGGGGCCAGGATCCAAAGCACGGTGTTTGGCTTCCTTCATCCCCACCAGCTGTTGGCCAAACTTTACATTTACCACCAGCCTTTATCTCTGGCAGCTCCAACACAGCACACAAACTCTGCTGTGCTCACCAGGGTGCAACACAAGGTTCTTTGCATTCAGAAGGGCATTTCATTGGCTACTTCAAATTAAATATCCAAACTCTTTTCAAACTAGAAACACTCAGATTTGTCTCAAGGATACAATTCCATTTCTCTGCTTTTAAAACACTCATCGACACTACCCTTATGTTTTCAAAGTACAGATGATTAAGGAAGAAAACTACAAAGCATATTTCATATACTTGGCATTGCCATGCAGATTGACTAGAGAGGTAGATCTAGGAGCAAAAAAATCTTTGTAAACATACTGCCAGTCATGAAAACAAAAACATTTTAAAATGATGCACTAGCGGCGTTCAGCTAGGTTAGTAATATTACAATTAAAGGACTTACTACTAATACAGTTTAAATAACAATGAGAACCCCTATTAAATGTATACTCAAAACAATTATTTTCAAAAGCTTCAGCATCAGCAGCTGCACAGGGCAATCCACATCAGCTGGCTGTTGCCAAGCACTTCTGAAAGGTTCAGTATTCAGCCAAGGACAAGCTGAACATAGCTTAAGTCAGAGCCATCAGTGGCTACAGAGAGAAACACACTATAACCAAAATGAACTGCTGTCTAGCTAACGTATATACAAAAGATGTATTTTAAAAAACAAAACAAGGAAAACCAAGGTTTACCCACTGAAAAGCTCTCATTTCCCACAGAGATACAGCGCAGATAGTTAAAAAGACAGAAACGACGGGACGCTGATCAATGCTGTGGTGCCCAGCAGAGCAGTAGCAAAGTACAAGGCTCCATCATTTCAGTTTAATCACAGTTTGGTACAAGTCGGACTGAGCCAGCCTTACACCTCCTCACTGGCACACAGCCACTTCTGTGAATGGAGCTGTTGATCTCATTACAGCTCCTAGTAAATTATAGTAGACACATCAATAGCTATCAGCACTACTGTGACATTCTGAAAGGAAGTTAAGGGTTGGAAAGCTCTGGCCCCCAAGCAGCCCTTTTTCCCCCAGAAGAGTTGCCATCACATCAGAGTTGGTAAATACTGCTAGATGGGGTAATAGCAACAGACACTGACAGATTCAACTCTGTTTTGATGGCAATCCAAAATCACTATTAGGAAATTAATTCATGCTAAAGAAATAAATCTACTCTCCTTAAGAGGTCACTTTATAATTAATTATACTCCAGCTTTTACAGCATTTTGCAGACTGCAGTTCTCTCTAACGTAATTATCTCACAGGCTGCATTTTATGGCAAATCTGAATTGAGAACTCTAGTCTGGAATGCCAGGAGTGAGATTACTTTAATATGAAGCTTCAGTAGGTGTTTATAACAAATATTGGAAAAGCAGGTAATAAAATATTACACAGCCTTGAGACAAAAGTTAATGAGACAGTAAACAGCAAGAAATTAAGAAGCTGGCATGTATTCTGTTCCAGCAGCAGAAATGACACCATCAGTTGTCTCTGAACACTACCTTTCACACTGACTGTAATGTTCCAGATCTTGTTCAGACATCTGAATTAGCACACCTGGCCTGCCACAGCCGCACTCCTCAGTGCCCATTCCATGGCCCTGTCCAGCGCAGGCGCAGCCCAACAGCACTGCCTGCTTCCACAGGCAGCTCCCTGCGCCCAACACAGCCCCTCGCGCCTCCAGCACCATCGCAACAACCCCAAGTGATGCAGCCGTCACTGCCACTGCCTCACAGCCACCAGTGTGTCACAGCAGGGTGACACACCCACCAGTGTCACAGCACAGTGACACACCCACCAGTGCCAATGTCTCACACCCACCAGTGTCTCACAGCACAGTGACACAGCCACCAGTGCCACTCTCACACCCGCCAGTGCCACTCTCACACCCGCCAGTGCCACTCTCACACCCGCCAGTGCCACTCTCACACCCGCCAGTGCCACTGGCTCACAGCCCCATGAAAAGGCACTGCCCAGCTCCTCAGGCAATAGGGGGCATCTCCCTTTGCAGAGAGCTCCGCACAGCTCACGCAGGCATTTATTCCCAGCCCAGCCCTGCTCAGGACTGGGCATACACCATGGGAGACTGGTACCAGCTCCCCTGGGCAGGGGGTTAAGAGCCAAGCAACAGGTCCTTCCACAGCACACTGGGCAATCCTCCCATCAAAGAGATTCCCACTCCTCCGCCTCTCATCACCCTCTTTTGTCAGCACCTCTGCAACCTGGGTTTTTGGTCATCTTTTTTTCACCCACTCTCTCCCCGTCAGTATTTGCTCCCTAACTCATTCCTCTTGGCCAGATTCTCACTTTTTCCTCTCCTCAAAAAAGGTTATTTTGCTCCACCTTCCCCTGGAATAGTCTGAAATGTTCCTTTTTCTCAGAGATGCACAGCTCAAAACAATTAGCAATCACTCAAGACTGAAAGAAGAGTTCACCTCAGATTTTTGAGAAATTCAAGAGAGATTGTCTTTCACTGGAATTCCATTTCTCCTTCACATTATGTTAAAAGGTTCTCCTCTGTTTTGCAGATACAAGTACATTGGAAATAACAAGACTGAAAATATATTTTTCATTCTATATGAAATCCTGACATTTCAGATCATCTTTTCTTAATCAGTACAAAAGACTAAAGGTCTAAGACTGCTAAACCACATTCATTTCACAGCATTTCACAATGGTAGAGTAAAATAGTAAATCAAAATCTCAAACATGAAATATTAGCTGCATTATTTTCAAAAAGATATGTCATAATAAAAATAAGCAAAACAATGTAACATAAATCATAATAATGTTGTTTTCAGAACCAAAATGTAAAGATTTTTTTCATCACAATACAAACATTCCCACTATGGATTTTTAGTAAAACTGCATTTATCTTCCAGCCCAGTTTTGAAGGCCAAAAGGCACTGCACAATTCTGAAAAGCTTTTGGGTCTGTTCAGATTTCAGGATACTCTAATGCACCCATAGCAGTATAGTCACTATACACGGAAGATGACTGTCCTCCACCCAAGCCAAATTAGACCTTTCCACCACACACCTCACTCAGTAGGGGTTCTGCATGTCCCAACACTTATTTTCTGAATTTGAATTCAACATCTACTGCAGATGTGAATGGGTTGCCAGCCAGATTACAGATTTCATAAAAGATTAAAAGAAAATTTTGTAAGTTATCTGTATTGATAATGGAAAAAATTTCAGTGATGGCAGTAGCCATGTAAACAAGAACATCTTGGCAGTGCCCAACCCACACTCAAACATCATTTTTTAACACAGAAATTAATACTAAGTGCCATTTGTTTAGTATTAGTTCACACTGAACTACTGTCACCTGTATGGCACAATAAAGCAGCAAGCACAAATCCTGTAAGCACACAGACCAATCTTTGGGATGGCAAGCTGCCCTAGGCCATGTCACAGCTCTGATTCCAGCCATGTATGTCATGGCAGTGACGCTTTTCCACTGCAGATACAGAGTACCTGTGCTGGCAGTCAACAGGATCAGACTACCCAGAATTTATTTCTGCGAGCAGTACTGAACCTGTCCTTACCTAACCATTTAAATAAATATGGCAGCCAGGTTTTAAATGGTGAACCACGAATACAAGATTACATTATTTTTAAAAAGGCAATTTAGAACAACTTATTACTAGAAATTCCACTGATTCTGGGGGAAAAAAAAAAAACACACATATGCAGTACAGAATTCATGGCTTCAAAATGTAATTTCAGAAAAATACTAACTACAATCTGAATCTAATTTTATTTTCTATATTCAAATTTGGATGAATAGATGCTATGAGTATTGTCTACTAAAAAGCCCATCCAACAGTTTTCTATATATCTCATTTGCAATTCTTCTCTCTCATTGAAAATTTCTAGTACTGCAGCTGCAAAGGCTGCTCTATCTGCCTGGCTCTCTGACCACTTGCAGTCACACACAAAAATATGTGCGCTGCTCAGTTCTTTCAGTTATATTTCTGCTACATTACAGACATTGGTGCTCAGCCCCCCACTCCCTTTTGCACTGTTGGGGCATTAGGTTGTGCAATAGGCTGTGATAGAAGACAGTAATATGAAATATAACCAGATACAAAAGAAAATAGAGATCTTATCAGTTTCCAGTGGTGCAAAGGATATTCTCTGAGTGATGTTTGTTCTGTCATCATGTGCCCATGGGTTACAATACATTTGATAAAAACACACAGAAATGTCTTAAAAGATGTCTCACTAACACAACCGTAATTCTCTTCTGCTCTGCTTCTTTAATCCCTGAAGATCTTTTTGTAATAAGCCTCTCCCACAGAAACTGATTAAAATCCACATCTTTCATATCTTCTTAATACAAGAAACAGCACAAAGAGTAGCTCATCTCCAGTGTTAGTAATTATGCTGAAAGTGCACTTTAAAAGACTGTTTCCTTTGATTTATTTATTTCTGGATATCCATGAATGAGCACAGTAGGCCATTAAATGACAATATATCAGCCTCAACAGGAAATCACAGGTATATAATTTATTGGATGACAGTTCTAGTATGGGAAAGAAATAAGAAATCAACTATATTGGTGTTATTAATTACAAAGGAAATTACTTCAGTACAATCAGAAATTCACTTAGAAGCATGAATATTTGCTGCTTATAGTAGGTGAAGCTATAACTCCCTCCATTTCAGGCCTTAGGTCAAAAAACTAGCAATTCCATATTAAATTTAACATGAATCATCTGTATTTAAGAGTAGAGTAAACTTCTCCATGATGGGCCATCTTAGCTTTCTGCTAAAGCATCTACAAATTCTATTTGGGCCCTTTTGCTCGAAATTGGTCATTAGAAATTAGGTTTTAACTACATGCTTTGCAGTCCTTGCTTCAGTTTAGCAAACTCCCCCAGCGGGGCTTGCTGCAGAATGGGAACAGCACAGGCAGCAGCACAGCAGAGGGAGTGGAAAGAGGCTTCTCCAGTGCTCTGCTGAGACTATCTGTAGGAGACTATCTATGAATTAAAATGACAAGGAATGAGCCCTTGCAACAAGGAGTGATAACAAAGAAAAACCCTGCCCTTTGCTGTAGCTATTATTTCCCAAGGCCGCCTGAAATCACAATCTCCAAACAGAAGCTACACATACACAAAAAGGTTGCCAAATCCCAGAGTTACAAATCCTCCTGAAGTGCAGAACCAGTGCCTTGTTCCAGAGGAAGATGAATACCCCAGCCAACACTTAGACCTGAACGTAGGCGCTGCCGAAGCATCAGGGAGATGTGGCAGACAGCACTGAAAATATTCACTCAAAATGCATCATTTACTGTTCAATTCCTCTGTATTTATAGCTGTGGAGAAACTGCAAGGGAACACGTTACCATCAGCAGCCTTGCCCTTTGTTTTGTGAGCAGGGCCAAATCAGCTTCCCCCAGCACTCCAGAGAAATGTCACCTTGAAGGGCAGCTTTAGGTGGCCTCATTTCTTGTGCAGCAAAACAAGCCTCATCAAACAGGTACAATTCAACATTAAACTGAAAAAGACTGAAAAGTGTAAATTTTAAGTGCATGCAGAGTAAAAGAAGATCGTAATGCGCACTAGGGATTGCTCACTCACACCTCCTTGGTTCAACAGCACAAAAGGATGACTCTCACAATGAATCCACTGCTAATTATCTGAAACTAAACAGGAGCTTAATATGATCCAGGCTGCTCTAACTTCCAGCATTCCATGTCTTGTTAGGATTGCATGGACTCTAGTATAAATTGCTCTAATCCAACCATTGCATAACAAGGACTTCTTTCCCTTCTCTGGACCCAAGGTAAGCCCTTCAACATCACTAGGTAGGCAGCAGAGAGCAGTATTAACATAATTATACATACTAGCTAGACCTACCTGCAAAAAAAACCAAACCTTTACAAATCAATTGAAGTTTTAAATAAACGTGGGCAACCTTGAGAGAAGCCCATCACACACTCCCTCACCCCCAAGGGTGAATTCTGTTGCCTTCTCTGGCTTTGTGCAGGTTATCTGACAACACCAAAAAAAGGACTTTAAAAGACAGTGAATTCATGCACATGAAAATGTCTCTTCTTTCTATGGTTTACAGCTCAATTTTTGATGAAAGAATAGGATTTTGAATAATTCTAACAACTCTAAATCTGCACATGAATAACCCATGGACAGGGCTGCCTGGCCAGCTGTGCCTGTCTCCAAAGAGCAGCACTGCAGTACCCTGCTGAAGTGTGGGTAGTAGCCACATCTTACAGCACAATCAGCAAAAAGAGCAAAGTGACCCTCAGCCTTGTGACCTTATCTTATAATTAAGGGAGAATTCTATCAGGTTTATTCCTGGTAAACTTTTGTAAAAAAAAAAAACACAATAGGATTAAGTTTCAGGTGGCCTGAAATTCTATGCATTTGTAAATATAATATTCTTTTCATGCTTAATCAAAGTTAACAAATTTGGGGTGAAATCATTTGCAAACAGCTGAATTCAAAATCATAAGTTTGTGACCTCATTCACAAAGTGAGGTGATAAATATTTGTGCCTTGTTATGAATCCCTGACCTACTGTACGCAGTATTTCCTCGCAGTTATCCACATGATTTTTCCTGTTTAATACTTGGCTTCTTTTCTGAGACTACCACTGAAGCTGTCAGGGTCACAAGGTTTTTACAGATATCCTGTAAAAACTAACAAGCAGAATGAAATACCTACCACTTTTCTTACAAGCCACCTAACAGCTTTATAGGGCGGTTAAAATTTGCCTGATGTGATCAAATTGAAACCTCTGACCTAGTGCAGGGGAGGTTCCACTCTCATTAACAGTCCTCAGGCACAGCTCCTTACTAGAAGAACAATCTGGTCAGTGCCCTGTTTCTCAAACAGTTTTGTCACTGAATAGGGTATTTGCAGCAATATGATGTGATGCTGAAATAACTCAGTGAGGGAGAAACCCAGAAGAAAGCAAAGCCAGATTCAATGGGCCCTGCAAAACAGGCTGCAACTTATAAATAAAATTCACCACTAACAAGTTTCCAAGTTTCTATGAAATCCCAATATTTGGCAAAAAGCATTCCATTTCCCACTGTAAAATCCTCTGGCATAAACTGTCATGCTTTAATTAAACACAGAATGCAAATCACATCCCCAGGAGATAATGCCTCTAGCTGCTTCTCTTTAAATAAGTGTGGAAATCAACTACAGCAGTAAAGAGCAGAGAGAGCAGGGCAACTGTGCAGCCCCTGGGGCTGAGTTGCCCAAATGCCACTCCAAGGGGCAACTCCTGAAGAAATCCTGGAAACACTGCTTCCAGACAGGCTCCCTGTTGGCAAGCAGCAAGCTGTCCATCTCTGCTGCTGCCCTCCTGACGGACAGGCTGCGCTGCTGGCAAACACCACACTGAGCTGGGCTGATCTCACACGCGTCTTTGCTGTCTTCTGCGGCAAGGGAAAAAGGCTCTGCTCCGAGGCCTTGCCCACACTGCAGTTCCCAGTGAGAAAGCCCCTGCCAGTGCTGGGAAATTAGGAGAACAATATTACCCAGGGCAAAAAGCAGACACCACTTGGTGCACCTGCCATTTAAAACTCCCCTTTGGAGACAGCGCCATGCCAGAATGGCCCTCCCATCAAAAACCCTTCTGTCCAGTCAGCAGCTACCTCTCTGTTGGGTAACTAAGAAAAATACAGACACATGAAACCTGGGGACGGGAGCAGAACCAAATTGTGTTTAGCTAATCACATGTAGAACGAACCACAATTCTTCCAAGGCAGTTTTAAAAAATAAATAATGAATAAATATAGCCTGCACAGAGACAAGATTTGTTATGTACATCTTAGGGAAGTATCTATTAACAGCTAATTCAAATATCAGGCTCTAAGTATGTAACATTATTCCCAGTACTGAGAATCCACTGTTAAGGACTCCTCTTTGACTTCAAACACGATATAAAAGACTTTGGAACTCTGTACTATGGCAGGAAAAATGCTCAAGATTCTCTCTTAGGAAAAGAGTTTGTCCAAGCTGAGTGACCGAAGTCAGAAAAGTAAAGCTCATGCCACAGCCCACATCATGGGAAAGAGCCAAGCACACAGTATCCATGCATTTTAAAAGATACGAAGCACTGTATACTAGAATGCATTTACTATTTGAACTTTTAAAATGAAGCAAGGGAAATCTACTCCACACCCACATCTTTCTAGACTGATTGAGACTCAGAGTCAGTGTCCTCTGCTGTAGAGCTACAACATGCCTAACTCCCGCATTATCATCAGGAACTATTTTTAAACCAATATTCTGTAATTAGGGTGCTGCATGAAGTACCTGAACTCATAATCCCCCAGGTTTCTGCTATGTGCCTTCAGATCTCTGAGGGTGGCCAGAGCCACAAGGTAATTCAGCCCTGCAGCCATTCAGACCTAGTTAAAGCTGATGGTTAACTTGGTCTTTGCACTGAAATATTTCACTGATGCTGTCAGCACCACCTTGGCTGAGACAGACATGTAGTACCACAGCCAGTAAATGGAGAGTGAGGGAAAAACAAGCTCTGGAGGAAGCATCAATTTCACTGGAAATATAAACTGATTCCTCTAACAGAGATAAAAAGATGTGAAATGTTAGATGCCTTTCATCGAGTGGGAGAAATAAAGACATTTTCAATTAGGTATTGCACAAGGTTCAAAAGTTGAGGAAATGTCACACATTCAATCTTTAATAAAAAAAACATGAACATTTATTATTGATGATCCTTAGTGGTAAATATCCTCATCTAAAATTCTTAACTGATAGGGACTTTTCAGAATTTTTTCACAGGGCGGCAAGAGGAATTTCACTCAGGCATCTGTGGCTGTGTGCACCGTCCTCCTCACAGTGGAAATATGATACAGTTAAAGTAAAATACAAAAGAAAGACTGTTAAACAGGCATGTCTGTGAATGCTAAATATGGGGATCCTCTGAAGCTGGTGAAGTCCTTGGAATTTCCTCACTGGCCATGCAGCAAAACATCAGCCCAATATTAATGAACCAGAATAAGAAGGCTGGAGTGCCCATGTGTCAGAGCGGTCTTTAATGACTCACCAACAGAACTGTTCTTCAGGCCAAGATTCTTTTCAGGCTAAGAATCAGAAAAACTTGAATTTCTAAAGATACAAAGTTCTTTGTTGCATTTGTGGTTTTTTGGTGACCCAACTGACACACTGGGATTAGTACATCCAGGATCTGAACTGCTGTGATTCTAAGCAAAATATTAAATTTTATGTATGTAAAATTTAAATGCACAGTTTAAATCACAGTGTAGTTAGTAATACTGGAAAACACATACGATTACCTTTCTGCATGTGATTTTTGGGAGACACTGAGCCTAAAACACTGTTGAGGATTTCAGTAAATTGAGGATTTCAGTAATTTTGCTCCTCAGGGCAGGGGGATGACAGAACAGGACACAACAACCACCTCACCCAGATACAATAAATTTCGGATCCTCTCCATGAATCTTTGACCTTATATACTAAGAATGAAAATCACTTCATGTATTTCCTAGGTTTCTTTTTCCTTTCACCTTCATAAAGGTCTTATTTCCCTAGAAAGCAAAAGAACCACCAATTACAGCAAACCAAAATATTTGCAAATGCTAACATTCAGGCACTCCACTAGAACAAACAAGGATGTATCTTCTCCAAGCGCATCCAAAATCCCTTTTGGGTGATTAGCAACACAACTTTGCTGGAGTGAGTCATCAAAAGAGACCAGTTTTGTTTGCAAAACACAAATGCTGATTCCAAACTGCCACTGCTACACATGTAGCCTACTTTGGGCAAATTAATGCTATTTTAATATTTAACTGGAAAGATTATACATTTGTTCTTACAGCTTTTGATCTACTTTAGAATTTTCCTAGCTAAAACAAAAGATATTCTGAACATGTGCATGTACTTTTTACATAAATGTAACTGTATTTAAAATTTATAATTATTATATTGTAATAAAACACCCAGAACTTACTCTCTTCAAGTATTGGACACAACTTTCAAAGACAAGTAGAAAATGAATTAATGTTAAGTCAGGTCCTAGGGCTCTTGTTTTATGCAATCCCCAGCTAAAATCCAGAAGAAAAACATGGCATGCTGTTTATTAAAGCCATTTACTGTTCAGTTAATTTTCTCTATATTCATTCACATTGTGCTGTCACATTATGGAGATTTTGCTAGATAATCAGTTAAATTTATCTCAAAACAAAATAAAAATAAAAATTCATGGGTTACTTTGTTTTTATGAATATACACATCTCAAAGCACAAAAATTATTAAAAATTGAAGGAATAAAAAGTATTTTCTTCTCTCAAATTTGGCTTTTTTCCTACTTGCTTGCTATTGCAAAATACTTAGCTTCTAATCAAAATAATGAAAGCAGGGCTTCTGTGCTCAGAGGTTTTCATTTGAATAAGCAAGGCAATTTCCATTTCAAATACATGTTCTGCCATGCTTTAGCAAAACAATATAGTGTCATTTCTCATTTAATGCAGATGCCAGGTTATTGAGGTTCTTACACCCCTCCAGAAAAACATAAAACCATCTCAGTTTACCCACTGCTCAGCACAGCAAGATTCCGCATCCAGTCTGAGGTTTGACTGCAAAGTTTAAATGCAAAGCCTACCTAAATCCTGGTTTCTATTCTTAAATCTAACTTGGCATAGGAATTTTCTGAAGTTGCTGCATCTCAGTTGCTCCTGTCATTTATCTCCTCACTCACTCAGGGGTATTTATGACCTGAAGTTGGACAGAGGCTTTGATATACCCAGATAAAAGATGTCGAGTTCCATTGTTACAGAATCAAGCCACGCACCGGCCAGCCCTGTCAGTCGTGCAAGGGCTTCTCCACCAGCTCATCTTGTTGGAAGAAATAATGCAGACATTAAAGTGGAACTACAGATCAAAATTTCATGCTGGAGTTCATTTTTAGGAAAAATCTCCTAAGAAAATCACTTCTTTAAAAAGCAGAAGCAACTTGGCAAAGAGTGATTGATAAGTCACTTTGTTTCATGGTGTAAATCTTTAATTTCATTTGCTGCCCTTGTTACTCTGACCCTAGCAATAGTCCATAAATATTTAGGTAGCTTTCGACCAACATGCTTTCAGCTTTTGAATACTAATGCTAGCTGCAGTAAAGAAGAAAAGGAATTGCTGTAATGGACCATGGAACTAGCTGTGAATATCTAACCTGTTTGCAAGGCATTCTGTTTGCTGAAATTAAAGCAGTCATTACAGCACACAGGAGCCCTTCACATTCTTAATGAATGGTGAGGCTGTCTTGGGAAAATAACAAATATCTTTACCTGAATAAGCATTAATGTTGTAACAACCAGAAAAAAAATCAATAGCCGTATAAAGCCCAAGGCTAAGAAGAGAAAAACAAGACCGACATGCATACAGATAACCTTACCAGTGAAGAAATCAAAGAGATTCTGGTTTACTCTGCATCTCATCATGCTGCCTGACAGATTATCAACAACTTTAAAAGTTATCCTTTGATATAAGTACAGTCAAGGCCCAGGGACATGACCTTCTGCCAGCCATATTCCCCCACTGCACAACAGCCCAAGTTTCTTAGACTTCAAACAAAGGGTTTGACAAGACCACTGTTGGCAAAGAGTGGTGTGCAATGATGTGATGAGCCTTCCCCCTGCTCCAGCCAGGAGAAATGCAAGACAGGATCACAGAAATCCCCCAGTCAGCAGATGCAGCGCCCACACTCAGGCTCTGAGGGGACAGGGTCATTCAGCCCATCAGGAGGTACTTCCCTGCCAGCTGGCCAGACCTCTCAGAGACACCAGACATAGAAGCAATCATCTGCCATTCATTCCCAGCTAAAAAGGGGTTCTGGCCATAAGTAACCATTACTGCTGAAAGAGCAGCCATGGGAAAGTTGCCAAAATTGATCTGTACCTTCTCCCAGCTTCTGCCAGAAGCCTCTTCTGGGCTTTAATTCCTTCTTGTTTCCACTACTGAAATTACCTTAAAAATTACCTTGTTACATTTCTATGCTTTCAGAACTGCAGAAGGGAATTGAGAACTCTGCACCACAGATCTGCTTGCTCTGGAAAACCCTTATCACTTCTTCTTGACAGTAAAAACTAGCCTCCTAAGTTTTAGATGCCATCCTTGTATTTTTCTGTGCATGCAGACCTTGTTCTTTAAATTCTCCTTTCTTATGCTCTGCTTCTTTCCATAGGGACTATCCAGAGTGAAGCATCAAGTACCAAGAACTTGTCTCTGACAGCCTTCAGTGATAGGCTGAAACCTCACCTTTTCCTTTCTGATAATCCTAAGGCTAAATAGAGCCAGGAATTGGGCTCTGCCTCACTCAATAGCTGAAGGGGAGCAGAGTCCAACTTTTGCCTTTAAGAGTCACTGGAGCAAACTACGTTAGAGTGCAGGTCCTCCCAAATCCTACATTTGCTTTTTCCCTAGACTGAAAACTGGCTGATAAAAATGTATGAGCAATGGTAAAGCAACAAGTCTAACACTAAATCAGCAAGTAAAATGAAACTATTTTCCTCACATCACATTAAGAAGCATTTTCATATGTGGAAATTACTCTGCAAACAACATTTGTACTGAGCTCATATCTGCCCTGTGCTAAAAGGCTCAAAAGTGACTCAGCTTGACCAAGCTACACTCCCTGTCCCCCCACAGTCCCCCAGCACGTTCCTTTGCTCAAAAACAGAGTGTATCTGTTTGCAGCTTAAGGAAAGGCATAAAAATCTTCAAATCCACTTTCCAGCTCCTCCTCCCAATTGAGTGAAGCAGGTTTCTGCAATATAGGAGATAGGACTGTAGTTAGTAGCAAGTTGGTAAGTCCCTCAGCTCTTAAGAACTACAGCTTCTTCTCACTTTACACAACTGTTTCCTATTTAGGCTGCACTGTACACAACTCTCCCAAGCCCACACCCAGCTGCCCAGCATGCCATAGTGGGGTACCATTTTATCCTTTGAGTTCTGCTGCATGAAAAGGAGCAAAGCATCCAGTAAAGCCCCCAAATGGCATGGCTCACAATAAAGAAAAGTAGGCTACCTTCCCCATAAATTTCAGGCACCACTGAGATAACAAGGACCCACTGAGCAGGGCAAAGAGCCCATCAGTAGGTTGGAAGTTTCATTTTCCTGTTCAAGTATAGGAGCTCTGTTGTTACTGCTGCTAGTTTGCAAATTCTGTTATAAACAGTTTAACAGTAAATGTGAACAACTTTTATTTGCTAGAGTTGCTACTATAAAAGGATTTTCATTAAAAGATTTTTTTTTCTTGTAAAACGAAAAAATCACTTAGGTACGATTTCTCAGAATACACTGATCCAGCAAAGCGCAAGTACTAAATAGACCAGAGCTGCAGAATCCTAACACATCTTTTCAGAATATAAGCCTCTAATATTTGAGCACAAAACCACCTTCAGTGATCCATCTTCCTTACAGTATTACACCTAAAATCAGAATCTGCCACCCACTGCTGTCAGAAGGAAAAGTCTTTCTAATAACACTGACACAAGGCTCCAGAGACTCTTTAAGGTGCAAATTATCAATGGAGAATGAGACTAACATGTAAATACCTGCAACCCCTAAAGATATTGATAAAGTCATCAGTAATTACTGACCACAAGCCGATTTCTTTAAATACCACCCATTTAACCAGTCTTCAAGGAGATTTAGTGACACACTGGCAAGAGTTAATAGTGAGAACTTTTTCACCTTGAAGGGCCTAAGAAGCCAGAAGACAATAATAGCATCAAACCCCTAAGAATGTTGTATTCAAAAGCACTCAGCCCAACTGTTTTCAGTCTTTGCTTTTAGAAGTAACCAAGTCATTATCAGACCCACACAAAGTTCCCAGCAAAGTATCTATAATATAAAACATGTCTCCATTCAAAGCAGTGCAACTTTACTGATTTAGGTGCATGAACCTACTCCACAAAGCAAATACCTAACAAGTGGGTGCACACACACCCCCCCACCCAGACATGGCATTTTTAAAAGCAAAGTTTGGTCATTCAATATTCAACCCCTTATGTTCTGAATACACATTTCTGCCTTAAACTTTCTTTGTGCCAAACCAACAGGGTTTAAACCCCACCAGTATGCTGTCATTTCTCTTATATAAATATTTTGGTGGTTTGCTGTTGCTAATGCAGACTGAACATCCTATTGGTGTCGTATTCTGAGCTGGCAGAGTGAACTGTAAGCCAAGGCTGTAAAGTACCATTATCCAAAAAACTGTACATGTGATACAAAGAAGTTGATCAGAGGACGAGTGCCTTTCCAGCCAGTTGCCTTTTACCCACAGTTCTTCAAGTTTAGGAACCCAGCAGCACCAGCAGTGTGGGCACAGAACGTATTAAGCACTTAATCAACAACATCAGCCCAGAGGAGTCAGAAGTCTGGCTGAACTAGAAGGGAATCATATGGTGGAAATCCTCACAAAAACCTGCACTTAAAGTACTCCTGCTGGTGCACGACACAGCATGGGGAAGTTGCACAGCTTAGAAGTGCTGCCTTTCAGGTAAGTACTGACAAGGTCTCTTTTGCTTACCTCTAGCGACTTTTAAAGAGAAATTAAGGACTCTAGGACTCTTAAAAATGTGTAGAGGGAGTTAATCATTATGTACTAGCCAACACAGCCTCTTTTGATAAAATGATACCATTAGCCATAGCTTTAGCTATTGCTAACCCTCTAATAGCTGCTGGGATTTGTCAGGGCAAGTACAATCCAACTACTTAGCTTTTCATTTTGGATGGAGCTTTAGGACACTTTGGGGACCTCAAAAACTACACAAGCAACCCCACCAGTGCCTCACGTAGTGCTCACTAGGTTAGCACCTGTAAACTAGAAAGGGAAAACGTTGAGCTTGGCTGGTAGCTGTGATACCTGCACTCTTTATGGCTTTCCCTGCCCTCAATGCTGCATTCCATGGGGCAGTTCACTTCCCTCTGCTGCCCAGCACACAGGTAACACTGGCACCTGTGTTGTTTACACCTAGAAGTAAACAAACTCACTGTGTGGGAGCTGACATTTTTTCAGAGGCTTCTGAGAAATTCCTGGGAACATGCCAGAATTCACCCATGGTTCATGCTAAGGCATAATTAACATATCCAGGACAGACGGTGACTTGTGTCATTTGCTCTGGCAGACTATCCTGGAGCTGGAGTTAAATAACTGATTTGCCAAAAAGTAAACTCAAGTCCACATACTTCTCACAAAAACAAGGTCTTTATGGAATTCCCTCTCTAGACATACGCTTGATCAGATGATTACATTCAAGGATGAAATCTTCCAAGGATTTTCTCTATGATAGCTTGGAAAAGAAGTTGTTGCGACCTTTTCCCTTTTAATGAAAGTAAATCAAATTTCCCTCAGACCTTTAAATATCTGAACTGCCAATGATGGTCTCAAAGTGTTCAGTTCCTCAACCACTATTCTTAAAAAGAGGAGCTGTTTTCCCAGCTTATCATTCCTAACCTGTACTCCACTGCCAAAACTGCCCTGGGAGACCCAGGTTTATTTTGTCTTTATATCCATCAGCTGCAGCTCCAAGCTCTCTTTAGCTGCTCTGTTAGTCTTGCACAGACACAGACAGCAACATCTTCTTTCTTCTCGAGCAGCCTGTGCTCCTTGCCTGCTCGGGGATTTGATCACTGTTCTGCAGCCAGCTATGACTCTTAACAAGGCAAAGAGGGTTTAGATTTATAGTCTGCTAGGTACCAGCAGCTGTGACCAGATTCTGTATCAAATACCACATTAAAAGCAAACAATACAATGACACACCCAGCAGATCTGTCCCCTGCTTAGATCAGGCCAGGCAGACTAACCCCAAGTGTGGCATTAGGGTTACTACCAATTCTGTAAACTACTGCCTTCTAAATTCAGAGACTTAAGTTTACCATACTATCCTCCCCCAGAAGACCTGTAAAACCTGAGACATCAAATACAGTTTTAGCATCAGAAGCAAAAGTGCTGTAAAAGTCACTCGTGTCAGTAAAGTGACATTGTGATACAAAGTCAATAAAATACTCGCTTGTATGTTTTTAAACTTCTCTCATCTGTTTTTTTTTTTTGCCAGAAGCTCCCTGACTCCACACAGAAAACATGACAGCCTGAACAGACACATACTCAACATTCATAATAAAGGCACCTTCCAGCTACTTTACATTGATAGAATACTCCTGAAATGGTGTAGTAAGTGACCTTCTCAGTTACCTTTCGGATCTGATTTTGCTCATGATTTTGTACATGCAGCTGCTCTAGTCCCTCAAAGGTGTTTTTTCCACTCAGTTTGTCCTTTGAGGTTTTGCACAGCTGCATCACATGGAACAGATACTGTGATCTGCATCTGTGCTCTGCTAGATAGGAGACAAGAGGCACCACAATTCTATTAAACTGATCTTTTATCTACGAGTTCCCAAACACATGGTACCAGAAGATTGCATTTAAATTCAGCACTTAATTCCCTTAAGTCTGTGATTAAATTCTTTAAGGTGTGAATGAGGTGTTAATTCTATTGCTGAATTGTTCCATATGATAGAATATATTTTTGAAGTAACTGAATTTCATAATGGGCTAATTCTTGGGGAGTAAGAATTCAGTTCACCTGAAATACATTTGCATTACTAGATTTCAAAGCAACTGCACCTAAAAGCAAGCATGTCTCACAAAGTAAAAGAAAAGTACATTGTCAAGGTATTTTACTGAATAAAAGCTGTAAATTATAGATTAAATAACTACCTTGAGACTCTGTAGAAACAAGTATGCAACCAAAAACTGAACCCACATCTTTAGGATACCGATTTGTTTTCAAACCAAAAAAATAATTAAAATTGAAGAATAATTATTTTCCTTGTTTCAAGCATTTGTTTTAAAGCAGAAGTGATTCAGGCTGACTTCAAAGCCTGAGTTGTTCTTTTTCCCCTTTGGATGATTACTCTTATTATTATTTCCCCATTACTTTTGTTGGATTTGTTCTAGTACAGACTGAATTTACCCCTGAAAAACAATTTGAATTATTTTGTGCCCACTTGACTCAAGTTGAAAAGTCCTTTCATAAGTTTAATGTAATATATTCACACACCACATGCCTTTACTGGGTGACTACACATGCAGAAAAAGCATCCAGCTCTAAGGAGAAACTCTGTGGGCAGGTAACTCATCTAGTCACAGAGGCAGGGAGGAGGCTGGCATCTCAAACAAAAATCAGTAACAGTCTCACAGGGGTAAAAACAAAATTTCACTCATGTTTTAAAACCTGCTTCACATGACAGCACAGTTAAACCTCACAGTTCCAAGCGTTCATGCCTTACACCCATCTATCTTTTACTAAAGTTAGGCTTATACAAGGCTCAGTACAAGTCTTGAAAGAATGGCCATCCTGTGGCATATCTTGATGTTGAGCATGAAGCTCTCCTGTTAAAATTTCTGAATATTAAAATGAAAAATAAGAATTTACTTTATTTCTCATCTATCTGTATGAGCACAGCTTTCTTGCAGCTCCTACTTAAGAATCCCTGAATAAAGAAAGAAGTTGACAGTGATGTTCTCAGATCATGAAAATACTCAAACTGACATCCAGCTACATTTTTCAAAACAGACCTGTAGCTGTACCAAAGCAAATCACTTCTGAACCCAACTGGTCTATTATCATATTCATATAAGTTATTTGTTTTATAGGCATTAAATCCCACTGTGGTGGATTTTATTATTTGTTCATTGTTATATTAGCACCGTTCTGCCCTTGGAAATACCCCTGGAATTAGCTGCTGAATCTTTTTCATGTTATCTATTTCAACAAGAAAACACGCTGTTTTTCCTGTACCTCTTGAAAATAATAATAATATGGATACAGGAAAAAGGACTTATACAAAACAAGGTGAAGGGGATAAGGAAAAACTGAACACTCAGAATAAGAGGTTCAGATAAATGACTGAACTTCATGTGTTTTTATAAGCATAGAATGGAAGTCAGAATTCAGATTTAGATCTAGATTTAGAATGAGCTTCAACTAGCAACAAAGGGGTGTTGTGTTCTGCCATGAAATTTACCTCTCCCATAATTTAAACCAAGATACATTTCAGTGCTTCTGTAGTGAATAGCTGATACAGAAGAGACACACAGATCACCTTGAGGAAGACACATGACTTTAGTCAGGCAGTAAGTAACAAAATTTCAGACATAATGAATCCTATTGTTTTCATGTAAATGCAGGGAAATTTCAGAATTTGCTACAAGCTCACAAACAAAAGAAGATTTTTAAAAATTTTGATCAGCTCCTTATGACAATAAAGGCCGTTAATCTGAAAGCGTCAAGGTCGTCCCTTAAGGCGGTCAAGGTTCAATGACAAACCTATCTCCATTTTTAAAATTTAGTAAAGATCCTAATAACTATGGAGAAATAAAAAGTTCTGGCTATTTTGTACAATCTTCTCTTTAAAAATCTACTAGCAATCTTCACATCATGCAGTCTAATTTAAACACGTCAGAAAGCACTTTCTAGAAACCTTAAGCCATGCAACAAGATGACTGAATTCAGCTAACTGCATGGATTTTTTGTTTTCATGTACAGTTTATTTTTTAAGCATAATGAAATCCAGCCTAAAAGAAACAATGCCATTCATTTCAGAGTTCCCTGGTACCTACTCTAGAACTCAGACTCTTCTAATGCTAATTTAAAGCACAGAAGCAAACAACATTAGCCTCTATTAAATTCATGTCGCTCATCAAAAGACAAATTTGACTCCACAAAATTTCGTGGCCACCCTAAACAGAAGGCAGAACAATTCACCTCTTTGAACTGTGAGAGAAAGAGATTACAGACAAAATCCAATCCTCTCAAGTTATCCTTTAGGGCAAATTCCAGTTAATTCCACAGAGTGACACAGCGGCTGGGGCTGGAAGTCCACATGCACACACACACTCAAGAGGATCAGCGACTGCAGGTTGCTCAAGACCATTAGAGTAGAAAATTTGTGAGAATCACTCCTCAGGATAAAGGACCTCAGGTTTTGGGGGAAAAAAGCAAACACTTGATTTAATTGTAGCGACTTTTCAGAGGCAATTCTGTACTGCATTGCTGCTTTCATTCCCACTAAATTCTTAAGACTCCCCTTGTTAGATATTATACAAAACAAATACAACATTTTTATTAAAAAGCACATTTCTCACTGGCTGTTTGTTCACACAGATTGTTACACAATTTATTGATAAAAACCAGAGAGATTTGGTTTTCTTAATCATGTAACATAATTCCATTTTCAAAGCCCACCAGGACCCCGTTAATCCTCACGTACCTCATGTTTTACACTGTGCAGAGGTCAGAGGGTCAGCTGAAACACTGTGTACTATTTTCCCTCCTGGCTGAACATACACCAAGGATGGTGTTGATATTGGAAACTGAAGCACAAGTAGACGAAAATCTCTCTCAGTTATCACAGACTGGATTATATCCAACAATTTTATCCATGTTCCCAACTATCCAAAAGATGTTATGTAGAATCAAATGACCAACTAAACACACTAAAACAAAACATTTACGATGAAACTGGAAAAAAATTGTGAAGCTGCTTACTACTATTTGGTGACTACTAACATGCAGCTGATTGGGCAAGATTTAATTCTTGGAAATACAGCTCAGAGTTTCCCAGCAGGCATTAACAAATTTATTTATTTTAATCATCAGGTCCCCCAAACCAATTAAATTTAAAAATCAGAAATCCATTCACATTTTAAAAGAAAAGCAACTAGAACCTGCAAGCCAAAATAAGGAATGAGACACAGACAAGAAGTCAACTGCCTAAATACAAGTAACAATTGAAGGTCCAGATGCTTAGCTCAAAAGGGTCATGTGGCTGTTTAATAGTCTAGAAGGGGCTTGAGAAGCAGCAAATCGTGTCAGGAGACATGAGTCACTAGAAGAGTAATTGTCTGTTAAGAGTAATAATGACTGAGATGTTACATCCATGACTTCTCTAATACAGATTAAATGAGATACCTACTATGAACAAGAAATTGTACTTTCTGCAGCCTAAAATTCACTTACATACTTTGCTGTTATACTAACCAAGACCATATTGCCATGGTTTAATCTAACCTCGATCATAAATCTTTATCTTTGGCAGAATTTAAAACTGCAAGATTAGACTTAATATGCATGTCCTTAGCTAGGATACAAGGAAATTTTTTCAAGGACATTTCCCAAAATGAATCATCTTCAGAGAGGAGAAGCTCTTTCCACTTCCTGCACTAGTAAAGATATTTGGAATTTAAACATACTGCCATTTAGAAGATTATTGTTCGATAATGGATTGAGATAGTGCTAATCACTGCTCTAAGTAATGTGGGTTGAGCTAAGGAAATCTGTGCATGTATATTTTATGCCCTGCTGAACCAAATTTTGTTAAATTTCATAACAAGTTGAGTAGATCTACCTTCTTATTGGCAGAGATGTTCCACATCCAGTTCGAGAACGTATTCAAGTTTCTAGATTTCAGAGGAATGGTAGTGCTGAAAATTGCAAGTTTGATTCCTTGGGGAACAGTCTGGATTTGTTCCATAAGGCTCATCTCATTGATTCAGTTCAACTTTAAAACTGTGTATCTAAACATGGCTCCCATATGATATTCACAGAAACTGCTCTGAACTCTTTTGCACCTCCTAACCCAGTCCGCACATACATTTCAACAATTACAGAGTACATTTAGAAGAATCCAATCTAAAATACACGTTTCATGGCAACAAATTACTTCCATAGTACAGGTCCCAAGTTACTCCCGTTACATGTGGTGATTTCAAAATATCACAACACGCTCCTCTGTAGTATGGATCTTGCTCCAATTACTGTTTCTAGGATAACCTACATTCTGGCTCAAGACCATACAGTGCAGCTACTGTCATGAGAAGCCTCATGCCTGTACTTCAAACAGGTGAATATTTAATGTGCTAAAGACTAGGTCCAATTCAGTTTGTGGGGTTTTTTGTTAAAAAGAAAAAAATCCCAAAACCTAAACAGAACAAAAAACACCAGCCTGTAGGATTCATGTCAGAATTTCACAAGAAAAGTCAAGAACAATCTCTGCCCTTACCATATTTTTTCCTCTTCCCCCACTTCCTCAGCTTTGCGCACACCCTGCCCCCTCCACCCAAAAAAAAAAAAAAAAAAAAAAAAAAAAAAGAAAGATAAACAGTGCTTACCTTGGTCACATATCTGGATGCTGCTCCTCACCAGGAGAGAAAGATGTGGGGTTTAACGCAAATAAGAGAAGGTAAAAAACAATTTATAAGCTTGGACTTATCTGTGCTTCACCTCAGTTAGTTGCTGTGAGCACAGGCAACACAAACTTCTGAAGTCTGGTCCTAAATGGTTCATGACCTGTTTAACACAAGCAACAGCTCTCAGACTAAAAAAAAAAAGAAAACAAACAAACAACAAACCTTCAAGTCAGAGATCACTCGGCTGTCAGCTCTTTGAAGCACCAAGCTGCATTACCTACTACAGAAAACAAACCTGTTTGATCGCCCAACAAACAAGATGAAACTGAGCTCAGCCAGAAGCACAAAGATTTCATGTCATTATTCAACCCAAATGCACTGCTCTGCAAGACCATGTTCAAGGCATGGCCACTTCACTAGATCTCTTCTGACTGTTCAAGCCAACATTTTGAGAAGCAAGCTTATCTCACAGTTAAGAGTAGCATGAAATGCTAGCCAATTCCTCCCAAAAGAATGGGGTTAAAAATGGGATATGCCCATGAAACAGCTTTTCTAGGCAATAAAACAAAGGAGAAGCAGGCCACTTCCCCCATAAGCAGCAACAGATTTTGTAAAAGACTTCAGTGTTCTCCAAAATGCTCCTGAAGCAAACGTGAGGTCACTCTGCATGAGAGGAGTTCAGAGAGAGGATCATCAGCAACTCAAAAAGTGAATGAAGATGCTGAAAGCCCCTAGTCTGCAGCTGGCTCCTCTGCTCATTTTTCACCCAGGTTATACAGCCTGCAGGGCAGCAAATCCTCCAAACCAAATTAGAACATTTGCTTTGCACAATACCGCAGGGAAAAAGAAATAAAAAAAAAATTGAGGTGCAACACCACTGATTTACTGAGAGTAAGGCACTGCCTGAGTGCTGCTGATGGAGTATGAGGAACAGCCAAGGCAGGGAATTTTGCTCTGCTATTTCAAATAGCTGCTTATTAAACACAAATCTAATGGCTTTCAAGAAATTTCTTTGGTATTGTAAAACAAGCTTGTTTTTTTTCCTGAGGTCTGGCTTTCCATGATAGCTGTAGCACTAAGATAGCCTTTATTAAAACTATTCTGCACTAGTCTTTCATTTGTGGGAAAACACCGGCCATGAACATCTAGAAATCAGAAATCACTTCTGCAAGAATTAGGATCCTATGTGGTGAGTTCTTTGGCTTATCATCCAAACGCAGTGTGCTAACATGTATGTATATACCATTCTTATATTTTAAACTATCGCCAAGGCTAGACATAGAAGACAAAAAAGCCACAAATCTGTTGGTAATTATTTAGCAGAGGCTTAGTTACTATGGTGATGAGTTTCCTATAAGTACCATAGTCAGAGACAGCACCAAACATTTTTGACACTGTATCTTTATTTTTCCATTATGTTTAGAAATATCTTTGTCCTGCCCTAATGCTTTTATAACTGACCAAAGCATAAAAAGCACTTTAAAAGATGGATCTGACAGGTGGGAAGTGCTGAGTAGAAAGGGGTTGTAAAGAAAAAAGATTTTTGATTATTCTAATGTGTTAACAAGTGAATATTAAGCAAATACACTACTGAATTATGCATCACCCTTGATCTATTTATTAGAAGTAAATATCAACTGAAATGAAACATAGGCAAGAGAGAGTAGATTTTCATATTGACAAAAATGAGCACTCATGCCCCTTACAAGTGCATGCTCCAAATTTTATTACCAATACTTATTATGACATAGGTGTAATTGTGATTTTAAGTTCAAGTCCAATAGGCAGGCCTGCACTGAAGAGGAGTTTTGGACTAGATTAGTGCTCAAAACCTCTAAAGGTTAGGGAAATTTGGAATTTTATTTGCAACTGGTGGTTTGAAAGCCATTTGAGACACCATGGGGAGATACTTCCAGCTGGCCCAAAGGTGGCAGCATCAGTTCTGAACAGTTCTGTCAGTCCTACCCAGTTTACCATGTCAAAGTCAACGAAGTGCTCTGAGCTCAGTTTTCCTGAAGTTTTGTGTGGGATGGAGATATCTGACTGCCGGTTATGCAGGCAAACTCTCTTCCTTAAACAAAGCAAGCTAGAGCCGAAGAATTAACATTCTCACCTACCCAACATTTCAATGCTGCTAATTCCTGGTACAACTTCATCTTCAGAAGTCCTTAACCTTGGTATTCAAATTCAGACATGGCCAGATAAGTCAAGTCGGGGGGGTTGGGGATGGGATTTTCTTTGTTTTTTCACTGCATTACCTTCATCACTTGCAGATTTCCTTTCCACATCAGATGACAATGGACAGGGTTGTCTGTCAAGCTATAAGTGCATTAAGTGAGATAAACAAAAACCCAACACAGTACTTGTCCACATATTGCAACTGTATTTTGTGAGGGGACTAGCTGTTCTTTACTCCTACTTCCTAGGAAAAGAACTAAGAAGGGAATCAGAAGCAGGGAAAGCTGTTTGCAGAGAGCACAGAGGTAGGTCCTGAGCAGCCCAAGCCGCCGTTGCCGTGGCTGGGCCGGCAGGACCCGGCCCCAGGCTCTAATATTAGAATGGATTATACTCGCTGCACCGACACTCTGCTTTACTCATCTCATTGAGACAGACTCTTGGCATAAAAGCAACGTACTAGCTCAAGCATGTGCACATCACCATAACAAACTGGCATATGGCTATTTTCAGAAAATCTGCATTTGGCACACGAGGTGAATAATGTTTCTGGATTCTAGCATGCGACCTTTCCGACACTGGAATGAGGGAGCTCTGTCCTAGTCCTCCTACTGAGGACTGACTGTAACCACCTGGGAACAGTTAAAGATTGAAAATACTGTAACAAATGAGGCTGATTCCCTCCCACTCTCCCTCAGTATTCTGCTAAATTCAAAAGCAATGTTAAAAAAATACACAGTCCTGTTCCTGCTGCCTGCAGTGAGCTGTTCCATCCTTCTTAGAAAGGTGAGGAACCCTTACATACATACTTTTCTAAACAAAGTTGAATAATATTTACTGCTTCAAATTGCTCATGTGTGTATATTTTTATATCCTTTTAATTTGAGATTATTCTGTTATAATGTAAAAGGTAAAACCACACATTAAGAAAACAAAAAAAAGCAGCTGCCACGGAAGCTGTTTGTGCACTCTCTGGCCATCTCCCAGCTGTGTGGGGTGGAAGGCACCCAACACAACTGACCCATTTAACATCACCTACTTACAACCTCTGTCCTCTGAACCTCACTTACCAAAATCCTCAGTGACAAGATGGTGTTACTGTTACTGACCAATATCATCACTTCAGTTTTACTGAAGATTCTCAAATGTCAGCCTGCTGATATGCTACTAATTAATGCTCTTTGCAGATCATTTTAGAAAAGCCAAGCACTCCGCTGATCCAGCTTAGCTCCTATTAGAGCTGGCTTTTCCAGGCAAGCTTGACATCGCCTGGTATTGGAACCTTTAAACCATTTCTGGCTGCTTGGTACATGGAGGAGTATTTGCCAGGACTCATTTCACCGTTAATTAGAGAACATGATATCTTTTTCTGCATATTGATGTAACTCAGAGCAGGAAAGGAAGATTTTAAATCCAAGCTATGAAAATATCCAACATGACAAAGGCATGAGGAGCATTACACTTCCTCCTTCCCCAAACCACAGTCACACTGGGTTTTATGCTAGCATTGGAGAAATTTTGGCTGGAATTTACTCTCTTCTCAAGCTGAGAAGGCAAAACAGATCCTCTCACTGAAGGGGGGCTTCTCAGGTTAGCAGCCAGCTCATTGAGCTGTATTACTGAGCACTGGAAGTGGGACCATCCAGACACGAGCATGAAGTGTGGGAGAGGGGAACAGCTCATCTTTTTCTCATCTAATTAAGTACAGGAAGCATAGCTCCCAGGAGAACGGCCAGCAATAACAGGGAGCACAGCTTGGTGAAAGCATTATTGAGCCGCCAGCTCAGGAAATGGCTATGATTTGGAAGCCAGTCTTACTCAGCTGGACCAAACTGCCTCCATGACACAGACCAACATGTACTCCAGTCAAAGAAATGCACGAGCGGCTTTAATATCAAGATAGTATTCTTTCTTTTATCATCAATCACCATCATTTTTCATTTTGTAATAAGCAACACATTTTTGCAGATACTCTATGCCCAGATTATTTGGCCTGTGCCATGCATTGCATTTCAAATCAGTTCTCAATGCTATACTGGCTACTAGTCACAGAAAAAGATATCATCCCTTCTAAAACCATACCCTCAGTATACACTGGCATTTTTCAAACTAACTTCCTTACTTATTAAATGCCTCTCTACCAACTCTTCTCAAGTATTTCCTAATCACTGGTTGTCATTTGTCATTCCTACAACACAAAAATGACACCCTCATATAAAACAGTCTTTTGCCTGTCTCAGAAATCTGAAAGAACTTTGCCCAAGATTTATCCTTTTATTTGATGCACTGAAACAGAATTATTTTGAGGGTTGTTTGTCAGTTGAAAGGTTATTTTGCAGGAGTTAAATCACATCATGTAATTGCAATCTAATTACATTGCTCTTATCAGTCTTAAAAGTTCTACTGATTCAACTTTATCAAAGAAAAAACACAACAAAAAGAGGGGAAAAAAACCAACACAAAAAAAGGCTGGATTTTTTCAGGTTACACAGAAGTATCTTTCAGTTCTAAAAAAAATGAAGAGAAAAACATTCCACTGTAACCACCCAGTTCTTGGCTGCTGCCACATTGCCAGGCAATGCTGACACCAGGGCTTGGGATCAGCCCTGCCTCTGCCATTGTTTGTTGGCTGCACAATCAAAACAGATCAATTTCAGGGATCTCTAGCGCTCTAACTTCCAGAAGAGTGCTAATTATTAGTAGTTAGTGAGGGACAGAAAGGCACAGATAAGGAAAGAAACCCAGGAGATATAAGAGAGAAGTACGTAAAGCACCCGTGCAGGAAATGCACGGCTGGCAAAGTTAAAGCATAGAGGGTATGAGAATGAGCAAGTGCCTGGCCCAGCTTTTTTGAAACAGAATTCAAATTGGAAAAGGTGTTATGGTCAGCCCTGGAAGACATCTCTGCTCCCCTAGGGCTGGTAAAACCTCCACTACTTTTACCTAATCTGATTACCACATCCATCTAACACAAAATGATGTGAGCAAAATATGGGCTCCCACAGGAGCCAAGAGAAAAAGTCATTCTGATTTTCTGTACAATTGTCATTTTGTCTTTAATTTTCCATGTATATTGTTCTTTATTGGTGTTGCCAAGGAGTAAGAAGAATTGAGAAAAAGACAACTGGAAGTGCTCACCTGATTCATTTGAAATCACTGAAGCAGCTGTCACAAAACACTGAAATATCTTCTTTACTTTCACTTGGCCTACAACTAATGTAATGCAACAGAAGGCCCGCACAGGACAACCAGTGGCGTTTAAAACAGCAGCACAGGTGACACCCAAAGATTTTACAATCTGGTTTTGAGTGGTATTGTTAATGACATTAGACTTAGTGCAGGCATTAAAAAGATGTCTTCCATTTACAACTCTTATGTTCTCACTTCTCTTCCTGCACTGCATCTTAATATTGAAACAGAAAATCTGAACTAGCTTTTAAAGTGATTTATCGTGAAGAAACAAGCACAAGTTCACAACCATAAGATTAACTACATGAATATAAGACAAATTCCGCTTCCTCTCTCTTTTCACATTTTACTTAGAACTGTCATTAAAACAATGTGAAAAAGGCAAACAGTATAGTTTAAGTATTCAACAAAACCTGAAGAGATGACAGATCTTCATCAACATGTAAGGGCAATATTAAGTCTCCTGATGAACTTAATTAAATAACCTCCTAAGCACACAATTGATATCCAAATATTTTTAGCTCTGCATTCTGCATTTTAAGTGTTTCCTAAACAATCTACATTGCAATCAGCAATAAAACCACAGCAAGTACAGCTGCTGCATCTTGTGCATTGCAGATGTCTCACGTACATTGCTACCATGTGAAATAAATCCATGATTTATTTCATATATATTATACAGCCAAGTGAGCTGCAGCAAGACACCGGAGTCCACTCAGCTTTGTCTTCCTTTTTCACTCCCAGCAGGCCTTCAGTGCCCCAAACGCCAAGTACCTACAGCCAGAATTAATAATTCTGGCCAGCCCTGAATAACTTCATCTCACAGCCACACCCCCTCCCTACTCACCCCAGCAAAGAGCAGCTGGCAGGGAGGGAGCCAAGCACTGGGGAGCTGCAGGAGAAAGGCTGAGCATGGGGCAAGAGGTTCCCATCACAGACCACATTCCTCCTGAGTGCGGCGGCTGGGTTTCTTGTCCATGCCCTGCATCCATACAGAACGCATAAATTCCCATGTTCCTGCACACACATGCAGGCAAGTCTGTTTTCCTGTCAAATCATTTTTTAAATTGCGCACTCGCTAACCAAACCTGTGTAAACAATCAAATCCCCAAGTGCCAGAAGAGGAAACACCACCCATGTACCAAATGGAGGGAACTGGGATCCTGCCTGGAATAAGCCCAAACCTCCTTCTTCCTTTTCTATATTTATAACAGGTGCTATGTGTAAGAAAAGGAATTAACAATCTGTCATCTTGCTTCTATGCCTTTTGATGCTCAAAGAACTGCAAACAAAACTCAAGCAACCACTGCCCATTGATTGCTTCAACCTTTTAATTTTCTTGGTTTTCCCCATCATGAATGAGATGGTCATGTACCAGCTCTTATTTATGCTAGGGCAAGCCACAAAGTCAGCAACAGAAACTTTCCTGGCATAGCTGCTCTTACGTTAGCTGGCTGTCAGCTATAGAAAAAAAGTAAATTGACAGGGAACTGCTAAGCCATATTCCCTGGTAACTCCATTATGAGAGTGTGGAGGAACCACTCTCGGGTTCTGCGTGTCAAGCTGTCCTGGAACGCTCCTGGGTTCCAGCTTTACAAGGTATGGGATGCTGGTCTTGTGACTATTGGCCACAGTGCAGTTCAGTACACGGCGAGGAAAGCTGGCCATGGACAGTCCATGCAATGCACTGACTCTGGCCCTCCGCTCATTTTACACAGTTCAGACCGTGCTCTGCAATGCCCCAGTTAGGTTCATTAAATTCACACACGATGTTTCCAAATCTGTCAAATGACAACTAGAACAAAAACAGCAAATATCTGACGAGTATAAATACTGACATGGACAAAGATGGTAACAGATTAAAATTTCAACTACCAAACTAATAAACTGGTGTCTTTGTAAGTAGTTTAATTCACAAGACAAAGTCAGTCTTTAATCAGCTCACCAGAACCAGAAAATGCATTCAAGACAATCACCAGTGATAAGTCTAAGCTAGCCTAAACCCATTTTCTTTTGATTTACTGTATGAAGAACCAAACAGATACACACCTCCAAAAACACATGCACATCTAGCCACAAATAAGGAATATTTTAATATATATGTGTACTCATACATATGAATCAAATATTTGGAGATGCATTTCATGCACACAAAAAACAAGTCCACTAAGGTCAACTGGTTCTTCTGGAGGGACAAAGTGGCACCCTGCATAAACTTTTTACTCTGTCTCTCCTCCTCTCTGAGTTCAAATTATAAACAATATACAGTGTATAATCACAAACAAGAAGTTCAGGACAAATGAAAAGGGCATCTTAAGCAGGTCACTTCTGATTCTAGTGTTTGCTTCAGTCCAAAAACTTGAAATGTTAATTTACCCATTATTTTGAAATCTCTGACAGTGATAATTTGAGCCTGTATGTAGTCACCAAGGGCAAAAGTTACTTTCTGGATTTTAGTGCAGTCAAAATATACCAGAGTTCTTTTGAGCAAACAACCACTGTTGTACAATTTTCTAGGCTAATTTTCACTTTTCTATGATAAACCCAGTTCTTTATGTTCTGCTATCCTTTCTCAGTTCAGAAAAAACCTCATTCAGGCATATCCCTTAAATGCCTCATATTCCACAACTGAAAAGTTTGTTCAGCCTGAATTGTGCTTTACATTCTATCACTTTTCATCGAGAACCTTTGCTAAAAGAGAAAAGTCTCCTTCCTCCCACAGAATAACTATGAGGCAGTAGCTGAAAACCTGGCTATAATGGACAAAAGAGAAATAAACACATTTTACCCGTCTTCTTTGTTGTTGTTTTAGAAATTACATGGTATAGCTCAACCCAGCATGGCAAGTCTGTATTTGCATAGTTTGTAATCCCAGAGATAATGTTATGGTCTCTGGGGTGTCTGCGGTTTAATGCAAGTTACTGGAGAATGGTATGAATTATCTCTGCTGTGATTTCACACTGAATTTGCAGCGGTATGTAGCAAGCAGAAAAAAAATGGACACACACACACACAATATTTTATCTTCCTTCCAGAAAATAAGTGGCAATAACATTTTTAACATGCTCACAGACAGAACCCTCAGCTTAGAAGAGAGGTCTTGCAACAAAGTGCTAAGATGGAAAATAGTGTAACTTGTGTTGAAATCATAATGAGTGTTTGGTCCCAGACAGGAAAAAAAAAAAAATTAATTACATGGAGTTACAATGAAATCTGGAAATTGTATTCTTTCATAATTATATTTACCTTAGCTATAAAAACAACCAACACCCAGTTCTTTGTATCCAATGATTCTGTGCAGATACAAAATACTATTATGTTTAGCCAATACAGGAGAGTGATATTCAGTGTTTTAGAAACATGTTTGTGTCTCATCTGTAATCAATTTTTCTCTGAAATAAAAGAAAAATAAGAATTTGTTCTATGCTTCCTCTCCTGTTCTTGTTTCACTCCTCTTTCCTTTTATACTTTTTTATTTTATCCTTTGTTTGGGATGTTTGCTTTATGAGGCAGAATAGATGGCAAGGGAAAAAGACACACAATGGAATGAGCTGTCGCATTGTTTCCACTATTTCATGTGTAATAGAGTCAGTGCTCTCAGAAATTATTTGCAAAATAAACTAGTTTTGGCAACAACCTAAGCTGAGAGAGGGAAAAACAAAGAAAATCCTGTAAGTCCTTTTTTAAAATCAATTAAAGTTAGCCTAGGATCACAGATATAGTAATAGCATTATCAAAAACCGACCACAGAGTTCCACGAATTCTGACTGAGAATTAACTGAATACTTTTCTAAGTCAGCTTCTTTAGAGCATCTTGGACGTCTTTAGAGCACAGCCTTATGCATTCTGCTTTTGGTTATTTTCCACTTACACTCCTGCACTTAAACTCTAGTAACCCAAATCCAGGCCTTGATTCTAGCTCAAGATATTTTTATCTGGGTATGACAGAAATACAAGTTAGTTGGTGTATCTCGCTACCATGTGCATAATAACTCAGAGACAAGAATTTCTAAGGACTTAGTAACAGTTTCTCCCTTATTGCATGATATTAACACAAATTTAGATTACAGCCTGGTTAATGATGCAAAACTGTTAACAACCCTTTTTAGACATTTTTCTTCCCAACATGAAGTAATACATGTCTAAGCAAGTACAGATGCCCAAAAGAATCTGTACTTGGAGATTGCTGGAGCTGTCAAGATAACCAACTCCAAGTTCTTTATCTTGTTCTCCTAAAATATTAGTGTTTCAACATTTCACATCAGCTTCCAACTATGCAATTCTATTTTGCAAATTAACAAGTGGGGCTTAGGGAATAAAATTTTTACTTATTCCATCATATGTTTCTCAGAAAATCACTGAAAATTCACTGATACCAGCTTTGGATCGAACTTCTCAGGTTGAGGCATTCAGACAGTTTTAATTCACAGAGGAGACAGAGTGTCTTGTGGGAATGCACCATCCAAAAATACTCTCTGCTATCTGCAAAGGCCCTTGCTCCACACAGTAGTTCAGTTCTGATGATCTGTTTTCCACACAGTAACACCCATCAAAATTGGGCTACTTGAGGAAAATACAGGAAGAACAAGACAGTTAGCTGCAGGAGGAAAATAGAGATGATGACATAATGCAGGAGAGGAAGAGCATGTTCTCCTTGAGCTTTCCCAACTCCAGAAAGCAGAAGGAATACCACAACAACAATCTCCAGATTCTAAAACAGAGGTTCTTTGTTACAAGTATTACAAGAAATCTAAATGTAAAAAAACATGGGCACTTGCAGTATTCTGAGAAATAAGCACCCCACTGTATCATTCAATTGTGATTTGAAAGGCCAGTAAAGCCCTTTGCTGATGCCAGGAATGAACTTAGGCACAGCAAAGCCCAGCACTTTCCTGTCCATGCGTGCATGTCCTACTTTTGTGCTGCTCAGGCAAAATTTTGGCAAATCCTGGTATTTCTATGAGGAGTTGGCTCTTCAGAAATTCAGAAAACATTTCTAAATCTTCTAATTTCTGATTATAATGTGTACCTAAATTACCCAAGATCTTCTAAGCAGCTCATGTAGACACGGTCTCTCAACTTCCAATTCATCAAGTTTGTCCTATGTTTACTTTTTACCATAGATCTGTAAAGCACAGAAGAAATTTAGATGAAAAGGACATCTGCAGCAGGAAAACTTCTATTATCAGCCTATACTAAAAGAAAACTCTATTTTAAAATGAAGATTCCTGTCCATTAGACTTATTTGGTTATTAGTTTAGTCAGACAAGTATTTGTGAAGAAAAATCTAGTTTTCCTGTCGAAGCAGTAAGGCTGAGATGTTCTGAGAAGTTACAAATCAAGTTCTGTAATGCTCAAATTCACATAATACCTTTCTTTAAAAAATACAAAAGTTTGAAAAACAGCTACTATCACAGAACCAACATAACCTTAAATTGCTTTGTGTTTTTGTTGGGTATTTCTTTCCTCTAATTAAATTATATTTGGACTGTTGACTACGGAAGCAAATCAAGACAAACAACCACACAGATCTTCCATTCAGCTAGGAAGGGCAGTAAAAATCCTCATGAGCCAGAAACTTCCTTGTTAATGAAGTGCACAATGACAATAAAAATACATGCATAACCTGGAATACTGCTTAGGAAAATTACATTTTTTTTTTTTTTTTAACACACACTCCCACCTGCAGCACAAAATAACACAGGAAAAAAAAGTGAAAAAAAGAAGCAAAAAAGTGTTATTAAAAAGGCTTATTGTTATTAAAAACACTCTGAGGCCTTTCCTGATGGTTATATAAGTACTGTAAAAGCAAGATGTTCTTGGCAATCAGCAGAGCTTCACTGTGCTTGCTACACTGGTTTCATTAACTATTACATCATGCTTAATTTCCATAATTGGCTTCAACTTCACTTTATAAGCTAGTCTAATTTAGTTTTTATGCATATTTTAATTTAATACAGTTTGTTCTTCACTGTAAACCCTTCATGGGCCACATATTCATCCTGTACTACCGCATTTAGAGCTTTCCCTAAAAGCAAAACTAAAAGGACAAAGACCACAGTGTCTAGGAAGTGACCTTTTCTTTCAGCTCTGACAGTTGAAACTCTCATCCAGGCCCCCATCACACAGATATTTGACTAGAAAAACCTTCTCATTTTGTGCACTCAAAGACAGAAGGATGTGCCCCCCCCATCCAAAAACCCAAATTTTAAAAACTACAACTACTAAGAGTTGTATTACTTATATTGTTCTATTCTTCCACAAATCTAGGTCTCTGTACTAATTCTCTTTTCCTCACACAAGACAGTTCAGCTTTTTAGCCTTAACCTTCTTGACTTCACTCTATATTTTGGTACATTTTCACTCTTTCATCCAGATCCATAGTTAAACATGATCAAATATTCAGAGACTTGGGATTTGGCACATCAGACTCCACGGAGCACCCGGTTCTCCCATAAAAAACTCTCCACTCCTTGTCCTCAGTTTCACTCTTCAGCTACCCTCAACATACCCATCTGCTCTGCTCTCCTGATTCACATCTCCTCCAGATCTGCTTTTATGCTGACAGCTGTAATGATGAGCTAACAAAGGTCATTCATTCTTTGATACACTTCTCCTTCTACACGCTTCACTTTAACTGAGTAAATTCAGAATGTTTACTGATCCAATACATCCAGCTCTCACCTTCTTTGCCCATTGCACTGCTGTTATTTCCTGTTTTCAAATGTCTAAAATTAGAGTGATATCTCCTGAGGGAAGAGCACACACTTTGGTAGCACAGCTTTTGCAGATGGAACATCATCCACAACGCTCTAACATACAGAACAAGTGAAAGCGTGACACCAACGTCATACAGAGCCCAACAGACACTTCACAGCCACTGCCTCTCAAAGCAAGTGCACGCCAAAGAAAGCACTGACCTAGAAAGGGAGGAATTATTTGGATGGCTTTGTTAACCACTATGTATCAAACCTCACTCACTTAAAAGACACAGATGTGGTCCATGCAGTGGAAATGTTTACTTCACTAACATGACTAAACTCAGGAGTTACTCAGAAGTGAATTCTCAGCATAACTAGGCCTCCAGATGCTACTTGCATTAAAATAATGGGCACTTGCCCCTTCTCCAGGGGCCTAATGAAAACAGTGGAAGAAACTGCCACATTAAGAGGCAATTCCTATGCACCTCTCTCCATCTGAGTGATGCACAATCTGATAATGCTCACCAGATCAGGAACAAAAGTCTTGGTCTTTAGTAGGAATTAGACTTTCATGAACCCTTGGACCTTTGAACTGGAGGCTGAAATTTGTCAGTAGCTTACTGGCTTCTACAAAGAAGCCAAATATTAAAAAAAAAAAAAAAAAACACGAAAAGAGGAGCTTGTGATGACTAAGAATAAAATTACATTACATATCAACTCTCAGAAAAGGAATCTTTATTCTTAGACTGAATGTGATCCAACCACAACAATTTAATATTCCCCAGTAATCCTCTAAGTCTTAGATTTGTACATCATACAACCCACAGCACTCCCCAAATCATTCTGAAAATAAATAGGTCAGGAGTCATATTTATCTGTTAATATGATATTATAAGGCTCAGATTAGGACAGGGACACTGGGAGACTGGCCACAGAGTCACTCTTTGCCATAAGCCAATAACCCATCAGCAATGACACGCACAGCTCACTGAGCTGGCCTTGGGAGCCCAGAAGCAGAGTTGTGGCAGGTCTCAGCACTAAGGAACCATCCTGGCCTGTCAGCAGAATCCCATAATGATTCAGGGCTGTTTTACCCACTGTCCCATTGTCCAACTATTTTTTGGAAGTAAGAGGGAAAATCCACATAAAGTTTGGTAACTGAGCTCCCATATAAGGTTTCTACTTTACAAATTTTGGTTCTGATAAAACACACAAGTAGTTTTAAAGGGGTAATTCTGAGCAGGTATGAGCCACACAGTATGAGTCTAGACTTAAAAAAACTTTTACTTGCATAAACTTTATCTATACCCCCCTGAAATAATTAGACTAAATTTACTCACTAGGTTTAGTGGCTTTAGAATCAGGGGTCTGATTTACAAGTGGTCAAGAGAACACAGAATTACTGAGCTTTTATAGCAGTCCTAAATTATTTCCCATTACGAGCTAATTTCTTCTTCCCTATCTCCTCCCCCCGCCGTCAAGTACTTATTAACCAAAGGTTTGAAGCTGAAGATAATCCATCAAGTAACAGAACCTTAAAGCAGGTTTTTTTTATCCCATTTTTTTTTCACTAAACTTTCACAATGCCTAAAGCCCTTCACAAGTCAGTGTTATTCTGTTGTGTATTTTGTCTCAGATGTAGGGGGTCCCTAGAGGGAATGGCAGAAAGCTCTGGAGCAAAAAAGACATTAAATCACAATAAAGAACATCAGAATAGGGTAGACTGAGACTTGCAGGCTATTTCTGTAGCATCAGAGAAGCACATCCTATTCCCAAGACCAAAGCCCACACCAAAGGGGTTTTCCCCCTCAGAAATTTAAAAGCCTGTAAGTAATTTATAATTGCAAAGACTTTTGCCTGGCTGCAGTTCAGCAGAGCGGTAATTCCTCAATCTGAGTTAAGTGGGTTCCTTTCTCATCACCAGCTCATTGTGGCTCCTGCACAGCAGGAGCCTCCTGTCCTATATCTTGGCATGGGAAGCTGCATTCTGACAGGATCTATGCCACTTTTGTACGAGTAGACTTTCAGCCATTGCAGCTCTTCAGATACCAAACAGAGCCCTTAGACAACAAACTCGGAAGCTCCAAAGTCTCTTTTGTGCTATGGAGTCAGGTACTTCATTCTAGGGCATGTTTTACTTTCTTTGTAAATCGCAACCATCCCCTTGGGAATACAGGACACTTTATCCACCATCAGTTTTTCAGTGCTTCCAAAACCAGAGATACACTTTATGAGCCCATTATTTCTTGGGCACAGTACGTAACTCGTTAGGCCATGCAGCACCTTGGGAAAGCAGCAGCTAGAGGATTTTCTGGTTTGTAGACGGAGCCAGTCAAATGACAGCTCCAAACCCCAAGCAAGCAGCAGGGTGCTGCGTGCCAAGCTCCTGGACAGGCTCTAAGCTGCCTTCCCTGTGCCTCAGGTCGGCCCTAACCTGCTTATCATCCCTCTGTTAGCTCACTCTCAGCCTCTCCAGAGCTAAGGCAGCCAAACAGCATCGAGCTGTGAAGTAGGGTAAGGCACAACCTGAAAACACCTTCCACTTGCACCCAGTGAAATGAAGCACGAGCAGCTAACGGGGAAAGGCTGCTGCGCACACTTACGTAGCTGCCAAGGGCCTAGCAACCCTCAGACTGTTTCATCAAAGGCAAAAGTAGATTCTCCAGAACTGTTAAGACTCAAAACAGCTTCGCCCCCCCAACAAGAGCTGCCTACTTCAAGAGGATACGAAGTTGAGGCTGGGTGAGGTCTTTCAGTTCAGGCCATCCTCTCAATTCAGAAAACTAAAAGAATGGAGGAGTAACAGCAGGATTTGGTAACATGGTGATAAATGAAGTTTTTAATATTTGCCTTCATAAAAATCAAACTGTCTGCACATTTTTTCAGGCAAAGTATTGCTGATGCTTCTAGCAAAGCATTTCAATTTTTAATTAGGTTTCAGTCCTTTACATTGATTTTTTTTAACCCTTTTATTGATTTGAAGCCCTGTATTTCACTGATTTTAAAGCAATAAAAGTTCTATTTACAATGCATTACATTTGTCGACATAGATTTAATACATCAATATCATGAAACTATTCCTTGGGCCAAGCAAATGTTTCACTCAACCCTAAAGACTTTTTTCTGCTGTTTAAAATCATAAATAAATATTTCATGTTTAGTCAATGCATGTTTTCTTTCTCCACTTTAAGAATTGCTGAAGTTAGCTAGTAATAATTTTAAAAGAAGCGCATCATTAATATATTGTGCAAACCAATATGCTTTTGAAAAGGAGAGACTTCTACTTAAGACTTTTCAGCCTTCTAAAGCAATGTGTGGTTGGGGATTTTTGTTTGTACATAAACAGTCTTTAACTGTGCCTGAGAGAAGCCAGAATCGCACATGACAAAACACACTGTAAGTCGATTTGTTGACATACTGGGATATCCCTTCAGGTCTGTGAGCACCCTATCCTGCTTTTTATCATCAACAACATCAAGAAATTAAATTTAACTTCTACCATAAAGCATTTTGAGCTTAATATTCTATAAAATAATATAAAATTTCAAAGTACGCAAAAATTACATATCTTGTATAGTTTTTTTATTATATATTGAAATATGGGCATTAAGTTAATTGCACACATATATTATGTGTACAATTAATGTATACATATATTATATATGAAAAATCATAAAATACAGCACTCAAACCACATTAGCTAGAAATTGCAGGGAAAGCTCTTGCAAAGATCATGGCCTAAAACAGCAGAAGACCACTTGGTAACTATTTGGAATTACTGCCTTGGGAGTTATGGCTGTGAGTCAAGAACTGAGGGAATTTCTCCATGTAGTGGCTTACCTTGTGTCACTAAATGCCCTTTGGAAAAAATGTGTAATTGACTCCTAGTTATTGAACAATATTCACTTAAAATCACCACATGGTTTAATTAATGTTTATAAGCTACCCACTGTTTTTGCTTTGCACACATCTCCACAAACACCCCTGCAAAAAGAAGTTACTTACACAGCACAGATTGCCCAACCGTGTTTGGTTCAGCCTTGTTTGCACTGTTATATAATCATTAATTCTATGATCCCACTTCCCCCCACAAGCCTTCCTGTGCCATTCAAGGCACTGAGGAGAATAGGAACTCCCCAAGACTGAGTAAGAAAGAAAAATATTTTCTATGTCTATCTCTTCTTTTCCAATTTTACCATCCAAAACAGATGTTTACTAGGATTTTTCTATGGTATTGGAGTTCTTAGTGTTTGGATGCTTAATAAAATTAAGTTACTCATTGCACCAGTTCTGCATATGGGATGGTGAGCATACAAACATACAAAACATTGAAGAAACATTCAAAACCAGTCAAGCCAAAATCAAACCCCAGATATGGCTCCTCAGTACTACCTATGGCATAGCCCAGCCCAGCTCCCAGCCATATTTCTCACTTCTCTTGATGATCGTGAATTTCGCAAAGCAAACTAAGGCATCATGACAAATCAGAGGAAATTAGCAACCTGTAGAAAATTTGGCTGAGGGAATTTGCTTAGCATTTTGCCGGAGTTTTCCTACAAATGCACTAAAAAAGTTTCACAAACAGTTTTGTCGTTTTGAAACTTCAAGACCAATTACTCCCCCCTTCAAATTCAAGGGCTCCTCAGAGATTTTTGTCATTCAGCGTTCAGGGTTGGGTTTTTCTAGTTTGCTTGTTTGAGGGGGCTTTTTAGTTTGCTTTCTGGTTGTCATTTTGTTAATGTTTTTCTCTTTTCTCTTTCTGGATTTTTTTCCTCTTTGAAAGGGAAGAGTCGATTTTGCTGGGGGCTTTTTTCCTCCATTCTGAAGCAGCTGAAAGCTCTTTTGAGCTTTAAAAGAGCAACAAAATTGAGATCTCTTATCTTGGATCTAAGTCAAGAAGCCTGTAGATACCAGGAGAGTGATAGCATCCAGGGTTATCAATGCCAGAGCAACCATGCCCGGGCAGCCAACACAGATCTCACACTGAATCCACAGAATCCAGCCCCTACCTGAGTATGACATATTTGAGCGACTCATTTTGGTTGCTGGCATAATAAGGGCACCAGGAGGGGACTCCTGCTCCGGTGCTCTCCTGCTCAGCGGGTCCGCAAGCCACATCCAGCATGTTGGCACATCCAAGGAGCTGCCAGCACACAGCTGATGCTCTTTTCCATGAGCAGTCCGAATCTCCCTACAACACACTCCCCTTCACACGTGCCTCACAGAAGGAGATAAAGATACACAGGCAGAAGCCAATTACTTCGGATCAAAAAGAGAGATTAACAAAAGAGCAAACAGCAGTGAAGATGCTCAAAGGCGATGAGAATCAGGCACCTAATTCCCATTTGGCACCTTCTTGTCACAGCCCAATTACTTGCCAAAAGTTTTCTTTCAGAATAATATCTGTATTCTGATGCTGACATTCTACAGTTTCAACTTAGAAATGAGGGGGGGAAAAAAAGTCATGAGACCACACATTGTTACAGAATTTTTCACAGAAAGAAAAAAAAAAGAGAACAAAAACATAAAAAAAAAAAAACCTTCCTGGACAAGCCTACCAGTCCTACTAGTTAAATGTCATTGATAGTCACCAAATTTGCTGCTTATGTACAAGACTTCCTTCAAGGGAGGAAATTACTTTCCATCTGAGAGAACAAACTGTAAAAATCCATTTTTTACTGGGTTATTTGATGTTTGTTTCTGAAATTTAAACCAAACACTTTAGATACGCCCAACGACTTTCATAACTGGCTCCACTTAGAACTCATTCACTGGCATTCATTCAAATGTGCTTAATACTATAGACACACATTCTTAAGTGATTACACTTTATGGTGCTTTAGTCTTTGAGGATTGCTAATGAGATACCAACTTTTCCACTCCATTTGGGTAATTATAAACCACTTTTCCTTATGTCCAGGCTGAGGCAATGTTCAAATCCTATCCACTTCCTGGCAAATGACAAATGAACAGCACAGGATAAAAGGACCATGTAGAATAAAAGGGATTTATCTTCTCTTTAAAGAGGGGGAAGCATCCAGCAGGTCATTTCCCACAGATAAATTGGAAATCATCACCCTTTCAGTTGATACTATTTTTCCTTGACAAGTGAGTAAGTCTTTAATGTTTTCAAATTGACACTATATATATTTTTTTAAAAGCTATCAGGGACCTGCAGTTCCATGCTACATTTTCCTAGTTTTTTGAGCATCAGTTTTCTTCTTGCTTCAGAAAAATCCCATTACCTGCCATCAATATCTTCATCTCATTAGAAGCCACACATAATAATTACTCAGTCTCCACGGATTATTCAAAGCACTCACATGAGCTTGCTTTCTGCTTACTCTGCTCCTTCCATGCCCCCACCCCTCCATCCATGGCTCTGGCCAACGAGATATTTGGCCATAAGAACAGGGGCACTTGTCATTTGCAACAGAAACAGGCCAGGTTCATGAAGCCTTGCCAAAGCAGGCTCACTCAGAAAGCGCTGTAAGAAAAAAATCTTGCCTTCTTAAGTCACTGCAAGGCCTGACTGAGAAAAAAAAATCCCATGGTTTTCTATTCTTAAAAAAAAATGTCCTTCAGGAAGACTTCTCTTTTCATTTACACCAACTCATTAGCTGCCAAAATTGACCTCTGCTTTAAAACCACGTATCTCTCTTCCAAATGCCATTTTCATTAGGATGAAATGCTTCTTGAAGCCTTTGGAGAATTTGCATTTGGTAGACACAGCACACTGTCATCAAATTGTACACAATTAACCCGAAATTAGAATGAACTACAGAAAAGCAATTAAAGTAAACTACCAAAAAAAAAAGAATTTGGTAACTCTTCAGTGAATATTTTTTGGAACAAATACAGATGGGCTTGCAACAGGCCTATTCAAGAGAGGTCCAAGACACACCACACAGCACGATGTAAATCTGTCATTCCAAAAGCTTGCCAGGTAAGTATGTCCTGCCATGCCAGATTTTGCTCAAGTTTTTCTCTGATGTTCTCTTCAGCATCTCTCATCAATACTTGAACTGGATGAAACTGCATTCTTGTTGCCTACGGACTCTCACTGCCTACTGTAAGAACGGACATAACCAGACAATGCATTCTCTGGGGTTTGGTTGGCAAGGTGTTTTTTGTCATGGTTTTGGTTTTTAAAGGAGGCAGAAGGCAATTAAGGAGCCAAGACTGGAACAAGTCACCATGCACTGTCTGGGGGAAGGACTGTCAGTACCAAATTTACAGGCTCCTCAGCTCAACAGCTTGATGAGAAGTCCCGATGAGCCACTGGGGTCTTTGCATTTACCTCACTGTGTGTTGGATTAACTCCTACAGAGCAGCAGAATTCAAAGACCAGACTCATATCATTCCAGATTTCATGGAAACCTGCTTCCCATTCCATACATACAAAGCCCTCGATAATGCTCTCAGTGAGTCACAGCCCTAAAGCAGCGAACGATTGTTCTCTGTACCAAACAAGAAACACACGTGGTCTTCTTCAGGCAAACTTCCTTCCCAGAGCTGATCTTCAATCTGCCATTAGTAAAGGCACTGGCGTCAGACCATTGTTAAAGAGCGTGACAAAGGCAGAAAAGACAGGATGATGACTTTCCCTTCTACCACAATGACACTTCCCTTTCTGTGTCTTGATTGCAAAAGCCAAACAAGCTTCCACTTAACCGCGCTGACTCCCATTTCAACACGCAGTCCCTTCTCCCCGTTCTAAAAGGCCTTTCCTATCGCACAGCAGCACTTCACCTTAGTTCCTTAGCCCGGAGCAACAGTCCCCGGCCATAATGGATAAGCACCGGGGATGGAAGGAAGGAATAGAAAAGCTCCCTCTCAGAACAATTGGATTGCTGCTGAATTCTGAGGACAGCAAGCACAAAAGGAGCCAAGACCTGTTGCTTTGCAAGAGTAGCTCAGTCCTAACTTCCACACACCTCAGGGTACAGAGCAAACTGAGCACGACAATCTCCATGGCAACCAAACTGCTTTCACTCTTTTTTTTACCCAGGAGACTCCTTTTAAAATATAGATGCTTAAAGCACATTTCACAGTCTGGTTTTGAAAATGTGGATGGAAATAGAAGAGCTTTACTAAGTACTACTTAAATAACAACAACAAAAAAATCCTTACAACATAAGCATGACGACATGTCTCCTGCCCGCTCTCCAAAAATAGCCCAACAATCAAATGTCAACAAGTCACAACAATTTGAAAAACTAACCCAAAGTCATGTATTTTACAGCAATCCTAGGGGAATATTATGCCTGAAAAGATACCTTCTTGAGTAATTCTGTAGCTTTTATAAATAATCCTAAAATTCAGACCTCAAAGAAATACTGACTGTCATTCTTGAGCGTCTCATTAACAGGACATAAATTGGTTTCTGCTCTCTAACCTTTAGGTCAGCATCAGAGAACAAAACTGAAATGCTGTCAGAAATTTTAAGAGTGGCACGTAATATTTTCAGGCTGCCATTATCACAAACAAACACAAGTTGCACAGTTTGAGGAAAGCTGTACAAGAAATTCATTGAAGGTTGTCACCACACTGCCTTCCTGCAGGTCATCTCTGCCCTGCAGCTGCACTACCCCTTGGAAAATGACATAACCTTCTACCACCTCTAAGTGAACATTGTTCCATATCCTGCCCTACACACCACAACAATCTCACCAACCCATCAACACTTCTTGCGTGATTTGGAAAGCACAGACCATAACAGTCCTACTCTGGCCTCTCCTAATTTCATCTGAATCCAAAGGTTTTAAGATATTTTGTGGGTTTTGCACGTTTTCTCCACTTGAATTGTAATAGATCTACCACTTGCTGTGCTTAGAGTAATACCATGGAAGTTTTCAAATTCTTTAATGTAGCGCCTGATCACATATATACATCAGCATTGCTGTCTTGTACTACATTATTCTATAAAACAAGCAGAAGTGTAGGTAGAAAATGCTACCAACACCAACCTTTTTTTGTCTCTGCAAAAATTTCTAACTAAACCTGTGGTTTTTTAAAATGGCTTGAATTATCTCATTTCTACTATGCATGTGTAGAAACTCCAGGCCCACACATTTTAATCAAGACCCAAAACTGAAAAAAAAAAAGAAAAAAAAAGGGCAAAAAAACCCAGAACAATTTTCACAAGATACTGTTTTAATTATTTGCAGCTCATAATCAGAATGACTGGGGAACACCTACAGCATATGGATTTTAATTTCAAATCTTTCTAATTTAAACAGTTGGGAAATTTTACCTCCTCACACCACCTGCTTAACACAAGCCTCTTTTCTCTATCCCAGAGTTGTATCCTGCTTTGGGGTCACACAATGGCCACAAAGCTACTGAAAGTGTTAAATTCTGGACTCACAAGCAGGCTCTTAAGCCTTCTAACTGTTGACCTTCCCGTGTTTTTTAAAAAGCATCCAAAATAATAACCACTGTAACAGATGCTAGTTAGAATTATGTAATGACCAAAAGGCTCATTATGCCATTTACAACCCAGGATGACAACCAGAGTGCAGCATTTGTATTTGATTTTTCTTTTTAGGTACTTTTAGGTAGCAGTTTCCAAATTAAAGGATTCAACCTGTTCTGACACCAACTAGTTCACGTGCCCTCTACTGCCAGATGGAGCTAAATTACTTCCAAGTCAACCTGAGGGGGTTGGCTTGTGGTTAAGAGTAGGGGAGAAGGAGGGAAGATGTCATTGGGGTGTTTTGGATTTTTAATTGTACACAGGGCTATTTTTTCTGCACCTGTATGCAAGGCATTCTGCTGGTTTTAATTATGTTTTTTCTTGCAGGTATAGTGGAGCATATCAACAGTAATGGAAAAAGATCACATGAATGAACGCTACAAACCACTGAAGGCTGCTCCCAATTTTTCAAGGGACAGTCTGTTCTCACTTTATGATCCAGGCTTTCAGCACACAGTTATTCCACCACCCTGTCCCCTAGAGCAAAGACCCAAAGACCCCCTCATCCATGCAGCTCAACAGGGATGCAGCAGCTGGAAATTAAAAGGGAAGAGGAATGATTAAGTAGTGTTTGAGAGGTTGGAGCCACTACTTTCTCCTGCTCCCATGGCTAACAAAAGCAGAAGGTATAGGTTCAAACAATAAATGAGGCTTCAAATATATCCACCTTTTGCTATACAAAATAACATGTTTTGTAAGGACTTGGCTTACTACTTCAATACCCTCTCTCACAATACTTTTATTTAATTCTGGTTGGCTTATCCAGTCACTTGGTAACCTAATACTACTATTTATGTTGTATCATCTCATTGATTTTATTTAATATCTATGCCTGTAATTTGGTATTAATTTTTATATTTTGATTATAAATTCATGATAGAAGGGGCAGAACTGACCACTGCAATTCACAGACCAGTAATAAGCCAGTAAATTAACCCACGTAAACACTGAATTTCTGCCAACAGCTCTCAAACTCTCAAATTATTAAGTGTGAATTACAATAACAAGTAGATGAGGCAGGAAGGAAATAATTTTAATAATTACTGAACTATGCATATTAAGATAAGACTTAGAATATTAATTAAACCCTGGTCTTTACTTGAAGACTGTACAGGCAAGTAAGCAAAAACATTAGTCACCACAGGCAAAATCAAATGGTTGAGTATTGATAACTGCAGGCGGTTCTTAAGCAGACTTCTTCCCCAGACTATGCATAAAACAAAAAGAATTAATTGAAATGTTCTATGTGAAAGATAGCAATAGTAAAAAAATTACTAGTACTTTGATGCGATAGAGAACAGCATTATATATTTTCAAAGTTTCCCTGCATCTTTGTAATTATGCAGTAATACTTGTTTATATGCAGAACCCTGCTTGGCAGGTCATACAAATATAACAAGGAACAATTTTTCTTTCCTATTTAGCTATCCCTAATTCTTCCTCAGTATGAGCAACTGTACGAGGCACAGAATTTCATTTACAAAGCTGTTTCTATGCCGCAGTTGCTCTGCATGCAGTGCCACAGGTGCCCTTGGTGCTTTGCAGACAGAGCAGCGAGTCTATAGAATGCAGACGCTGGGGAGTACCTGCTGCCTCGTTCCACAAGTCTGGAAACACACCTGCAAGTCTGGTTTCTATGATCTACAGCAAATGGGAACTGCGCAATTCACTCATGCCCACAGAGCATCTCAAAACCAGCAATGTTTATCCCCAGCACTGGCACACAACCCCGGACAAAAGTCACACGTGGAATAACAGATGTCAAGTATCAGACACAAAATGCCATCCTACAGTGTACTGCTGGAGCTACTGATTATCAGGGGAAGCCTTCACTGCTTCCTGATTCCTCCAGTGAGGATATGAAATGCTGCTGTGTCTACCCAGGATTGAAGGAAACACTCAGCCACACCCATAGCAACTCCATGCTGTTCATCCAGTGAGGCTGGGCAGGAGCCTCTCCCTAAGTTTAGCACTTGTGAATCTAGCAAGACAATCCTTTTGGCAGAAGATATTAATTCTATTTATTCGTTCTCTATTTCAACTACACCTTTGAAAAATAGTCCTATTTTACATTGCCAGCTATAAGTTTTCATTTAAATTGATGGTCTGGAGTTGGCCACAAAACCCACAGACAAAACCACATAAAATAAAAATAGGCACCTAACCAGATCAAATCTCATGGGCACCAGTATGAATCACACAGACAGCAGAGCATCAGCCAGCCTTCATGTGGATTTGCAAACACATTTGAGGATTTTCCTTTTATTCATTACTCACTGGCATCAAAACACAGGTAAACTGCCTCTGGCAGCAAAAAAAAAAAAAACCAAACAAACAAACAAAAGGTGGGTGGTAGAGGGTGGGCACAGAAGGAGAGAAGGAGGTAATAGGCGATGGAAACAGGTACAGAAAACATTTGTCCCTTCTTGTATAGGTTACTTCTCGTATAAAGCAACAGCTACCACAGTTTCAACTTCCTGAGCTAGGAGGACTTTACTATTCCTTCTCTAATTGAGATCAGAAGCCCACAACAGACCTGGGTATGATCAATAAATAAATACATCCCAAATATACCACAGGCTAGCCCAGTAACTGTGTAGAATTCTTGAAGCATTACTCCTTTCCCAAATGTATAGTTGTTCAGACTTTCTGCACAAAAAAAAAGAGGAAGGTGAGACAGAATAGCATTTGATCTTTTTTTCTACTTCCAAGTACATTACTGTGCAGACTCAACCAGAAAAAAAAAATTAGTCTTTGTGTACATACTGCATCCTGCATGCAGGAATTCTATTACACATCCCCACTGGCAGACAAATCCAGCTGAACAACAAATGAGGATGTTTCACACTTTCACCTGCTGCTCATACAGTACATTTTTTTCTGCTCCTTACCAGCACAGGAAAGAAGAAAAAGCTCTGGAATTTTTTATTTGTAAAGAGACCTGATCTTCAACCTCTCACCTACAGTTCCTACATTACAGCATACATGATTCAAACAATGTACGAGCATTAAATTCTGCTCTGGTAAGTTCTACCATGCAAGATGGTGTCCCAAACTACTTGGGTCTGGGCCGATGTTTGAGGGCATTGTAGGGCTGCTGAAACTCAAGGGGATTGGCAGTAAAAGCAAGAATTCTTATATTATTACAATTCCATTCCAGCACTATTTAAAGTAGCTTCACACAAACAGAAGGATTTTCATCATTATTTCATCATCATGACTAGACCTTACTTTGAAAAGTAATGGAGCATTTGTTTCTTTTAAAGGCAGTTATCTTATTGTGGAAATAAAGATTAAAATGGTATAAGCTGTTTGTACATATTGAAAAATAGGACAGTTACAGTGCAATTCCTACCATGAAAACATCTTTCAAATCATTAAGAAGCCAGCTACTTGACAGGGTACTGGTAGCCCTAAAATAGATGCACAGTTGGACAAGCAGAAATCCCCAATTTCAAACTGGGCTTATCAATTTGCTAGCCAGACAATAGTTTCAATTTCAGAATTCCACTGCCCAGGCACTATCTGAGTTGTAAATCCTCCTTCACAAACAGTTGAATTCTCTTCAAGTATTGTAATGAAATAAACCTACTGATCTCTGAGACTTTTTAAAGCTGGGAACCAACTCCAGGAAAGGAAACTCAAAGCTATGCTGGTATGCAATACATTACTCCCCCAGTTTTTCCACCAAGTACACAAGCAGAGAGCAGACTGCATCAGACAAAGGTGGAGAATGCACACCTATAGACCTCATTGCTGCCTTTGTTCTAATGAGAACACTCTATGGCTGGGAAATCAACCCTACCACAGTAGAGCAACCAGCTGAACGCGGAGATAAAGAATTACAGTGTAGATTTGTACATACAGCTTTTCCTGAGATGGAAATTCTCATAGACCCTGATTTCAAATCATAAACCAAAAAGCAAGATGGAGAGATGCCTGTTGCTAAGTCCTCCCCTACCGTCCACCTCTTTCCCCTTACTTTTAATACATGACAGGTGAAAACAGGCTATTTCACAGAATCACAGAAGCAATTAGGCTGGAAAAGACCTCTGAGATCATCAAGTCCAACCTATGGCCAAACACCACCATGTCAACTAGACCACCACATTAAGTACCACATCCAGTTTTCCCTTGAACAGCTCCAGGGATGGTGACTACACCATCTCTGGGCAGCCCATTCCATTCGTTACTAAGATTCTGGTTTCTAATTGTTACATTAAAAAAATTAAAATACTATTTATACTATTATACAGTATTATATAGTATTATAGTATTACACTGTTAGCTCTATTAGCTACAGTTTCCCTATCCCCTGTAATACCACTCAGGGCAGAGTATGTCCTCTTAGGGGAAAATAAGCACTAAAAGCATATAGGAAGTTTAATGGAAGAAAAAATTAAAACAAGAAAAAGGTGAGGGAATGGAACTTTAAGAAGCCATGTCACTTTAAGAAACTATTTCATATGCAAATACATGAAATAGCAGGATACTTGTTCCATAACATAACATTTTGCAGTAAGTGCCCAAAAATTTGTAAATATGAATTCTGGTGCATGTTCTATGTCTTGGACTCTTCAAAGAAAGTATTTACGATGAGCACTTACACGTACATATGATGAGAGCTGATTTACCGAGAACAAGCAAGATCCATCTTGCATTAGCAGGTTAGAGAGAGAGAGAGAGAGAGAGAGAGAGGGGATGTGTTCAATGCATAATAAAACACCAGTTATCATCCAGGATGATTTAGAGGAAGAAAGCACATGATGTCAGCAGATCATCCAAATGTGGAACAGACTGCCTGCTAAATAAAATCTGTTGGGGCTGCTGAACAAAACTAAGTTAATTTGGCAGGTGGACTCCTAACCCAAGTTGCTCTTAATTCACAGACGCGTTTTGCCAGACAAGGGAGTCTTGCTTACAAGGCATTTGCAGGGTACTAGGATGGAATGCAAATTCAAATATGTTTCATAGTTCCTCAGGAAAATTCCCCAAAGGGTGCACTGCACTGGAAAATAACAGAGCATCATGCCATCTGGAAGTTCATAGTAGCATAGATGCAAATAATTAGAGTTCAGAGTTGCAAAGAGAATCCTTCCCCTTTCTCCCACCAGATCTCTACAATTTTCCTTCTTCTAATTCAGCCAGACACCTGAAAACTCGTGAACAAATGCAACAAGCAAGGTCACCCCTGGCAACAAACAGTCCAAGGCTTTTGGGGCATTTTTGCCCTTAGAGCTTCGAGCTCAGCCACCCCATTAGGGGCACACAGCCCATCCTTCCTGAGCACAGAGCTCACAACACTGTACTGACTTACTGTCTGCTCATCAGCACGGACAGAAAGTACAGGACATCAAATTCACCATCAAAAGCAGCCATGTACCCAGTTGCTGAGCTCTCCGTGATGAGGATGGAGGCTCAGGTCTTGATCAGCGCACTTGGAAGTGTACAGTACGTACAGACATGGCAAGAGGGTCTCCAGCAGGACTACAGCATTGCCTCCTTACTGCAAAGCACATTTTTAACCTGTATAGTGCCACTGAAGAATTTCGCATCAATGTTTATATCTAAGGATTTTCATTCTGACTCCATTAAAGTAGAATTTGGAAAAAAAAAACAAAACAAAACCAAAGAGGCCTCATGGTGACTTCTTCAATGTTCAATTTAAAACCTTCAACATACAGAGATGTTAGTGATTAGCATCATCCCAAGGGCTGCACACATGCATATTTGAGCAGCCTGTTTGGTTCACAGCTCCTTAATGACAATGCCCATGTCTCTGCTGTAGCAGTTATGCAATCATTCCTTTAGCCTGTGACCTGATGACAAGCTAAGATGACGTGAATGAATGTGACAGAGTCCATCCACTCTTTTCTTAATTCTTCTAAGGTTACTGAGTACAGGCTGGCAGGGTTTCAAAGTAGTAGAACGTAACAATTCGATCCTGGTTTTTCAGATTAAAAATCTTAGTGTGTGGTAGGGAAGACAGAGGAGTGATGCATCAATAGAGCTAAGTTAGAAGCAGTTCTTATGAAATGTCAAACAATTACAATGACTCTTACTTTCAACCAACATTTGAAATGCCCAGGAAAACAACTTGGGAATCATTATACTGAAAAATGTGTAAATCATGTTTCTAGTGTGCATGACTGTATATTTAATTAAAACTGGATCCAACAGTTATTGTGTGTTAAACAGAAACCTAAAAAGCACTGAAGTTGAAGAACATTAAAATAAATAAGTACTGACTTTTACATGCTAACTCATGCACTATTGTAACAGGCTGAAAATGAAAATGTGTCCATTTTCAGCCTCAGAGGCCTTTAATAAACTATAATTCCTTTTTTATTCATTCGCAAGACTTGAAGTATCCAAATCTGTTCTTCACTCAGCTAGCAGTCTCCTTTACCAGTGAGGCTGATGATAGTCTAAATCACATTAGTGCTCTTGCCACTCCTTTTTCCTATTTTGTACACAAATATTTCACCACTCCCCACCAGTTTCATTACACCATTCTAAATCCTGTCCAGTAAAGCCCAGCTCTGTACTTCAACAATCAAATGTCTACGAAGGCTATGAGAAGTCTCATTTTTCAAATATTAACTTCTACTGCAGAATGAGAACAAGTTAAAAAATTCAGGTTTATTCACAGCTATGAATCAAATTCAAGTCCAAGGAAATTACCTGGCTGGAATGAGAAAGTAATCAAAAAAGTGCTAACAATTGCAGTCTCTCTTTTTCTTTTTTATAAAACAATAGAAAGGCCCATTAAACTGAAACTTGAAGAGGGGGGAAACAGCACCTCCTTGTATGAGACATTCAAACAGCTCTTGAATCAGTTAAAAACAGTATTAACAATCCTGTTCTGAAGAAGAAGAGATGTACAATGACAAAGTGAACTGGACATTACATGCCTCAAAGAGCGAACGAAGCAGAGACAAAGCTAAAATAATTCCCCAAGTCCACGACCAGCATTCTGCTTGCTAAACTACCCAACCACTTCTCACTACCACAACATTGTTACTCTGACAAATGGTATTTATTAATGGAAGGCCTCAACAGATTAAACTTTCAGAGTGCAACAACAAAGAACAAATACATATGGAACCATATCCTAGCGAGGACAGTCTCTCTTTTTGCATGATATTCTGCAGCACAGCATGACATTGTTGGATGGATGGGCAGAGTCTAATAAGATGAAGTTAAGCAAGTCCAAGTGCTGAGTCCTGCATTTTGGCCACAATAACCCCCTGCAACGTTATAGGGGCTGGGGATGGTGTGTCTGGAGAGTGCCCAGGCAGAAAGGGCCCTGGGGTACTGGTGACAGCAGCTGAACACGAGCCAGCAGTGTGCCCTGGTGGCCAAGAAGGCCAAGGGCTCCTGGTCTGTGTCAGGAATGGTGTGGCCGGCAGGAGCAGGGAGGTCATTCTTCCCCTGTACCTCGCATTGGTGAGGCCACACCTCGAGTGCTGTGTCCAGCTCAGCCCCTCAGTTTAGGAAGGGCACTGAGTGCTGTGCCCAGCTCTGGCCCCTCAGTTTAGGAAGGACACTGAGTGCTGTGTCCAGCTCTGGCCCCTCAGGTTAGGAAGGACACTGAGCGCTGTGTCCAGTTCTGTCCCTCAGTTTAGGAAGGACACTGAGCGCTGTGTCCAGTTCTGTCCCTCAGTTTAGGAAGGACACTGAGCGCTGTGTCCAGAGGAGGCACCGAGGCTGGTGAGGGGCTGGGGACACAAACCCTGTGAGGAACAGCTGAGGGAGCTGGGGTTGTTTAGCCTGGAGAAAAGGAGACTCAGGGCTGACCTCATCACTCTCTACAACTCCTGAAAGGTGACTGTGGTCAGGTGGGGTTGGTCTCTTTCTCCATGCAGCAGCTGACAGAACCAGAGGACACAGTCTTAAGCTGCACCAGGGGAAACAGAGGCTGGATATTAGGAAGAAGTTTTTCACAGAGAGTGATGAAGTACTGGAATGGGCTGCCCAGGGAGGTGGTAGAATCACCATCCCTGGATGTGTTTAAAAAAAAGACTGGATGTGGCCATGATCTAGTTGAGGTGTTAGGGCTGGGTTGGACTTGATCTTGGAGGTCTCTTCCAACCTAGAGATTCTGTGACATGAATGAATGCCTTCCAAAAGCAAGGCAAGAAGCAAAGGAAGGAAAAAATGCATTTGGAAATAATTCCACATTTTTGCAGGTCATGTCTTGAAAATAAGTATCCTTTTAGACTACATATATCTATCTCACAACAACCTTTCCACAGCCCCTAACCTACCAGCATACTGCTTATTTCAGTACTATGGAAAACAATCTGTGTTCAATGTAGTCATTCTATCACCACATCCTTCCTCCAGCAAAAACATGATAAAGCCTACCCAGCATATCCTGTGAGTAGCCATGCAGTAATGTTTCTCAATTTTGGAGAAGGCTATTGCATTCCATCTTACCCAAAGAAGAGTAAGCCAAGTTTTCCAGGTACTTACTTGTTAGCAATTCAGCATTCCCTCACCTAAAATCACTTCTGTCCTGTACAAAAGTAAACAACACAACGTAAATTGTCAAATTTAGGAGGAGGTCTATCAACCCAGAGAGTTGAATATCATTTAGAGCTTCACAGAACATCCATTTTCACAGAATTTCATCATATTGGTTGACCAAAATCACTTTCTCTGAGAGGACTGCTTAGAATTCCCATTAAGAACAATGTAGCTGCATCAAAAACACGTTTTACTTCCCTTCCTTTTTTCTTTTCAACATCACACCACTGGCACAGCACTGTGAAGTACTGTTACAACTATGCTTTTCAGGACATGGATATGTCCTAAAGGGCCTATAGTTGATTGCTCTGAATAATACTTCTTAACTGCAAAGGAAAAAATATAACAGGAATAAAGAGGTCAGCTATTTTAAAAAAAAAAAAAGTATTGTTAAAATATTTTAAAATCTGATTATATTATGATGAATCAGAGAGATGTCCCATTCCATGAGTTGTGAGGTCCTGTAAAAGGTAAAGTACTTTGCCTTTATTTACCAGACACCATTTCCAATAATTAAACTTCCTGGACTTCTCATTCTACATTCTGCATGGTGACTTCATGCTGACATCATTTCGACATTAATTTTCTGATATATTACTGATTCTTTGCCAGCTAAGAAGCAACTTTCTGAGAGTGAAACTGAATACTGAGGAACACTGACACGATTCTGTAGCATGGAATTTGTTTTAAAAAGAAAGACAAGAATTTTTTTTAAAAAAATGAAAGCTTTTCTTACGTTAGTTTTAATAAGTTATTTTTGTTTCTGGTGCAGCAGACATGGAAAAAACAGTTAACTGTGATTGTAGAAGTCAGGAAGAACTGCTGTTAGACAACTTCATTCTCTGCACAGGTTCTCAAAGTATTCGCAGATGACAGAAAATGCAATAAAGGGCAATAAGCATAAAAAAAACCCACACAAACGTCTCTTACTTTAGATTGAAGGGCACCACAGGAGAAACTCACATTGATTTATCCTATTTTCATGGAGCTATGAAGATAAATAGTAAAAGAACAAGCAGAGCTCCATCACCTGCTCCATACAGCTGGGGAGAGTCAGAGCTCACAGTGACAAAACCACTGCGATGCAAATCATTTAATAGCAGAGAAGCTGGGAAGTACAGACAATGGACTCAGGGAGGTGACTCGGCTCCCCGGCATTGGGTCTCTATTTGAAAGCCTTCCTTCTGAATACAACTTGCAGGGAATGAAATGACTATTTTGAAGAAAGGTAGAGACCATGGTTCTCTTCAAGCATAACCCACAATCTTCCTGGTGGAAGAACTTTCATGCTAAGTTCACAACAAGTTTTAGCTTTAAACAAACACTCAAAAAGGCTTCCGAAAGCAAAATGGTTTTCTATGCTTTTTGGTATTCCTCCTCACTACAGAACTCTTCACACCTTTGTCAAGAACAGCCAGACACACCACAGCCATTCTTTTGGGTAGAAACAAAAGTGCAGAAGATTAATTGGCCACCTTCAGGCACTGAAAGAGATGAGCATTTGAAATAAACATAAGGGTAAGAAAATGAGAAGTAATTAACCTTTCTGGCTCATCTGTCTCCCTGTGCTTGCAACCTGGCATGCAGTTTTTTCACATGAATGAGAAAATATCAGATACAGGTACCGGTACTTTCATCAGCCCAGCACTCTTCAGTGCTCTCTATGAGATGAAAATAAAGCAGATTCCCTCTTCTGAACCATCACCAGCATGGAGGTGAGAATAGAGACTATTTCCAAATGGCAAAAACCATTAAAAATGAATTCTTCATTAAAGGAAAAGCTTTATTGTCACATTTAAGTAACTGGTATAGATGTGTATGATTGAAAAGTGTTCTGCAATAGCCACTTTTGAACCAATACCCTCTATATGAGGTACAGCATGTTTGACAATGGGGAACTCAGCTTTTTATCCCACCAATCACCTGATTTTTAAACTCTAAATCTGTCATAACTGGCTGAGTCACTGCAGGAATAGATTAGATCACCAAAGGAGAGTTTTGGGTGGAAATGTGACGAACACTTATTCAGGAACAGGCTCACAACACAAACTAAGTTTTCACTATAGTTTAAATCATAGAAGAAGGAAAAACAAAACAAAATAACAAACTGACAAGAAAATTCAGCATTTTTCTGAGCATAATATGAAGATGTAGACCTACTGTATAATCCTCTGGTTTAGTAACATTGTATTTTGTTTTTCCATTATGTCAACAGAAGACTCAGTTCAATAGAAACTACTTACATATGGCCAGCGCTTGTTCTGACTAAAAATACATGGAAAAAAGAAAAGCAATAAACGTCTCATGTCACACTTCTGTGCTGAGTACAATTCAATGCACAAGCCCTGTTCCCCCACACAAATAGCCAAGGAATTTCTCAGCCTGTTGCTGTTATCTTCCCTACACGGGCTGGGAGGCGTACCCACAGCTGGACAATGTCCTCTTGGACATTCAGCCAAAGGAACGGGACAGCAGAGTTGATTGGGATAATTAGCAGTTGTAAGTTAAGATTAAGAACTTCCTAGCGTAGAAGTGGTTTTCGTGGAAAAGAAAGTCAAAGAGACACCTGTGAATAGCCCTCCAGTCCCCTAACAAGCAAGGACTAAAAATTTTCTAACAACTGAACTGAAACTCACTTGTCTAAAATATTTTAAACTCTAACCCTATTGTACTGAGAGGGAAGTAGAACCTCCTATGGGTGTTTTCACAGCTCACAACAGAGAAAAACCCTTTTTTCTTTAGTATCTTAGATTTTTTTATCTTAGATAACAATGGCATTGTGAAGTGTGTGCAGTGATGAGGACAAGAGAATTTCACATACATCCAGACTCCTTCGTCTTCCCACCCACTTCCCGCACCACACCCTAGACTGAAAGTCTTTTGATGACATCCAGTAGAGGCAATATTCATCCTAACATCTCTAACAACCCTAATCCCTGGAAGATTCATAGATTTTTACAACATTTGTTTACCCAAATATTTCATTCCAGTCCACTTCTCCAACCCTAGATTTTAAAAAACAAAGTCTATTCTCAGCTCCAAGGGAAAAAAAAAAAACCACGCATAACAAGAAACCACGTTCAGTATTATTCCATTTACAGGTTACAGCCTTAGCATCCTAAACCCCCATGCAATTAGAGATGGGAACTGCCCAATAAGCAGCAATGCTTGCATCTCACTGTGGAAGGTCCCCAGATAGATGATTTAAAATCTGTAACATTTTTATAGATCATAAGGCTGGTTTACATCACTTTTATGAGATGTTTTAAAATTTATAAGTTTTCATTTTCCCCTCCCTTGGAGTCCAGTTATTAGTGAAGAGAGGTTTTATAGGTAGCTGGGAAGAAAGAAATGATCAGATTAAAAAAACAAACAGAAAAAAAAATCTGTAGACTATTTCAATTAATTCATTCTATAAAAGAATGGGGAATAAACTAGCTTGGTAGGACAGTGCTTAGTCTTTTAAGATACATTTGGACACTTCCAAATCCATTTATAGCCTATGCTACAGAATATGACAACTTTATAATTTCGTCTGTGTTTAGTTCAAAAAGAACAACTTAAGAATAAACATTTTATTTAAAAAATACGTTTTAATTGGTAAGCAAAAATTTACAGAGTATTAGAAATTTCACAAAAAAGACAAACCTAGAGCATCATAAATTTTAATGCCTTAAATTACTACTCACTTCTGCTATCATGCAGAAGAAAGTTTTGACTTAGCAATAAAAACCCCATACACAAACCTAGAATACATTGGTTCCAATATTTAGAATGGTTTCTCTCTAAGTCTCCTCTTACTTTTGTATTTAAAATACTTGAACTAAGTGCTTAAAGTCATTTACAGGGAAGAGAGGAAAAATACCAGTTAAGAACTTCAAATAAATACATACTTTATACTGCTTCACGAGAATCAAATACAACTACAGAGATTCAACTCTGATCCAAACCAGCTCTAAGCTACACAGATACATTAGGATCTATGACTTAATCATACATTTTTCCTTAGAGGGCTTTTGAATTTCTTTAATAAATATTTTACTATTAATAACATGCAGTCTCCAGATCATTTTAAGATACTTATCTTGAAGAACGAATCTTTGTTGTTGAAAATTATGTTTTTATCATATCAAAATTCTGGTACCCAAAAACCCCTTGGACCACATCAACTAGCAAACTTTATAGCATAGAGTTGGCTCCCCTGTACAATCCCTGTCAGAGATTTGTCAGCTGAAAACCTGTAAATATCAGTTCCTCAGTATTCACTCCCCAAGAGCACAGGAGTTATGCAGTGCACTACAACTCAGCTTCCAATACTCTGTCCAAGACAGAAAGCGTTGCACGTAAAGCACCAACTCTAAGGACAGTTGCAAGCACTTTAAACACGACACTTCACAGCGCGGAACAGCTGGGTGTTTTACATTCCACTCTGTTCAACCACGAGTACTTTATCAAACAATCCAGCGTCCAAGATTCCAGCACTCCAAAACATTTGTAATCTGCCTCATGTATTGTTCCAAGAAACAATAAAGGGCTCAATATCTCTCCCACTGCTTTATGAGGTTAGCCTTTCTCTCCCTTGAATAATACATCACTACTACTGAAATGTGTATTCCTCGAGTTGCTTCCAAAAAAAGTTAAAAACCCCCTTCTCCTCAAATGCAGTCCACTACAAAATCAGTAGTAAATCATCTTTATTATAAATGCAGACTATTTTTCCAGCTGTATTCCCTTCCAAAGAACAAAATTGTTTTGCTCATGGTTTAACTAATATCACAGAATTACAGGCTTCCCTGGGCAGCTGTTCCAGTGCTCTGCCACCCTTAACACAAAAAGTTCTTCCTCATGTCATTCAACATCGAACACCACAAAAGGATCCTCCTGATAGGACCTCCCCCAAACAGCCCTTTTTTTGATTTTGCTCTCCTGTTAAGTTCAGTTGAAATTGAACTACAGGCTACTACTAAATAAACAGACTACAAGAGAAGAGGAAATACACGTGTAAGCACAAACAAATTTCCCCTGGAAAACAAGATACAATCTGAAAGTAATATGAGAAGTTTTGTTAGCTAGAATCAGCACAAATCACAGGAAGTGTTTCTGGTTTATAATTATGCTATGCTATGTATGCTACAAGTTCTCAAACTTCATAGTTTTATAAATAGCTGTGTATGTATGCTTTAACATAAAGATTCCTGATTATATACACATATAAAAACCAGAATGAGTTATAATATTCCCCCTTTTTGGCTACTCAAGATTATTTCACCTCTGAAAAAATATAAGCCTGAAAACACTCGGAGTTATCCAGTTGTGTCATGAAAGAAAAAGCGTTCCTCACAGGGGGAAGGGGGGGGGTGGGGGAACAAAAAAACAAAACAAACAAAAAAAAACCCCCCAAAAAAAACAAAAAGGAAAAAAAAAAAAACACACCACACAGAAATAACCCTTTTAAAGAACGTAATTCGAATTGAAGAAAGCTGCCCAGGAGTCACTACCCTCTGGTTCACTTCCTTAATAATTGGTAGCAACCTATGTTATGAGACAAAAAAAAAATTACTTCTGCATAAAAAATGGACCATTTATGACAAGACTTTATTGTAACTTCTGGTGAGTTTTTACATAGTTTTGTATTTCAATTGACAGTCCTTTCATCTAGTGCTCCTTTCACAGTTTTCATGCTATTTTAAGACACAAAAGACCTACAAAAAACACTAATATCATGGGTATATGAGATTTTTCCAGTATGTTGGATTCCTGTTTCCCCTACAGCAAATAGCTCTTCATCATGGCAAAAGGTATAGTGCAGCCCCACAGCAAAAGGACACCAGGCATGTCAAACCCTAAAAAGCTTTGGCATGCTCTCAAACTAGAAACAGCACACAAAAATCACAATTCATCTTTTTGAATAAATAGTGGCAGGAAAGGAGAAATGGCACACTATCCCCCACAGTCACTATGGCACAACAAGCTCTCAGGAAAAAAATATATCACCCAGGAGACAGATTAAAAAGAATCCATAAAATGTGATGAAGAGTAAAATTGGAACAGTAGAAGGGAAGATGAAAGCAATACACTCACATAACCTTAATTACTGAGTTTGGGGCTTGCCTCACCCTTCCCCCCACCCACATCTGCATTTGCCTCATCTTGTGGAATTCAAACCATCACTTTCTTTAAACACAGTCCTAGAAGCAGCACTCAGATTAACCGTCATTATTAAGAACGTGACATGTGCAATGCAAATTGTTAAAGCTGCCCCATTTTGCACCAGAAGACCAGAGGACAGACTGCGGCCTGGGGGGTGATTATCGCGGGGTAGAGTCATCCTCCTTCACTTCCTCAGTCTAAAAAACACACAAATGTTTGTCTGCAAAGTGGAAGCCCTCTGTGGGAAATGCCAAAAGCAAAATAACCACCACCACCTCCCACAATCACTTACACTGCTGGCATTTACCCTGTTCCTGAAAGAGTTGAGAGATGTTTAAGTTTTATCAAAGAAGAGACTAAAAGATGTTTCTCGCATCTCAGGGAAGTGCCCTACATGTTTCACTGACTACTGTCTGATGGAGTAATGCTGTCATAACCATCCTGTGTTCTTTGTGACCAGTGAGAATGGCAAGATTTTCATCTACCATAATAAAATAATAAATAAAAAGTATAAATAGTTTTATTCAAATTAGGAGAATTTCTAATCCTTTAAATTCATCTCAATAGATACTTCACACTTATCCTCCATCCCTCAACTTCAGTCCAAAAAATAACCTTTTAAAAACAAGATTAATTAATTCCCATGCTTTATCTGTACTAGCAAGTCACTTAAGACAGTGTGAGGAGATCCTGCCCTCTGAGCAGCGAACCAGCTGGTGCTGATCACCAAGGGCTCCCAGAATAGGATTACAGGGCTTTACTTGGGACTAGCACTGATCCAGTGCTGTGGGCTAACTGCCCCTTATCAGCTTTGGGAGCACGCCTGCAGAGCATCTTCCTTGTTGAATTTAATTTGAAAAAGCCTGGTTTGTGAAGTCTGAAATTGCCTCATGACACAAACCAAAAGGTACAACTGTAGCAGAGACTGATTCCAAAATTAACCTAGTGATTTAAACTCTCATCTGCACATTCACACACTTCAGCCCCCGTTGTGATATCAGGTTTTTTTTTTTTTGTGACAGTCCCCTGAGAAAATGTGCAGAGTATCCTCACCTGCATTAGTACAAGAAACAAAACAATCTCACAGCTTTCACCTGCGCTGAGAAGTACAAAGGAGAGGCTGGCCCAAAGGCAGTTACAATGCAGGTGCTGCTTTCACAGCCCCCCACACACTTCACCTGGCTCTCCACTGCATGATCCATTTCTCACCTACCACAGAATAAAATCAGTCCAAGATGAACTGGAAAAAAATCTATTATGTCAAGAGCTCAAACTTCTTTGGAGGTACATTACTATCAGTCTTTGCATCATAAAAACCAGCTTCCATGTAGGCCTCAGCTTTTAAGATCTCTACAAAAAGTCATAACCAATTTCAACTCGGTTTGAGAAAAAAAACTTCATTTTTTTTGCTAGAACGATATAACAATAAGCTTACACCCTCAGCTTAAGACTAAAACTATGAAATATATTCAGTCTTAAAAGTACTAAGACTGTTATGGGTAAATTTTTAAAAAATTCAGCTAGAGCTTCTCTATGAACATAGATATACGGCTGACTCATTAAGTGCAAGAAGATGTCTGATGAAATTACTTTCAAGAATAAGAACGTTGAATTTTAACTGAAAATTATTAGTTTTAAAATTACTTGGCACAGCATGAAAAACAAAATACTTGTTTATTCAAGTGTGTTATGCCTCAGCTTCTGGACAAGACACAGCTTCTGGTAGCTCAAACCTCTTGTGCTGAAGTATACCCAAAAATCCATTGTTAATATACTGCCCTATACTGTGAAATGCCTAGGTGATACCTGATGCCTGAAATTTTGCATAAATCCACCAGGGAAATTGTTAATTCATAGAAATCAAAAGTGAAGAAGTGAAGGGAGAAAGCAGAGAACACACCTTATAATGTTTGAACAATTACATCCTCCCCGCATCCTTACTTGAGGGCAGTAAGAAGAAATCTCTGGCTCAGACTGGATTTCAACTAGCTGAGTTTGTTTCTCCTTATTTTAGGGCTAGAAGAGATACCTTAGTTTCTGCTCTGGGTATGACGTGGAAATGGATTTTTTATTGGGAGCTGAAGGTTTGGCTAGAGTTCCCAAGGGCAGTCAGCAGAACATTCACCATTGATTTAATTATTCTCCTTTTTCCCTTCCCAGAGCTACTTAAGGTTGGATTTCAATGGCAGTAAGCTTGTTTGATAGGGAAAAAAAAAAAAAATCCTAACAGGCAGCTACAGTAACCCCCCTAAGAATTGCACACATCACTCTTTCAACCCTTCAGGAGAGATGTGTTTTTGGGAGGCGAAGCAACTCATTCTACCACACCAGAGACAGGTAACAGCAGTATAAACTCTCTCATTATGAGTGGCACTCCAGATAAGAGCTTTCAGAGATGACAGTGATGAAAGTTTATGGTTGATAAATCAATACTGCATATGAATAGTAAGAAATAAAGTAATCAATGGATTACAATTATGTATGTACCCCATCAAGACAGGAATCAGTCATTCAAAGTGGGAGCTAAAATAAAAACCTCTCTCTAGATGAGCTAGTGGGATCAACAGTAATCCTTCACAGCTGGATATGCACTTCACAGAGCTCAAAAAATACAATCTAAGAGTTCATTTACACACTGCTAGTTTAGGAACATTGAGCTGCCTTTCAGCTGATAGATAGCTCACAGTTTTTGCAGCCTCTGAAATAAATCCTTTTAATTCAAAGTGTGCCATTAGCATTCACAAAAGATGACAGTCCCCCCAAACAAAAGCAAACTATATCCCTGAACAGTTATGCAGAAGCCTCTGCAATAAGTTAATGCAAAGAAACTCCTGTTTACTAACAGCTAGCAATTAAAGCCCCAGAGCATACACCTTGTTTCATTTCAAACCCTTGTAATTTGTATGAAAAAAATCTCCAGAAGAGGCAGAATAAAAATGAAGTGTCTGTTAAAATGTGAGAGAGCTGTACCTAATTATAAACCACAATAAGATTCAGCTGGTGCTTTAAAAATATTTGGTCTTAGTTTCCTAATACCAGAGCTTAGCAGCTGCCCAGCCAAGCTTTTCCAACCATCCTCCTAATGACAGACCCTCTAAGGAATACTGTTCCATAAAGAGAACCATGAATATCAATGTCTTTCAATTTATATTTGTTTCTTACATACACAGCACAATTAAGAGTTAGATTTTGCTCCCTACCTTTTGCACTTTTCACAGGTGCAAAGGGTTTCATTAAACAAGCAGGAGAGAGTGAGCCTATAGAGTACGGGGTGTAATATCTGCCACCCAGCATAAAAACAGATCAATCCAAAGTAACTGCTAACATGGATCAGTCAAAATCTGTTTCGTCCACAACTATTCCATAAAACACACAAAAATCTTGATCTCAGTCCAGTTTACTAAAGATTAAGATCCAATGCAAAACCCAGGCTGCATTAAATCAATCAATATGAAATCTAGTGTATTTACTTTAAAATATTACATGTGATTATTGGACACACAAGAGCATTACCTTCTTGGAGGCACAAGTTACCTATCCATGGTTTCCAGACAGACAGCCAACGCATCTAAATACCAGGTAAGTAATAATCCCCTGCCAAAGGGGACTAGGTCTGAAACACAGACAAGTTTCTGTCACTTCTCTAATTTAGGCTTAACTCTTTCCAGCCCAGATACTTTCTACACATCAATCTTCTCACTCTGCAACAGTCCTGCAAAGGATTTATGCCTTACCTAGCCCACAAACACAAACCAAGTCTCCTAACATATACAAAAATGCTTGCTCACAAATAACAAAAGTGACCCAAAAGAGAGCACACAAGTAAGCCTGATTTGTTACCCACAGAGACAAGCTATACCACTGACTCCTAAAACGCAGAAATCCAACCTGAGAGCTGTTGTTCGAAGGAAGAAAGGCCGGCAGACCTTCGGCAGACAACCATCTCTCTGGAGCACCCTCGGTGTTCTGGGGCAGCGAGGCCAGCTCCACCCCAGGTGTGGCCAATTCCCCTCCCCAGGTGTGGCCAATTCCCTTCCCCAGGTGCGGCCAATTCCCTTCCCCAGGGGCAGCCCATTCCCCTCCCCAGGTGTTACCAGTTCCCTTCCCCAGGTGTTGCCAATTCCCCTCCCCAGGCTCCCTCTCCGCTGCCTCTCCTTGCTGCTGGGTGAGCCCACACTTGCTCTGCACGTGGAGTTCTCTGCCAACCCCCAAACGCCCTCCCTTCCAAGCCCATCCATGGCACGGGTAAAGCTGCCAGAAATCCCGTAACAAAGCACTGCTGGATTCAACGTGTGGGCAAAAAGAATTGAACCCTGGGCTTGACCCAGCCGCTGTTGCAGTCAGTGGAAAACTCTCCCAGTTGATTTCAGTGCAACGAGGTCAATTTTCCTGCTGGGGAGCTGCAATATTCCACAGTGTTCACAAAGGAGAGCGTCAGGAGAAAATAGGCAGGTTTCTGTCCGACAGTGATGGGAGTAATCAGTCTTTCCACTACCAGACAGACAGTTAAACCAGAAGAAGTGCTGTCAATGCAAAAATCTCTCAACAGAAGAAAATATCTTTCTTTAGCCCAAAGAGCTGAGTATCCGCGTCTTTAAGAGAGGCAGAACTGCAGAAGTTTTGTTACTCACCTTGCTAAAGCTTGATCAAAGCTCTTTTTTCCTTCAAGAAGTCATATTCTCCTTAGCCACTGAACCAAAATAATGTACAGAAACACAATAACCACTCATTTTCTTTATCTCATTCCTATAGAATTTCCATATGTTATTTCTGGTGGTTTTCCTAAACATCACTTTTTCCTCAATACTAGGTTTTAAAGGTTTAATGGAACTTTCACGAAGGGGTGGAAACTCAACCTATAAGAACCTGCACAAGAGGAAAGTCTTGATAAATCGATGATGCCAAACAAACACAGACAATTTTTTGCCCTCCACATCTGAGAGCTCAGATTCTTGAGTTTCTCTGATTCAATAAACATGATCCATTAGATGATGGAGAAAATGAACCCTGCTACATCAAGTAATATAAAAAATTAATTTGAGATGCTGGATTTAATCTCAAAAACATGGCCCTTTTCCAGGAGGAAGTAGTAAAAATTAGCACTATTTGCTTCAGCACAATAGATACTTCATCTGGGTATGCAGTTTGAGATATGTAGCTAGATTTTATTCTAACTCTGAATATTGAAACCTGTACTGTTCTGTCTTCTTATCTGCACAAACTAACATACCCATAAGCTTACATAATTTAGTAATTGTGTCAAGAGATTCTGAAAATAATAAGAAANATGGGTAAAAGTTTGCTTCATGCAGAGTGAGCTTGAGAAAGAAATGATGCAGCGGCTGCATCTATCAGCAGTCTAGGGAGACATTAGAAGTTCCAGGTATTAAGGGAATGTAATTTCTTCTTCATTGTGTAGATATGTAAGTAAAGTCACAATTCTCTGGCTCAAGAAGTTCTGCATCTTTGAACCAGACAACACTACTAGAACCCTTGAGAGCTATATAAACACTGCTCTCCCCATTTCATAGAAGGAAAATTGTATTAAGGCTAAGAAAAAAAAATGTTAAAAAATAGATATGGCTTCAAAGGGGCTTAACTCCAAACAATGGGCTAAAGAGGAGCAAGGAGGAGTAAAGGGGCAGTCAGGGCAGTGAAGAATGAAACCTGGTTTCCAGCTGTGACCCCACTGTAAGCTACTGCACTGACCCTTTTAGAAACTTCTGTTGGGGGTTCCTTATCTGTAGGAAAATTATCTGCTCTCTGAAGGTACAAGAAGGTCAATTCATTTACATTTGTTAAATGTGCTGGGGCATTTATATTGCAGTGCCACAAAATAAGAAGCTTTGTAAGAAACTTCGATGCAGTCGTGACAATTATGCTGTTTTATTAGTACTATACAACATTTATTCGAAGTAGGGTATAAATCCCTCATGGTATAATTTAAAAATTCTCTCTGATCCTAAAAGCTCACAGTCTAAAACATTGATCCAACACACATTTAGAACATGCATTCTAGAGCCTGCACCAACACCCACAAAAGAGAATGAAAATATCTCACTTTCCTCCTTTCACTGACCTTCCTCTTTACTTCACCTGAACTTCAGGAGAATCAATATCTTGTAAAATCGGAGCCAGTTCTCATAACTACAGATTTCATTGCTCAGACAGCAATAACATCTTACCATAAATCATTCTAATTGTTCACCATAATAAATACTTAAAATGAATTCTTCACAGACACTGTTACTTTTTAAGAACAATTTATGTAAATCATATACAATGGCAAAGAAAAATATATTTAAGACTTGAAATTGTACTGCTTGCGTATCAGGCATCTGGACCCTAGCAACTGGAATACTCCCTGCTCTGCCTGATATTCAAGAGTATCTGTGCTCCACAGAGATCCTAGACAGTGAATATACTCCCTAGATGTGAGGCAGTAAGATGAAGGAGGGAGGTAGAAAGAAGAGGGAAACTATACTTGAAATTGTATGGGTCACATCACTGCATCAAATGCCCTTTACCCCTCCCAAAAGGAAAACTGTTCCTTTCTATACCTGAACAACTTCGTCCTCCTCTCCCAAGGAGTAGTACACTCCTCAGCTCCTGTCATCATCATCTCCAGGTGACACGGAGAGTGCCCATCATTATCCATCTGAAACACTTTACACAAGTAGTTTATTTAACACACCTGGTATGAAACATCCTTAATGGCAAAGTAGGCATTTTAAAGACTGTCTTCTAATAAGCAGGAGAACCCTAAGTAATTCAAGTTTACTTTGGCACTCACTGCATCGATGGTGTAGTGCCCTTAGGGGTCTGAGGACTTAGAATGCAAGATTAAACACGAGCCGTAAGAGCTTGGTTACCATGAATGCCATCAAAACCTCTAAATTTGCAGACTGTTTTAAAATGCACCCTCCTTTCTAGCTACAAATAGCAAAGTCCTGATGTGGTTGCCAAGAAACCAGTACTTGCAATTCACAGAGTTCACGTTTGAGAGATATTTGCACTCACAAACATTTACAAAAGCAAAACTGAAGCAAACCAGAAAATGTGGTATAAATTCCTCTTATGATTTCTCAGTATCACCCTGAAACAAAGCACACATGCCAACCCTCCCATATTCGGATGGCTACGCTCTCAAAGAAAAGACTGGACTTTGCTCCAGCTGCTTCCCTGAAACATGGAATTGCCTCCCCGTGTACTCTGCCACACCCAGCCTTGATGGGGTTCACTGACATCTCCTCATGAATAATCGCACAGTCGCTGGGGTCCTCACCAACATCAAGCTCTTCTAACTCATTGTCCCACTTTGTGGATAACCGCACTAGCTCACTGATTAAATCCAGAGTTAATCATGATTACTGTGCTGTAAGGCATCTTGGGACACATGACATGAAAAGTACTAAAAAATGCAGTTGAATTTGATTACGCTGTATCTTCACAAACTCATTTATATGTTAAATGGGTTATATGTCTTTTATTACATTCACTATTATGTTCCACACGAACTCCAGTCTCAATCCCATTTTTAATTATTAATATTGCTGTTTGTGACCAGAGATTTGACAAGGTTAGGCCCTATTTGTGCTAGACCCTGTACCGACAAAAAACAAATGGCATTTCCCAGTAAAGATAACTCACAAGGTGTAACAGTCAATAAAATACAAGAAAGTCAAGACAGAACAACTGCTTGAGACCAACGAAGAGGAAGCTGGAAGGAAACCCACGGCTAAATGACAAACTATCCATGTAAGTATTTTAAACAAAATTGTTCACTGCTTCTTAAATTCCCCAAAATACATGTATTCATCAACTTCAGTCACGCTAGTTTATTTTACATATTAATTCATTTTAGGGGATTAGGAATGAATAAAAAAGTGTAGTCAGAAAAGCTACAGGTAGTTGTGAAAATCCGAATCTGAAGATTTAAGATTTCTGCAATTCACCAGGACACTGCTACGTTTAGAAAACATCTTCATTGTAGGAGGATACATTTTATATCCTGTGATAGTTTTCTGTTGTTGAAATTCCACAGATAAATACTTCACAAAAGGACATCCTAGGATGCTCCTTGACAGTTCAGCTGTTCTGAAGGTACTCTGTAGTTTACTAGGTGATCCTTTGCTGTACTTACTCAAACAAATGTGCTTCATCACTTCACCTTTTCTTTTTTTTATTTTTTTCCAATTTTTCATTTCTTTTCAAAATTTTCCAGTAGTGGTGTCATTGTAGAGGTATGAAAATGAAGAAAACAGTTATTAAACCAGCAAGGTAAATGTCTGTGAAGTACAAATGGAAAAACTGTGAAAATCATTTCAGGAATGAACAGCAATTCAGAAAGGCTACAAGGCTTCAGAAATGGTGCGATATACCAAAGTTTCCCCAAGATGCTTTTCAACACAGCCTCAAAAGGATGGGATCAGATGAACTTCTTCCCTGTGAACAAAAAACCTCTCCAAGAGGAGCAGATATCAATAAAGCCGGCTGCATACCCAACATCAGATGATGAAACTTCCTTTCCAATACCCATTTGCAAAGAAAGGAAGACCAGGACTTGGTATAGCAAACCAAGTAATCTAGTCAGAGATTTTGAAACATATCCAAGTATAAATTTACATTCTGCCTTTAGGAAATGTTACTTTGTTTAATAGAGAAGAAAAAAAGAACTAGGAAAAAGTCAGGCTCATGGCACAATTTTGGCCTACTTCAATTGCATTGACTCTACCAGTTCTTGTATGGTAGAAGAATCCATGCATAACAAACAATTCTTATCTAATAAAAACCCTTTTTTAATGAAAAAATAGTAATTTTTTCATTTACATTTGTTTGTAACCAGCACCACATTTCCTTTACAAAAAAAAAAAATCCAACTATAACTGTACTAAGTTGATAGTAGCATTTACCAGCAGTTAAAAAAAAAAAAAAAAAAAAAAAAAACAAAAAAAACAACAGAACAGAAAATGGNCCAAAAAAACAGCAGAACAGTATATGGTAATTTTAAAAGCATAAAAGCCCATTCTTTCTTATCTGATTAGTCCTACCCATCTTCATGTATTAAGGTTGTATACCCACGGCATTATCCTATTTGTAATCTTCAAACACGCGGGGCTTTAAGACCAGCCTCTCTAGATATCAGTGACAGGCAAGATTCTATCCTGCTAAGGAAGGATTATTGTCTTCCTGTTTTAGAAAGCAAGTGAGGGGGAATCATGAAATAAATTAACATTTCCTGTCTCTGCAAGTCACTGTGACTCCCCTTGTTTTAATTTCTGTTGTTATTAAGGCTTGCATCTAAAGCATATCAGCAGGAACAGCAGAATAGAAATATAAACTGCTGCTGGAGCAGGCTGATGCTAGTGATGACTGATGGCGTGGATTCATCACTTTTTAGTCACTAGACAAAGAAAGGAGGAGGAATGAGGGGAAATTGTACTATAGTAATTAGAGATCCAGGTTTATTAGTATGGGCTGTTTTTATGCAGTCTAAAAGAGCACTCTGTACCACAAATCAAGAAAATATGCACACAAGCAAAGCAAGCAAGAAATTTTTCCATAACTTTTTATATAAATATATGAAGTACAGTAATAAAGCAGGGGGAGAGAATTGTATTACTGAATTAATTACTCAGTAGTTATGCCAAGAATGAAGTCAGTTTATTAGGTAAGTTCTCACACTGGAGTAGCATCCAAATTTCTTTTGTATCATAGATTGTATTCTTTTAAATGACCAAGGTCACTCTTTAAACAGACTTTTTCTCCCTCTAGTTGTGCCTGTATCAGACTTTAGAGAATATAAAAGGAAATGTGATTTTATTCAGGAGTTCCTTAAATACTGTCAAATTTGTCCCTGTTCACCATAAACCAGACGTTTGTCAAAGTGAATCAGCAACTGGCCGCTTGCTGGCTAAAGAAAGCTGAGTCACTGCTTCTGATCCAACAGCAATGTCCTGCATCACACTCAGAATACACATCAGTGTGTTGTTTACCAACCTAAAAGGAAAATAAGTTATTGCCGTGAGTCACAGAGGGAAGGGAAAAAACCCAGAAATGAAGATGAATGTCTGGAGCCCAGCACAACCGGAAACGATAAACAAAACCCTGACACCCAGAGAAGGCAGGAATTGAGTGCCAGGAAAAGACAAATACTGTTGTAGATTCAGATGTCTTTCTCTGATAACAACCACAAAGATTGGTGTTTGCTGCCAGCTAAATCACAAAGAAAAATCTTCTACTGTCCTCTACTTCAGCCTGGATTATCAGATTGTATTGAACTGTATAATTAGGTTACCACCAAATTAAATACAACAAAAGTTCAACTGCAATTCATACAAATATAAATATGCTAAATTAAAGGGTTTTCTCACTGAAAATCAATAGTGATATAATCATGCATAGCTTTAACATTGACCATGACATGTTCCCTTTCCATTAAAAAACTGTAGATTTGCCATTATTAAAGAATCAAAAAAAAAAAAAAAAAAAAAAATGAACATTTCAGAGCCAGGGAAGACGCAGCAGCTCAGCTCTGGTTCTAGCAGACAGAAACTCATCACCAAGAAAATGAACTGAGGAACGAGGGTGTTTCCAGCATACCAACTAAAAAATATAATCAGGAAGGGGATTAAAAGCATGCTTGTTCTGAATCATTCATGAAACATAATTTTTACTCTTGCCTGGGTAATTATAAGGCTTTCAACTCCAGTTCAGAGACCTGGTTTGGGGCATTTTTTATTCTCAAAACTATTCAGCTAAAAGAGTTTTTCTTCCTTTCAAATGTTGACATCAAGGCAATAGATATAGAAATGCGAAATATGCTTTTTATCAATTAATAAGAGTCCAAGATTTTAAGTTCCCCAATACCAGTCAAGGGACAAGAAAAACCCAGATCACTTCAGGGTAAGTTTCTGAGCAAGCATCCTAAACTGCAACTCCATGATACTCCTGGTTGGGAAGGAAACAGGCAAACAATATGTAATTTTAAAGAATAGCTATAGGGAAAAGCACATCACATTCACTCACAAGCTTTTTTTTTTTTAGTCTGACTTTAGTTAGTAAAAAACAAAAAAAGCAAACAAAGCATGATCAAAACTTTACTGCTGACTCTGCTTAATTACACAAATACTTGTAAATTCATGACAATTCTCAGCACAGAAGTCTGATCTGAGTGCCTATGCTTGCAAACTTGACAAACATGAGGCTTATGAGACAGATCAGTTATTTCTGTGCTCTGTGATGGGCTAATTTATTAATCTGCATGTTGCATTATGTGTTAATAAATGTCTTACATAGGATAATGCACAAAAATTCTAATATAGGATGAGGAGCTTTCAGATGTAACACTGTCACTGGAGCTCAGAAAAACAGAAAGCTGATAACAAAATGACTGTCACAGATCTGTTGATGAAGCATGAAAAAGCTTCCTGAATGAGCTAACTCAGTCTCTTGGGAGAGCAAGAAAATACTTCATACAACATCCAAAGGTCTGTCTTATCTTCAACTGTTCTTCAAGTTCTTTATTAAGTTTTTGTTGCTAGAGATTGTGTACGTCTTTTTTTTCATAAGGCATCCTCTAGTGACTCCTTTCCAATTTCAGACTGATATTTTTTAATTCTGTAAGTCTGGCTTTAAGAAGCTCCCTCATTTATTCGTGTTACAATAAGTATTTGTATTGCTAACTAGCTCTAAAACATAAGTAAACTTAACACAAAGGTTTTATGTTTTGTAAAACATATATTGCACAGACTGCTGGGCAACAGTCACAGCTTAACCCTTTTACATGGTCTGGATTAAAAAATGACAGGAACATGAAACATCCTATATTCTCATCAATCATTTCAGCCATACAGTCACAGATCATCTTCCATCACTTCTACAGAGTTTTGGACTCCAGAAAGATTATCCGCAACAACGTGTAAAGGGAAGAAAATTTGTCCATTCTCCAATTCTTCAAAATACTTGTTTACTCTGCTCTGAAACAAGGTAGTCTGCAAATCCTGTTTCCTGGAGCCTTTAGCAAAGTGAGGTAAGGAGAGAGGAGTTCTAAATAAGTTCCAATTTTAAATTATTTCAGGTAAGAGAGGCACTAAATGTCACATAACTTTAATTCCTGGTTCCAGAGATTCCCTTTATTAACACTTTGCTCCTTAGAATTTGCGTATCTGTTTGTGTGTATGTGTCTGAGTGCACACAGAGCCTTCTGGCCAGCCCACATTCACCTGGGTTACATGAGGGTTATTAATGACACCCTCTCAAAACTTTTATGGTTTCTGTTATGCTGGCAGAAGAAACAGATAATTTTAGGCAAATAAGTATAACAATCAAGATTTCATGAAAGGTAGAAAACTCATCAGTAAGTTTATATGACAACACTTTTCTTGACCTTAGCAAAATCACATCAGTGACAGGCATAATGCACACTTTCTCTAGAAATCAGTACTTCAGATTGCTTTTAAAGTAATAATCACAAACTTACTTTTGTTTCAAAAAAAAAAAAAAAAAAAAAAAAGAACAAGCAACCCTGTNCTTTCATCTGTCCCTGCTCTCTCCCAGATCTGCATTTCTAGATATGACAGGATGTAGCCACTGTACAATATTCATTCCCTATTTAATAGCAATAAAGCAGTCGGAGCTGTTTCAAGGCTGCAAAGCCTTAATGGTCAAGGGTACTTCGAGGTGTATTTTTATGACTGTCTTCTCCCTGGCTCTGGGCATTGAACAGACATGAATTGTGGTGCTGTCCTGGGCAAGGAAACATTGCCCTCAGTTTACCAGCAGGAGAACTGCAGGGTCCAGAAAAAAAGTATCCTGACCAGTGTTACACATCCAGGTATCTGTGGCAGAACTGGGAGATTCTGGTTGAACCATCAAGTTCATGAACCTAATAAATTAAGGACACAGAATGCAAAATCATGTTTTCTGACTCTACAGAATGTGGTAGGTTTACACACTAGGGGATGGTCACACAACACACTGCAGTGCAGTGGGTAACCCTGAAACTACCCTTACATTGGTTGGACTGGGAATATGAAACCAACTTCCCATAAAGCACAATAAAGCACAATATTCTTGGATATAACCTACAGAGATGAGAGGCAGAGCGGTCTGGACTGCACTGAAGTTCATTCTGCCACAGAAACTGCTCTCAGTGTCTCAGACAATACAATTTGTTTAAACCCAACCAAGCAGGTTCTACTGCAAATTAATAATCTCAAATAAACGTGGGGACCTTCCAGCCTGGGACACGGGAAACCAAGGTGCTACTTTCTGCTCTGTATCACACATCTTCCGGCTGAGGAAAGCCAGAGCCTACCTTGTATTTCAGTTCCCTAGCTTTAAAATAAGGATACTTTTCTGCTAAGGATAGGATTTTTCTGCCTCCGAGGCAAATTGAAACACATCATAAAAATTCAGGGAGCATTGTGAGCATCTCAGAGAAACACTGCTTTGTTTTTCCCACAAACTTCTCCAACTCCAACATTAGCCTCAGTGAAAGACAACTTACTGCTGCACATTAAATCTTTACATTTACTGTTATTAATCTTTTGCGTTCTAAATGTAAATATATTCAATTAAACTTACACTGGATCTCTCTTTGCGAATAATCTCTCATTTATTTTTCATATAAACAAACTTGAAATTCTTCTTTCCCTCAAGTTACTTATTTGTAAGTTACATTGGCATATGATAATACTTCTTAGTTACAAAGGTTAGCCATGCTGACAAAACTGCCAGCAACATTCTGTGTAAAACAAATCCCAAAAAGCAAACCAGAAGAAACAATAGTATGTTTTATAGAAAAAAAAAAAAAAGTAGAACAACTGTCCTGTAATAACTACAACAATTCTAATTCATAGTTGCCCTGAAGTGATACCCTTGATAAATGACTAGAGATCTCTCAACCTATGACCCTCCTCAAGTAAGATCTTGACATTTACTCACCCTCTCTGATGTGACAGAGCACTGATTGCTTCCTATGAACTACAGGGGAATGTGCCACCCTTCTTCTCCAAAGACTGCTTTTGAATTACTCTCTGGAGACTCATTTCTCTCCCCCAGTACTAGCAGGAATGTCTACACTATTCCCTTCTGCTCAAAAAAATTATAACCTCCACCAATGTGTCTCTTCCACTGTGTCACTGCATTTATTATACATCTCCAAATTCCACAATAGGATGCTGATCCAGACATCTTTTGGAAAACTGACTGTCTCTTCTAGCCCTTATAAAAAAGCCATCAAGGAGGACAAAGAGCTGGATATTGGAAAACAAATCCTGAAAGGCGCCTCTGTTGTTACAGCCAGTGAAATATATATAGGGCACAATTATTAAATCAATCAATAAATGAACAAGTAAATAAAGTGTAACTCAGAAACTCAATATGGAAGGTAAGAACCAAAGAATGTCCTTTTCAAATCTGTATCCCCTGGACTTTACTGGGTTCCAGGGGGATAAAAGCCTTAATATTTATAAATATTCATAAAGCCTTTGTGATACTTCCTTAGAAATGCTCTTCATTTAAGCATTAAATGATAAGAAAGGCACAAACAGGAAGAATTTGATTCTGGTATATTTAAATGAATCCATGATTAATGACTGTATAAAAACTGTGAGGACTGAAGATTCTGTCATTTTTCATTATTTAATTTCATATATTCTTTCATTCTTTATTATTGCATTGAGGTGAATACTTCCCTTTCTGCAGCAAATCCTAACCCATGGGATTACACATTTGCACAATTAATATGGGATTATCTTCACCTACAGGAAATGAGGAGATAATCTTTGTGCTGCATACTCCATAAATGACATTTAATTGTTAATACAGTCCTTTTTTCCCACTGAAGCATGAAGAAAACAACAACAGTTACTGTCCTTTCTGAATTATTTTTCCTAGTTATGGTCAATTTTTGGAAAACACAAATGAAGTTGCAGCCTAACCTGGTGGAAAGATCTTTGCAGCCAGAAGAGCTCCATAAGAGCTCTCATGCTTGTACTGGGGGAACTTCATACTCCTAGCAGAAATTATTCTTGAAGGTGATGAGCACAGCAGCCAAATAACCTGATCAGGTTTGCCTGGCTCAGTCAGTCCACATGCAGACTACTAGTGATTGCACTATTCTGAACCTACATAGCATCTTTGGGGGGATTCCTAATCCTCAGAGAGGCAAATAGCACAGTAGGACCATTTGAACAATGGCCAGACTATATTGATTTAACGAATGAACATCTGCAATTTGAACTTCTCTGTTTTCACACAGACAGGTTGTATTATTTATTAACTCAGGCAACACCTAACCAAAGCAAAACCAAAATAAACTCCTGCCCTAAAACCCTGTGAGGAAGGCAAATATAGTGATTCAATTCTGTGATTCAAAACTCTCCTCTCTCTGATCTATGTTGAGAAATGAGCACCTCACCCTCTAAAACTGACATGGATTGTGAAATCTGCAGCCTTTAAAATACTCAGCATTTAATTTGACACGGTCTTGACCAACCTTACCTTCACTGGCCCTGCTCTGAGTAAGGGGATTGACAACAGAATCTCCAGAAATTCCTTCAAGAAAATTATCTTCTGATTCCTTTTACACCTCTTAGAATCAACTCTTCACTTGGTTGTCTCATCTTAACCAAAGCATTTCACTTTAAGTTACCACTTGAAAATGCAACCACAGGCCTTATTATTCAGTGTTCCTTTTCTTACATCTCTATTTCCATTTCTTTTAAAATAACAAAGTGACCCGGGCTGAAGTGCTTCAAATTACCACTACTCACTAATACCAAGAGAAAGCAATTTCTTCGGGCTAATTTAATGCACTTCTGAATCCTGTAATTTATTTTGATTCTGTGTTCTCTCTTCCTTTCCAGGCTCTCTGCCAAGCAAGTTAAAGAGGGTCTTTCTGGCTAGATTTCCAATATTCTTCACAGTTTTTTGTTTTGTTTGGGGTTTTGGGGGGGATGGGGAGAGGGTTTAAGTCTACAAACATAGGTGGATTCATGGCACAGGGCCAAGCTGCAGTCATTAGTGAGGATTAAGCCGTGTGAAGCTTGTATTAAAGTAGAGAAAGCAGAGAAAATAAACACCTCTTACGGTGGCAAAGTATACTTTGAGAACAAGGATGTAGATACCTTCTTCTAGGGCAGATACAGGGAACAATATTTCCTAGGAAAGAAATATTTGTTTCTTCAAGAGTGATCTTGTAGAGAGAGATCTTCAAATGTTCAGGAGGAGACCCAGGCAGTTTTACCTTTATGTACTAGACAAGATGCAAAATATAAATTTTAGGTCATTTTTAAAGAATGGGGTGAATGGGATCTCAGCCCAAAACCAGGGGCACTAGGAATTAAAGTAACCTCGTCATCATCATCATCTGTAGAGCAATGAACACTGCAGCCTGGTCCCTGGGGCACTATTGAGAGCCAGAGGGTCCCCACCAGAGCATTATGGGCTGGGTACAGCAGCTGCCTGCCCACTCTGTTAAATGCCAGGCAGGCACAGACACACACAGATATGGCAAGGGCACCGCTCAAACCCCATTTTCCATGTCTAAGGTTGTCCTGGAGCACACATCATCTACAGCCGAGCAATGACCCATAAAGGGAGGGCAAGACCAAACACTACAGCTACCTCCCGATGGCCTTTGGAGGAGTGCCAGCTAAGGAGGGATGCAAACCTCCACGCAGAGGGACAAATGCTTTCATTCGGAGCATCAAGAAGACACCTGATATTCTGTGTCTACAACTGCATGTCTTTTGGTCTGTTTGGTGGTCAGAGAAACTCTTCAGAGACAGTCACTGTCCATCACAGAAAGCATATTAACCTGCAAAATTCAATTACATGCCACTGGCTGACAGAAAATTTACAGGTGCTCCATTCAATCTCCACAGGAGAAGCTACAGAAACAGTGAGATCAGCATTTTTTAAATGGGGTTCAAGTCTTCTTTCCTAATACTGGATTAAGGAAGGCAGCTTTTCAGAAAAAAAAAAACCAAACAAACAAACACCACACCACAAAATAACAGAGAACTTCAACACTAATTATCTGACCTCACTTGTCACAGTATCAGATGCTGGAATACTAAGCTCTCTGAAAATGCTGATTCTCAGTAACATGCCTTAAAGGGGAAACTGAGCTGTCACGAATCTTCATCTTTGTGTACTGAAAGTAAGAGACCAAATTTACAATTAGAACATGTTCAAGAAGGTGGACTGTCACCTGCCTAAATCTTCTGATCCAATCAAGGCTACTCCTATTATCACCTTGCTGCTGAAAACAGAAGAGATAAATGGGAAAGACAGATCTCTCAAGCTCACATTTAGCACAGAATATATTAAAAAAGGAATGAAGGTGGTTACTTTCATGTTGTTTTTTTCTAGAGATGGAGATTTCTATTGATTCTATGCCTGAGTGAGCAGTAAATGCTCTTCATAGGGTAAAACACTATCTTAGGCAGAAAATACTCCTGATGATATCTGCACTCCTTTGGTTTTGAAGTTGCCCAAACCATCCAAAGTAAATTGTTTTAATACTAATGCATTCTCTACATCCCATGTGCTAATGAATATAAACAGAGGAAAAACTTGGTGCAGAAAGGAAAATAACAGCTTAAGGAAGAAGAGTCATTAGAATAAGGGAACTTATGACTGCTCTCTAAATGAATGAATTACAAGATGAACTTTTTCCTTTTGCTCTGTCTATCCTGAAAAGATGATAAAACACCGTCTTTATTTTTTTGAGGCGGAGTAGAAGACACTTAAAGGACAGTTCAATTACATCTTTTCAAATGCATAAGTAGTAATACAGTGCTCTATAAGAACATATAAAAATATAAATATAAAAATATTTAGAATACTTTATTGTAAGTTGCGATTAAAAAAGTATGATCACTTTAAAAAGTGAACTCTCAGTAGCATCCTGTATTTGTCAAACACTGTTCTTTCAGTCCTTGATATTGATTAGTATTCCACTTGCAGGAGGAGATAATGAAGTAGATTATTTTTTCTGCAGTACACCTGACACAATCAGAAAAGCTGACACAGAGTATTTTCCTACTTTCCAATTTGTCTGCCCCACCTATTTTCTTTTCTTTGAAGGCCATGGGGGAGAAAAAATGGGAATTAAATTAAGACATTCCAGAAAATAACTGAGAATGAGGTGCATTTAAATTCTACACAAGACACAGAAGAGATGACTGGTATATAGCAAAATTCAGATGTCGTAGCCCTTGCTAACTATGAAAATACAGAGTTAAAATTAGTTAAATGGTTTTCTAAGGTTCGCTACTCAGTGTAAATGCTAATATAGTAAGGCAGATGTTCCACCAAAATAGTATCTTTCTCACTTTAGAGGTATTTCTCTTCTGACTACATACGCACACACAAAATCTCAGCTTGTTCATGTATCAAAGACGCCAGAATAAGTATGTAAGTAACTGTGATGGTTAATTTATTCACAGAACAAATAGCAGACAACAACCATATGCACTTCTTTAGCTGGGAAGCACCTAGGGCTGACTGACAAGGAGAACCCTTGGTGAGCGGCAGGACCACACAGCCTCGAAGGGGCTCAGCCTGTGAATCCTTCTCTTATGCTCCTATTTATGTAGCTGCTGTCCAGCCAAGCGCTATTACTTGGCCATGTACTCCTGGCTTCCCAAAACACTTGTGTATTCGGCCAGCTGCAGAGTAAAATAAGCAGCTTTGGCACCTGTGACAAGAGCCCACCATATTCCCAGCCCATTCTCCCTTGCAGCAGGGCAACAGGAGTGAGATGAGCACAGCAGGACCCTTGCAGGGGCACAGGTGCACTCAGAGAAGCAAACAAAAGAACACACTGGGGTGGAGAGCATAAACCAGGAATGTGGCAGACAGAAAATGCAAAGGATTAAAATGCACCATAGTCAGGAAAACAGTCAGGGGAACATTTCACTTCTTTGTATCTTTAAGCCTTCCTAATGAGCTGAACTCTGGGCTTTGTTGACCACAACCCTGCAGCAGAGGGGAAATTTGTTTGCTAGTGACTGTAGCTGCTTGACTGCCAAGCAGAAATAAGACAGAAGTCCTTGGGAAAGGGAGCAGAATCCCTTCTTCCCAGTACGCAATTAGGGGAACACAAACCAGAAATATATATTTGTATGTATTTCTTGACCAGTTTACGTGTCTTTTGATGAGCTTGCAGAGCCACTATAATCCCATGTTGGCTCTGGAACCCAGCATTTTTGACCTGAGTAACAACTTACCAAATACTAATTAGCTGGTCGTAGGCTTTGAGTCAGCCATGGTGAGAACAGCCCTCCCATCACAGGCCTTGCTTTGCTATATTAGCACAAGCACCTGCTGTGTGCTCTCCGTATCTAAATTTGCTACCATTTGTGCAGTTCTAGGAATTACCCAGTGTTCTCCCACACTTGGGATGTTTGAGTTTCAAACAGAGGAGATAACCTTTCCTTAGAATTCCCTTGAGCATTTAAAAGCACTCTCCTGGCATTATTACAAGGTAAGTCTTATTTAAGTGTATTTTTAGGCTGCCAGATGTACAAAAGACACCTTTACTTGGTAGGTATTCTGCTTCTAAACGCACTGTTTGATGTATACCGTGACATAGCAGCTTTTCAAACCTGCACGTGGCACTTGTGTTCACCAGTATTCGAAGATGCAATCCATGGGAACAAAAGCCTGCCCTGAGAGTAGCTTCTTTCCGGTACCAGGAAATGACTGAGAAGAACATTTGCATGTCAAGGTTTAGGATAAAAACAATTCTCCAGCCTGAACTGAAGGATACAATGGTATTCCCATATTAGCGTGGTGCTCAGCCCCGGTTCTTTTCTTCCTACAGCAGTCTCACAGAGAGTCCAATAAATCAGCAATTTTTCAAGGACCTGGGCAGATCCTTCCAGGAAAGGCTTGCAGCAAGGGCTTGAGAAAGACTGTGAGCATTTTTCCTTCCAGAGGTCTCTCCAAGTCTCATGCATGTTTCACACGATACATAATGGCTATGAGGTAAAAGTAAATATCCAATCTGAGCAGGGGTTTTGCCATGTCCAAGAACCATCCATGATTCCTCTCCCCAGCCTTTCCTCACAACTCAGCTTTTCTCCTGGGCTGCTCTGACCTTCATCCCTTGGGGGAAGTTGAATTTCAGAAGACTTTTTTTAGGTTTGAGAATTTTTAAAGTGAACTTTGATATTGTTGAGAATTGATGTAATAATCCCTTTTACCAGAGACTGACAAATTAACAATAGCTAACAAGATATTGTATTCTGAAGATGGATTCCTTCCTCTCCCTGTATAAAACTCAAGTATGTTATTTTATCTTTTTACAAAATAGTTCTCAAAATCATGTGCTAAATCCCATGGACAGGGTAAAGGCATAAATGGGTTTCTATTTACCTGACATTCCAAATAAATCTCAACATACTGGAGCTGCTTAGCTATAAATAACCAACTCCCACAAACCTTTTTTTCTTTTGTTATCTTCAAACAATGCCCAGTTGTCCTTTCCAAACTAAAGACATTTATCATCCTTTTTTTCAGTTTTGCCACCAATTCCTTCACTACCTTTGCCCACAGTACTCACTGCATAGTCTGCAAGTATGTGAGGTACACATTACCAAACACTGAACAAACAGTGTTTGCTCCAGAGCAAGTCAAATCACATCCCTTTCAGGTCATTTTACTTGTCAATTATCTTGCAAAATTGCACTTGCATTTTTATTCCTTCTAAAAAGCATTCACATTGTGAAGTACTACATTAATTACACATCAGGCTGTGTTGAATTACTCATGTGGCTGGAACCACATTTGTGTTGCTTTATAATGTTTCAAAAGTGATCATGCTGTGTTAAGCTGCACTCTAAAAAAACCTGACATTTCTGAGAAATATGAAATAATTTTTAATAAAAATTATTTTCTTAGAAATCTGACTATGTTCCAGATTAACTTTCAGGTACATTAGAAAGGTCAAAAGAAAAGCATGGAAAATAAAAAGGTATGGAATTAAAATATTCCCTCTTTTTAAAAATTTATTCTGTGAGCTGAAAGAATATTTCACACATTACATTTTAAATGCCTACTAAAACATTCCACTATGGATATAGTGTTGCTTCTGCAAGATACAGCCTTTAAAATAAATTGCTAAGATATAGCTTAAAAAAAGAGGGGAAAAAAAAAAAAAGGGGAGGGCTTTAAATTCTTCTAAATTGACAATCAGGACATATAGACCAAGCAAAAATCATTTTCCTATTCCCCTCACCATGACTCTGCCTTTGGTGTGTCACCAAAGTGTGATGTCAGATCATCATGAAGACACAGCCACAGGCCTTCAGCCTTTACACATTAGTAAGTTAGGATAAGAGACCTATACCCTCATCCCAAGCATTTCTGCAATATTGTTCTTTAGGAGGGAAGCCTTCCCGTTACAGGCCAGAGAGAGGCATGCAGAGATCAGCCAGCGGCCTGCTGACCACAGGATTCCAATCCTACCTACCTATTAGCTTTATTTTGATCACTTTAGAACACCAGGGTCTCCTACCCAGCAAGTGCCCCGCCCAAAGGACAGTTAAATAAGCAACCTTAAACAGCCTGACCTCAAATCCCCCATTCAGTAAAACTGCAAAGCCAGTGGCGGTCAGACAGAACTAGCAGGCTGAATATCAGAATCAGTCTCCTCCTAAAGAAATGCTCTTATGGGCCTGGGTACCATTTCAACACATCGGCTTTTTCAGATCAAAAGGAATTCTTTTACTCATATTTTTAAGGTGCTATAGAAACACTTGAGCTGCTTGAACAGAAAACATACATTTCCCTGCTTCCCAGCAAAGTGGAAACTTCTGTAGCAAACCACCACTTCTGCTTTTTCAGAAAAAATAAGAGCAACAAGAATTTCTTAAAAAGGAATAAAGCATATTTGGAAACAGGAACACAGGTCAGTATCTAACAGTATTTGACAGTTAAGAAAACAGAAGGTCAAACTCACCTCTTCGTACTGAAACATCAGTACTAAGGGACATGAATGATCTGTTTTCAGAATAGTGAATACTTAATACCTGAGCTTATTCAGATACTATCTTCTTCCCTAATTTGGCTTGGGTCAATACTACCCTTCAATAAATGCATAAAAAATGACATGAAGGATGCTGCACTTTGCTACCATTAATACTAAAAATCTAGTAACCTATTAAACTTCATCTATTAAAAGTAGAACACTACCCGTCCCACTAGCTTAAAGCAGCAGCCAGTCCAACAAATCACATCCCAGAATCACAATTGCTCCTTATGTCCCACATGACAAATTCTGTATTCCTTCACTTTTGGCAGAAGTTGGTTTCACAACATCCCTGTTCCTCTCTTGAGGTATATTGGGAGCTTGAAAGGAAAGCCAGAAATAGTGGTGTTCCTCCTTGGCAGTTAGCCTCATCCAAAAAAAGTAGTAAACTACATTTAAATTAGGCAAGACATTTATCACATATCACAGTATACAGTTTTTAAATCAGATATCCTGTTGTGCCAAGGGTGAACCAAGCCTTCCTACCAGAATGGAGAAATCTTCCCCCAGGGACACAGCCAGAGTGTCAAACTTGTCCCTTCACCAACCCAGAGCCCTGTGATCAACACCCAGACTCCTCAGACTGGGCAAGAGGAGCTCAAGTACCCACAAATAGAAATCACGAGAGCCATGAGGCTTGTAGAGAGTCCAGGTACAAACCGAGTCTACAGAGCATCTCAACTGGCTCACACAGAAGAGAATAGAGGAGGCCAGAAATGTTCCCTTGTAACCGAATGGATCAGTGATCACAACAGGCCTCAGAAGGGAGGACCCCGAGTTCAGCAGTCTGACCCAAAGCAGGCAGAGGAACGAGCATTCGATCAGGCTCCCCATCATCTCAGCGTCCTGTGCATGAACAGTGCCAGAAATCTGGATGAGAGGTGCTTTGTACACAGAAACTTCACCCCTCCATGGAGTTAGAAACTATTTCAGTAGAGGTCATGAGAATCTTCTTGTTACCTAAATATTTAACTCACTTCTTGTGCTTGGTATTTGAAATGCTGGCAAAGGAGTTTCCCCCAACCTTAAATCACAGTTTTAGGCACAGCCTTCATGTTCTGTGAATGCCTTTACCAGCCTCTAGACTGCTGCATTTGAAAAACCTTCATCATAATGAGTCTTGTGAACCCAGCACAATCATCTGTAATTTTAATCTCTGATTGACATTAATTTTAACATTGCTAAAAGAAAGAGGAAACTTACTAAAAGACTTGATAATATTTAATTTGCAAAGAATGAGTTTGATTCATCTTGAGGAATGTTTCATGCTGTCTTTTATGCTAGGTATTGTTGGGTTTTTCTTCTTCTGGGGGCAGGGAGGAAGGGGAAAGCTACAAGAATATAAAGAATCTTCATGATCATAAGTATGTCAAGCATTCCCCATGAAATAATAACATCTGGGGAGTTCCAGCTGGAAAACAATTGTGGTATTTGTTCACTGAGCATACAACAGCTGAGTTTAAGAATTAAATACAGGAAGCAGTTATGTTATACTGTTTCCTTAAAAAGAACCCCAAAATAATAGTAGCAAAAATTGCCAAGAAGAAGAAAATTCTTTTACTTTTCATAGAAAAAGGATGATATGTAAATTCACTAATTGGAGAATTCATTTCACATGGTTTAGCTCTACAGGACATTCCTGTCTGAAATAACAAATGTTCAAGCACCTAATTACAAATGTTGCTATAAATAAAGTACTTTGGGCAACTATTTTAGTCATTATGCTAAATAACTACAGTAATCATTATACTTCAAACATGCTGAAATGTGGCAAGTGTTCAGATTTGGTACCCTTGCATTTCTATTCTGCATGTGGAATAAAGTGCTAACAGATATTTAACTTAGTGAATTGGATTCAGTTCTAGTTTTTTTCCTTCCACTGACATATTCATCTCCAATTCCTGATATATTTCAAGTCATACTTATTCCACACCAAGCTTCCAACAATAATGTCATTATACTGACAGCTCCTATCAATTATTTCTTTTTAGAGCTGTTAATTTTTATGCTGTAAACATCATCAATAATCGCAAAGGAAAAAACTATGAAAAAATGATAACCATTATCTCTCCATTCTGTTTTCTTCTTTCCACCACAATTGCTACACAGACAATAAATTCAGCATAACGTACAAGCAACGTTTGAAGTGAAGCCCTGCCGCCTCTGCAATTCACATTGAATTTCGGCAGTTGCTTCATCCTTCCCCACCCTCAGAATTTCTCATTTCTGTGCAGAATCTCACTTTGACTTCTAGATAAGGTTAGCATCTAAACTGTAACAAAAATAACAGAAGCACGTGTCCTGTCACTTGTAAAAGCTTTAATCAGGAAATCCACGACTGATTGACAGTCGTGTTTCATACAGCTCCTGTCTCTCTGCACTTGATCAGGGGCAGGCTGCTCTGGGGCCATGAACCCCTCTGGACCCTGCTGTACCATTTTTGCACACAATTCATGCCTTGGAATAGAATTTGAGTTTCTGTGTGGAAACAAAAGGGATTAGAGGATGTTGAAAATACAGAGGTGTAGCTTTCTGTCCGAAAAGCCGCAGGGGAGGGGACAACTGCTGCAGCAGCAAGTGGAACCACACACACGGCAGAGGAAGGGCAACAACCCCAGCACTGCCTGAGCACTGAGACTGACACAGCACCGTGTCAGGGGCAGGGAAGGTCTGCACATTCCACTCTTGCAGAATATCTTGCAAAGGGGATCTGCATAAAAACAAAGAAAGGTAGGTACGAAACCCCAGGTCTGCTGGAACAAGTACACCAAGACGATGGCAGAACATAGGAAGGTGGCTGCAAGAGACTGGCTGATCCACAATTGCAGCAAAATTAGAGTGCAACATCCTGTGACCATTGGATACAATATATTAATTTAAAATTAGCACTCTTGGGGAAAAATAATGGAAAAGTTGTTTGGGGTGTTTTCTGAACAGCTAAGACAGAGGAAGCATGATGGTTTCAAAAAAAAGATACTGAATTGTGAAGCCTATCCTTGGGTCAGTCTGCTACACAGGGTTCCCCTGGGCATTGCTGTTTCATCCAAATCAAGTCACAAAATCATGCCTTCCTTTTTAATCTTCTTGACTTTCAGTAAGTCACTTCCTACTTGGATCTTACGGGACTCTGGAACGTGAGGAGAGCCCACCTCAGACTCAGATAAAACCAAATACTCCTCGACAATGTTGTTTCAGAATAGCAAAAAATATCCCTCAGTACTGTTTCTTCTAGATAAGATTTACCCTGGCACTTGGTTCATTTCTTTAGTTTTGTTAGGCTATCAAAATGACACTGATTTTATATAAATACCCATATACCACACTCATCTTTAAAAAAAGATCCTAGAAGTTCTGCAACTCCATATTCTACATCCTTCTTATCTACAAGAGCCTGTCTGCCAAACAGCTACTATTAAAACAAAAAAGCACCACTTTTACACAATTTTAATATTATCCAAATAATTTACATTATCTCCCTTTACTTGGTTTTGCATGCATTTAAAGGAATCCATAACAAGTTTTGCTCTACTTAGCTTTTTGCTCACTGTTAAAAGAAGTTAGAGAGATTCACCTAAGCAATAATGATCTCAGATGACAAAAACAAAGGTAAATAAGAATAATCACCTCCAGATACTTATTTTGCTGCCCAAGTGGCCTATCTGCCATCTCATCTGTCTTTGATGAGTCTACTACTGCAGTCAATACCAGGCAGCCCTTTAACATGGTGTTTGAATGTCAGAGACTATTTAGAACATGGAAAAGCAGGGATGGTTCCAGCTTGTTTCTTTTTGGTTTGCTATGCAGCAGGCAGTCTCCACTGACTAAGGTGATAAAACTATAAAACATCGTGACAAATTGACTGAATTTTACAAGCTTTCCCAAAGTGCATTTTCATATTGTTTAAAGCTTTCCAGGGAAAACATGTTGGCAGCATTAGCTGGGCAAGGTACTGACACGCACGGCATTAAAAGGGAGATAATACAGTGCTCTCTGTGCTAAAAACAGCGTTATTCTCCCAGCCTGTAAGCAATCTGCTTCTCTCTGTGTCTTGGATGGCTCGAACGGAGGAGAATAGCTGCAAGCAGCTCTAAATAGGAGCAAGCAGAAGCTTGTGTGATAAACAGCTACTCCTCAAAGCTTTTTTCCCTCTGGTATTTCAGTTCTTTCACAACCTCACAGGAGACAAGCACTTTGACAGGGTCCTATTCAGGGCATGTTTGGTTTATATTCCCTCTTCAGGCTCTGCACAGCACCTTGTGGTGTTCGATTACTTTCTGCACCAACAAGTGAATTTCTTGCAGCAAAGCCTTTCCTCGTTCTTTCTTGAGCATGGTAGAGCCCTCCAGATGTCTCTTAAGATTCTTTAAGTTTTTAAAGAGGGAAGGACAGCTTAAAAAAACACGTGAATGAGGTAACACATTTCTGCAAATCTGGTGACAACATAAGAAGCAGCTGTATGGGTGGCAGGCTCAGGACATCGTTCCAAGAGGCTGCAGTGCTACAGCTGAGTGAAACACAAGTGTAAATTGTCTGCTTCTATTTGTGCTCTCCTTCACATTGAGATAATACTTGAAACCAAGATATAAAATAAAAATAGACAGAACTGTGTTCTTTACTGCACTTTTCCTAAACATTGCTATATGTTTCAACTGTTGAAATACATCCTTGGAAGTCCAAATGATGAGCCAAATATGCATCCTCACTCATACTCCAACACTCAATCCATTCTAAAGCTCCTCTCTGAGCCACTCAGATGTTCACCATCTCACCAACACCACTGAACCAAAATCCTCCTCCAGTCTGGCAATACTTTGGCCTAAACAGTTTAGAACACCATTTGCTTTGCAGTAATCTTCAGCTAATTCAACCTACCACTGGTTTTTTTCCCACTGCAACAGTTACAGAAGGTATAGATAGCAAAGCATTAAGTAACTGCTTGGCAAAAGCACGGTTTGTATCTTGGATGAATAAAAATGTGAGTATATTATGCCCAAGAGCTGCAGAACTGAAAAAGAATTTAAGAGATTAGAAGTTACAGACAACTGATTTTTTTTTTTTGTTTTGACTTCACTATTATGTGAGAAATATTTTTATTTCTTGACCTGCTAAAGTTTATTAATATCTTCCAAATCATGTAAGCAATAAATCTGCTTTTTTATCACCAGTTTGTTCTTGAACAAGCTGATCATTCTTCCAGGTAGAAATTATCTTCTGCTACTCATACTCTTAATATCTCACCTGTCTGCTTCTCTCCACACCAGGGGTCATGAAAGGATTCCTACAGAAGAGAGTAAGAACAGGGTGAATTTGTTCCCTGCTTCAGCCTAATACTCGCAGCTCAGGAAGCCAACAGTCTTCAGACTAGGAGCTGGATATGATTTCTATGCATTTAATTGCTCTCAGTACTAATCTCTCTCGTTAACTTTTCAAGACATTGCTGTATTGATGTGAAACCTCAGCTCTGCAGCAATGTGGAGCAACAACAGCCACATTCTCTCCTGTGTTTCAAATTTATCACCTACTGCTTTCACCTGGTGAATGTGCCTGCATTAGAAGAAACAGTGAGCAGATAATCCCTCTCCATCTCAGTCAAGATTTTAGAGACTTCTATCATATTCTTCTACAGCTGTATCTTTTCTGAAGAAACTCCTTCAAATTATTTGTAACTGGATTCAAAAAGTGCTGGTGTCATGGAGAGAAGACAACATGCCATTTTATTTCATCATCCAAAACCACAAAACTGAAAAAACTTTAAATGTTTCTAGAGAACATAAGCACAACTGTCCACTAGATAAATTGGCACACTGAGGTGGAAAAATGATTTTTGTCTACTTCCTGATTCTAATCAGGTTCTGGTTGTGACCAGGTTTGCATTAGGCAAAAGAATTAGGCATGTTATCTTAATAACCTGCTTGATGACCTGTTTCCAGTGAGCATTTTGATGCCCACTTTGGCTAGAAGATTCTCAAGGAGGACACCCAAATGCCAGAAAACAAATAAAGCTTTCAGCCAGTGATCAGGCAACAATAAATAAGCAGAGAGAAAATTTGGCTAGGCTAACATGGTGATACGGAACACTTCAAAATTTCTGGAAAGACAAGCCTAGGTCAGCTCTTAAGAGTTGATGTACATTTTCCTTCTTTATGTACCCTAATATAAATAAGGTATAGGTGTGCATCTGTAAGGCTACGCAAAAACAAATACGTCTTCCTGCAGAAAGGAATTCTTGGTGAAAGGTTGCTCTAAATATCTCATTTCTGTTTCGAATTTGCTATTTACATCTTTAAAATGACTTCACGGTAGGGCTAGTGGTTGTTTGCCTCCTTTTCCCATCACCAAACAGGAAAACATTCACCAGAAATCAAGACTGCAAGTGCCTTTAGAAAACATAAATACACTGTAAGTGGAATCATCTACTAGCATGGAAATTACATGTCTGAGAGGGAAAACAACCATATAATGCAAAGCATAATAAATGTTAGTCTAGAAAAAGCATATGAGTATTTGATGCTTGAATCTATTTCTTTTTAAATTATCTCCAACACTCTGTGGGCACACTAAAATTTCTGTGAGATCCTTTTTCAAGCCCCCATTAGCCCTCTTCATAGAAAAACTTGCTGCAGAGGGAGATCTGTCATCTCCTTTCTGTCCCAGCCCACTGCAGGGAGGCTGGGCTAGATAAGTTCAGAGGTCCCTCCCAATCCAAACTGGTTTCTGATTCTGTGACTGTTGAATGCAGTGCTGTCAACAGCACTGAAATAGAAGGATTTATGCGATCCAAATCACAATCTCCGTGTTCCAGACAAAACTAACCTGGACTGTGTTCCTCTACTCTTACATATTCCATTCCCTAACGATTTTTGTTTTCTAGCAATATTCACTGAAGTATAACACAGAAGACATGTTGTAGAGCTGAGTAGTTAAAAAATACATTGCTCTTACAGGAAAGTTGTTCATTCCCAATATCAAATATTAACTAATAAAGCCTTTGTGAGGCGTGTGTCTTCATTTAAAATAATGAAAATATACGTTCCCAAAGCTCAGAAGGAATTATTAAATTAAGAAAAATAGTTAAGCATTTCTTATCCCCATAAAAACTGTGTGCTGCAAATTAGCATCTGCAGAAAGAGGATGCCCTCTTCTTTCCCACTACCCAGTTCCCACTGCAGGATCTGCAAAGCTTCAAATTACTGTGTTACCATGAATTTCTCAGTGTCTCTAAATATGATAATAAAAATAAAAAGATGCCTCTCTACTTTGTGAATATAACTGAAGAAATTATGAATGTTTTTCTTCAAATAGGACCTTAGGGTGCAAATTCAGCTCAGCTGTAAGTGCATTTAAGTGTATGGAATAATTCCAAGAATAAATTTGTCCCACTATCCAGAAGGGTGCTTGCTTTATTGAATTAGAAGAATTGAGTGCACTCACCCTGTTCACAGATCCATTAGTCAGTAGTTATGACAGGCCATAAGCAAAATCTATTATTAGCACATTTACTGAAAATGCAGTTTTTCACTGGCAGAATCAGTGGCCATAATCTCAAAACTACTAAAAGAACAGAGGTCTACTTAAAAAAAAAAAAAAAAAAAAAAAGACCCAGTCTCAATTTCAATTTTAAAAGGGTGACACATATGTAGGGGTAATGAGTGGGATCTCAGAACATGCTAAAATTTAAAAAAATCTCACTAAAACAGTTTATCTCATCAAAGCCAAATCCATATTTGAGAATAATAAAAAGGAGAAGTGCTTCCCTGCTGGATCTATGTAAAATTCTCTGTGCCACAGTGCCAAGTGGTGCCCAGGCACTAAAGCAGAATCAACCAATTAGCAAAGCATTCCATCTGGTACAGCCTGGACTTGCTGCGTCTCCACACCTCATGTTACCATGACACAAACTTCTAAAAGGACATCTTTAGCAAGAAAGCATCTCACTCTCTGAAACATCTTTCTTTTTATCTTTTCTACACACAAAACCAAACATGGTCACTTTACAGGAAGCCAGAGTATTCAGAGTTGGCCCGTTCTCACTATGAAAGGGCTTTTTTATATAGGCTTTGCTGTAAGTCAATTCAAATATTCTTCAGCTCTGAGAAGCAGAATACAATCATATATCCCTTTGAGAAATACAGTGGATCAAGACAAATGGTTTTAAAGTATTGAAGAAAATAGAAACCATGAGACTTTAACATAAATACATCCAATTTCCCATACTCCAGATTTCACTAATTATTTACTGCAAGAAACCAACAGAAGATTCCAGCCTAACAGCTCTGGATAACAAACTCCTGTCCCCAAAAGGCAGCAGAAGCACAAGCTTCCCACAGTGCCAGTTTTGCACTGTTGTCAGCTTAGAAAGGCATCCTTATTTTTGAAAAAGTAGATTTCCTATTGGCACTGACTTTTCTCATGGCTGAAATTGCTAAGCTGCATATTAATTAATAGAGACAAGCCAGTAACATGGATAAAAATCCCAGGGGAGACTGGACTGCTGGCCAAACAACAAGGTTTCACAACTGCTCTGACTCGTGCAGAACCTGAAATGGAAACCTGGAGATTAAAAACTTCAGTGCCTCATCTCTTAAACCACCTATCTCCCTCCCAATTTGCATAATGTGAAACAGAACTCAGAATTAAGCATTCGTGTCTCTTCTGCAAGAACAACAAGCCTATAAATCAAAGTCTCTTCCCTGTGTCTGCAATTTGCAACATTTCAGTAGTCTCGTCCCCCTGTAAGGATTGATCTTGAGGCCCTGCCCAGAGTTTGTGCTGTGGAGCTGCCAGGAGCACTGCAGTGCGGCTCTGGGGAGGACGGGGAACGTGCTCAGGCCAAAGGGGCCCTGCAGGAAGGGAGGCACGTCCCTTCTTGCACTCAACATGCACTCTGGCCAACTGGGACAGACAATTCCCCGTTCTTAAGATCAGAAACACAACCCAGGGTGATCTGTCAAACGTGTATCTGTTTCTTTCCTTACCATCATCATCATACAATCTGCTTTTTCAAAACTAAATTAGTGTGGACTCAGCGGAGCAAAGCTTCTGCTACTATGGTTTAGGTAAATTATGGCTAGAAAATCAAATGCCAATGAAATTTCTAAGCCCAACTTGCTCAGTGGTGACAAGATACTGAATGATTTTCATTACTGTATATTAAAATTTATAGAAAAATATAATTTATTAGCATAAAAATAAAATGTAAGATTCTCAAGCATAAACTGCTTCAGAATTTGAATTAAGTAAATATAAACAGAGACACACTGTTTTCTTTTTATGACAGAACAGCATTTCTACCATGTTAAGTTGTACATCTTGCTCGTAAAATTTAGAAACAAATATAAAAATGGCAAAGCTTTCCTGACTCAAAATCAGAAATACTAGGAAATAACATGCTTGCAATGTTGTGGATATAAATTGCTCACCAGAAAGTTGTTTTCTGAAACTACAGTTTTATATGTGTACATGTCTGTGAATGACAAACATTAAATTTAGGAGGTTGAAAGAGCTGTTTCCTGTGGGTTTGTTGGAATAACCTTCTGGGAGGAAAAAAAAAAAAAACCCACACAAAAAAAACCATCCCCAAACAAAAAAAAAACAAACCACACACACATGAAACTGGGAAACTCATCTACTATTACCTTTGTCTTGAAACAATATTTTGGTGATTGAGAAGGTTTTTGAGATGCCTAGAAACAGATGCTTTTTGTCCTAATGATTACAGCACTTTGCTGGGCCATAGGAAGCTGTACAACCTCCTCCATTTTCTCAGGGCACATTCACACCCACACAAATCAAATCTACTTTTTGATCGGAGTCCTATTTCCAAGGGTGCTGCCTCATTACTGACAGCCAGCATGGTCAGGGGTGAGCTCGTCTCTTAAAAACTTCACAGAGGAAAAAGAAATTAGAGACAGTCATCTTGAAAGGGGAATATGAAATCTTCCACAGAATCTTACATTTTCTCTGAAAAATATTTTTAATCTTAACACATTCTGGACAAAATCAAGGATATTATTTTAGAGGATGTACCCAAGACGTTAACAGTACAACTATACTTACTGTTGTTATACTTACGCTTTCTAGAAGTTTTATTGTTTTCTGACATATTCTATCAATTCTAGTTCTTTTGTTGTTTTTTTCTTTGCCAACACTTCTGCAGAAGCGAGGGAAGACGTTATAATAACTGCAAACAAAGCTCAGATTTCTGTGCAAAATTACCAGATTCAGTAAAACACAGATGCAATCCAAAGAAAGATAAAGAGTTGGGATTACATCTGCTGTGATTTGCCAGATGAATTTATAGTAACTACTGATAAAAGAAAAAGAGTTGTCGGGGAAAGGAATAGCTTTAAATCAAAGCCAAAAAGTAGGTCAGTTACTACTTTAGGTATGAAAGTATGCAAAATGATGGGAGATCCAGCGCTGTGCTGGCAGAGCAGGCTCCCCGCATGCGAGGCAGGGCTCCGGAGGGGCACTGCTGGTCCCTCAGCCCCAGGGACAGCTCGGCGCTGGGGCTGCGCAGAACGGCAGCACCGCCACCGCGCCCCCACCCTGAGCTCACCTCTGCCAGGACAGCACTTGTCTCTTCCAGGCAGGAGGAAAAATATATGCCAAAGAACCTTAAAACCCGTCTTTTCCTGGAGAGACAGTATTTACCTTTTCTTTGTTAAGAGAAAAAAAAAAAAAGGTAAAAAAGGCAATGTTCATGGAATGGAATGAGGAACAGAGGTAGAGTAACAACCCGAGAAACTGCTGGTAGCCAGCAAACAGAAAGGAGACCTTCACTGCTATGTACAAAAGTGGTTTTTTAGGAGAGTTTCACACCATTCAACCAGCAAGTCTGATTTTTTGCCATAAGTGTAGGAATATTGCACCCCTGAGCAATCCTGAAGAAATGGGGAATTCTCTACTCAAAAAAAGCTATTGTTACTTTGGGTTTTTAAAGCATTGTGACTATTTGCATTTCTGTAGTGTGCATACAATACTTCATTCTGTAAGACGCCAATGACACACTTGAGAGAAAGGGAAAAAAAGTCATGGTATTGTTATGAAACAATAAAAATTCCTTTTCAAAAACACACACAAAAAAACAAGTAACAACACCACATGCACAAGAATATTTCCTATCAAGTTACACTAAAACCTTTTCAAGGAGGCCTGGAAAAAGAATATCCAAATATTTTTTTGTTTATGTTCAAACAGCATGAATACACTACCTACATTCCAAAGGCAAATTATTTTTTAGATACATTTGATAAATTTAAAGAGCTGAATGTAACTCAAATAATATTTAGAGATACTTTAATGACCTTACTCTGAGACGCATATTGCTCTACAAATAGTGCCTTTGACAAATTAGGCTGTGCTTCTATCACACAGGTATTTATCATTTAGCTGAAGATCCACAGAAAAAATGCATATGTAAATAGAAGTGTCATATTGAGGGCAGACATAGGACCATCTGGAGGTAAAGTGGGGCTACCTGGTCATAATCCTTATAACAAAAACATATCCTCTGAGACACTGTCAAGACAGTAACACTTCATAAACATACAGAGACTGCAGCGACGCAAATTGTATTTGGCAGGGTTGCCCCAGGGTTTGTTCACCAACACTGCTGTGCCTCTGAACCAGTCTTGACAGAACCCTGAAGTTTCAGCCATAGTAAGGAGCATTCAAATGAAAAACGAAAGCATAAGTCAATTGTGAAAAGCTGCTCTGGAAACACGCCTGCCCGATACCCTGGTGCTCAGAAAACAAACAAGGCAAACAAAGGGAGGAGGCGAGGCAAGTGACCAAAACCGCAAAGTTTTTGCTGAGAAGTTAAATTTAACTGAATCAGAAACTTTTACAGGAAAATAGCAGTGCCACCAAAACTCTGGAAGAGCACCTATCAGTGCCCACCTATCTCCCTGGGCAGGGTGCTGGTGCATACAAACCACCTCTGCAAAATCTGACAGCATTCTCCAAAACCTTGACATCTTGTAAAATTCTCCCCTAAACCAACAGGGCAGAGGAAGAAGGAACGATTTATTTCTTATAAACCCCATTTTCTGCCCCTTGTATGCCCCTGTTTCAATTTTGCAGAGAAAAGGAGTTCAACAAGGAAGAGAGAGCAGAACTTAATCCCTTTTTAGCTTCAAATCTGTGCTTCCAAAAAGTCACAAAACTCAAAATATTCTTTTTGCGTTAATACAGGTTCTCAGACTCAGCTTCTAAATAATGAATACATTGTTAGAATGATTACTATTTGTGGCTGTACAAACTTCCTAGTTTTTAAAAAGCCCTGAAAGATCACTGAATACTTGCTCCATTCTTGCATAATTCTGTAATTTCTGCAATATCTAATAAGGCCTCATTAAACCCAAGTCCCCAGTGAAATAAAAAATAATAACTTGAAAAGAAATTAAGGTCCTTAAGGTTATACGGTATGCTAAGGGAGACATTCATGTATGCACCCACACTTCCTAGGAGAATCAAATTCATATTCCCACTTTTCTTATTTGGAAGTAGAACATAAATACAAGAAATAACTGTTCATAATAAGCTTAAGAAATAAGCAAACAATCTGAATCATCTGAATCCAGGAACTGAGTCTATTTCCACAGCCACATTTCATTAAACTTACAAGTAACAGAAATTGCAGCTTGGGTAACAAGGAAGGCTCAGTTGTTTTTGTTTTTTGGAGGGGAGGCTGTTTGCTTTCCTTCATTACACTAATTTGATTTTGTTCACAGGTATTTTACATTACTGAAGTTCCTTGGCAAAACCATTTGAAATACAGCGTCTTTCCATCAACTTCAATACTGTTTGGAATAATCTGTTTGCAAGAACTGTGATAGCATACAAATACTCCACGGAGAACCAAAGGTAACCTTGTCGTGCTTTATATTCAGCACAAAGCACACATTTATTAAATATCTGTGACCATGATAGATTTCAGCCCCAGCATCTGCCTTTACTCCATGAATGAATCTCCATCTAAAGTCCCTGTGAGGTCTACAGTCACCTTAACAGCTCCAGCTGGCAATACTTACTTCAAAGATTTCAAAAGAAAGTTCTCCTGTTACTCTTTGAGCCAAGATATTTACATATCCAAACTTTACCTCACAGCTGGATATGCCCATGACCACAAGCAACCCTAAATTATCACATCAGTCCTTGCCTTCACAAATCAAGTAAGCAACAAGGGCATTTCTCACAGCAGAGATTTAAACATGAAAAAGTATCTTTTGACAAGATCCATGATGAAAATGCACATGCAAATAAAAAATGTAATTCCTGATTTTTAAAACTCATAATTCATTGCCTATAAAAAGTTTGAAGCTCACCTAAAACTCAAATCTCAAAATCCTAACACGTAAACCTTGTTACATAGTCTGGTTTGAAAACCTGAGCCTTCTACTAGAATGACCACCATAAAAGAAATTAGTAGCACTGTTAGATTCATGAAATTACACTTTTAATACCTGTTTCAGGTGTTGCTATGTCAGATAGCTGTCCTCACTCACAGAGAGGGGAAGAAGGGAAAGGTCACATTCCTGCCCTCTAATTTATTAGCATTATACAAATAAATATTTGAACAGAGCATGAATATTAGATTGCCTAAGCAACGTTGGTGCCTTGGGATTTTTATTACTGAATATATTAGGTCTGAACTTTCAAAATCATTTGAAGAAAGTAGGCAAAAATCACAAATATCTTGGGAATATACAAAGGCAGAGGAGAGAAAATTAGACAGCGAGGGACCTTAAAGCATAAGAAAATCCTTCATTTTTGGCAGTTGATGTGTATTGCATGCATTAATATGCAACAGTCCCCAGAAACACTAGCTGATGTTACAATCACCTCATTTTAAGTACTGTTTATAGTAGGGAACAGTCCTAGCTCAGACAACTGAGTGTCTCAATAGGCAAAACAAATTATCTCCATTTATAGAACTGCATGTCACCCCGAGTCAGAAATAGCACTGCATTAGCACTGAGCTCAGAAAAAGCAAGGGGAGAGTCACAGCTTGTGTTAACCACATGGTGTATGTATGAAATGGCTTACAATAATTAGTGGTTAGGATTTCTTTTAAATAAATAAAATAAAAACGCGTCATACAATGTGAATAAATTTCAATAAATCAAACCAGAGAATGTGGTCAGCTCTAGAGAGTTTACTGCATGCCAACCTGGTATGTGTGTATTGGTACATGGCTTTTCACAACAGCACTTGAGCACTGTTCAGAATACAGCAGAACAGGTGCATCCATGGATAGAACATGGACTGGTATCTCCCCCAGGCTTTCACAGGAGTATCTTTATGGCAGGTGAACTCAGTTGTCCATTTCCAAATAAAGGTAGTTTCTTTAGCTCAGTTTTTGAGGCAGAAGGGGACAAGAAGAAGAGGAAGACAGAAAAGAAGATTAAGTAATTTGAGAACAGGAACTGGCCTTCTCAAGCCCTCAGCCTGTGTGTCTTATCTGTATTCTGTACTACAGACCTGAAATATAAACCGTTAGTATTCACATTTGCAGAGCATTTATTGCAAGCTAAACTATTTCTTTAAAACAAGATAATTAAAATTAGTTGTGGTGGCATGAAATGCCTAAGAAATCTTTCTAAAACTGTTCCCAGAGCTTGCCCTTGGATACAAATTCATGACTCCTGACTACGCAAAGAATTAAAACACTTTTTTAATTTTCTGACAGCAGAGGCTACTGAATTAAAGTGACTCATTATTAGCACTTACCCTTTTGAAGTTATTTCTGATTTGTTTTGAGTACTCCAAGGGAAAGTATGTTCAACTAGCCAGAGGTGAGGCTTTCAATAAACTACATGGCTTCTAAAGCAGACCAGCAGAGTTTGGTAACAACTAGTAACAACCACATGGGCTCATTCAGTATCTTAGCTGGTGCAGTGAGGTACTGAGGGATTTTCATTCCCTGGAGAACAAATCCAGCCTCCGAAAGCACTGAAGGAAGGGACAGCCTTTCACAGTCCCATCGCCTGATGTGACACCACACACAGTTTCTGCTGCCGCCTTGGTCCCATGCAGAAGAGCTGCCAAGCACTGTACACAAGCCTCAGACATGTGAGCAAAACTTGGAGGAGATTACACAGAGCATCATCTGAAATGTGCCCAGCAGCTGAGCCAATGTTGATGATTCCTCAGCAAAAAATGCAATGATAGATTTTTGAAGAAAAGCAAGTGGTTACCAGACTACCCAATGGTTAGAGGGTCATTACCTTCGCTTCAGGAATACATCATTACTGAAGGTGTGTGTAAAAGGCACAACGGGGCAGAAGTCCAAACACAACCTTGGAGGTTTTCAGAAATCACAGAACAAGCTTTTATAGCCCCAACACCACAAAAATATACCATTTATGGTCTCTTTCAGTAACTGTCATCACCAATGGCTCAAGCGGCCCACTTTGAACCAGGGGGAATTTGGACACTAGCATTATAGGAAGTAAGTTCAGACATTGACTTCTTTTGAAACAGCTCAATTACTTTTCAGCAGTACTGAATTCTTGTTTTAAAGCAAAAAATACTGTTCCACTGTAATGGGTTAAGGATGACCATCCGCAAAGCACAGTTATTGGGCAAAAGACCTTTGCTTTCAAATGCTGACTCGGTAACACGATGTTTAGAGATAATATTTTGATCATATGACGTTGCACTTTAAAAAGCCATTTATACAGCTTATCTCTGAAGAAATTTTCTTACATAAAAAGCAACATGCCAGAGCCCACTGCCTTAGAACTATCACCACAGGACAAAGTTTAGTTTCACACCCTTTGAAGTTCTTGAAGCACAAAGCACCAATTACATTTATTTCTTTTCTGTAAAACCCTTTGTGCTTAGGCAAACACTGTAGTGCTCTCTGAATGACAAACAGTCTGTTTCAGGTGTCATGACATGGAGAAAGTGGGGAAGGGCACTTCCTTCTGCCAGTGCTCCCCAAAATATTCCATGGATGTCTCTGGTGATTGCAAACACAAACGGATCGGGGCAAGAACAGTGATGATATACACCTGTGGAACTTGAGACCACAAAGCTCCCCATGAGTAATACATCCGCCTAGCACCGCTTAGGAATTCGTCCCTGATGAAAAAAAGAAGGGATGGAGCTACTCAAGCATGAACCAAAATAATCATGAGGTTCCAAAAATACCCTAAATATTCCTGGATGGTCAATAATATTGCACCCAATTAACAGGTTTAAATAATCACTACAGACACATGTCACTAGTCCATTAAACAGAAAGAGTCAGTGCCAACATGAGAACTTAAATAGCATTTTACATAAGAAGGGAGGCCTTAGCCAGTCTGAAAAGGGTAAAGGAATTCTGAGGACTCCAGGGAACATTAGATGAGAATTGCCTTAGAGTTGTCAAAAAGCTCAGCAGTGAACATTTGTGATAGGGCAGCTTATATTTAAGTGTAATAAGAGCTGAGTTTTGAGCTTTCACATATTACTCATGTGAAGGTAAATTTCACTTTGTTTTCCTGGGAGATTCTTTTCATCAATAAGAACTGATGGACCTTCTTCCAAAGCCCTGAATAACCCAATAGAGGTATGGGCAAATACATAACCCCACACTTTCCAGACTCAGCAACAAAGACTTTTATTTATTAAATTTGTTCAGATATTTTAAAAATAGACATGGTATGTGTAAATCTAAAATGCAAAAAAAAGTGAGAAAGAAAAGTTTCATGGATAGTATTTGCAATTACTACGAATATATAATTATGGAACTCATAAGCTATGAAATAATTTAGTAAAATATTCTGCAAGCTCATTTTTCATTCCTTAAGTTCATCAGAATTTAATAATACTAAATTATGTGAAAATTCACAGTAATTATCTACACATATAATTTTATAACCTTCCACATTCCTGATATAATGAAAAAATTACAATTTATCTTTATGACAAACAGTCTAGCAATAGTCATTGAGGAACAGCATCTAAGAAGTCCTTTGATAGTAGTGAACCTTTTCTACATTCTGTAAATCCCATAATGTATATCCATTATCCACTCTTAGTGTTTATAAATTTAATGGATATACATTATGGGGTTTACAGAATGTAGAAAAGAAAGTTCACTATTCTGGGACTCCTGCTAGTATTCTAAGTAATGACAAAAATATTATATAAATTTTAAAAGCAGGAAAAACATTGAGTAAATGTTCAGAATATGAAACAAAGGTAATCCATATTGTCATTAGAGTTAAAAGAGCAGAACAAGTACCAATGAAAAGTTTCAGCTGAGATTACAGTGAGACTGAAAATGATGACTAGCAGGTGGTCATAAAGTAGGATCATGAAGTATCTGATATATGCTAGGATAAAAAGAGCATAAAACATATGCATAATTTGACAGCAATAATTCAATAAATTCTCTCGTAGAGTTTTGCTTTTTAGTGAAAAATCTTGTTCAGGAAGAATCCTGACTGATCTTAGTTACACGTTTACGTTAATACCTTCTTAGCAAAGGGAACTTTTTTTACTCCTGTTCAAAAATTAATGAAAGACATTGATGAAAAAAAAAATTCAAAATATGCCAAGAAATAAGCAGTAAGGAGAAAAGCATTGGTATAATAAAAGAACTTGCTTCAGATCTTGTCACTTAAGATTTGATGTGACTGGATAAAAAAAGCTTAGAGAGAGTCTAAGGATCACTAGGAAGAAACAGAGCAGTTCTGAGCTTAACAAGCACGATGATAGTAGAAAATGTCAATGGAATTTGGAATAAACCATCCACCCGGGAATAGTTTTGAGTTGGTGACTTGATTAGGTGGCTGTTCCCCACTGCTGAGAATGATGAGAGTTGGTGCTGTTCAGATATTTGAGCTGTGAGCCCTGAGTTAATACTCAGGGCAGAACTGTAATGTCATTTGGCAGTCCAGAGCAAGGCAGGAATTTCCACTTGGAGCCATCCTCCTGCCAGGCCCATTGAAGTTGCATTAGCACCTCTTGAGCACCCAGGCTCAGTACAAGAGACAACATTTGTGCCTTAGCTGAGTAGCTCCTGCCTGTTTTCAGTAGATGCTTCAGATATACAGATTCAACCAAGCAGACACTGAAAACCTGAGAGACTTCTCTCAGGACAACACTGCAAAGACAGCGTATTTGAACTACAAAACTGAACACATTTTATGCTGATTTGCACTTTAAACACCTCTCAAGATAGGAAAAAAGGTGCTTTGATTCTTGTACAGCACTGTTAAAGTGTTTTTTGGAAAAGCTTGGTTTTCTGTCAATGTGAGAAAGGTCTTTGGCAAGACTTCCTTCTCTCCACATCCTAGATTTTCTTCCCCGATAATGTCCAGGACTGTTCCCTCCTATGAATAAGTGCCATTGCACTGGCTGGTAGGTCTTACAGTGTGTAAGATTTGAAACCTAAGACAGCAAAGATCACGCTCAAACAGAGATTGTGCTCTCTTGTGAAGAGAGGAGGCAATAAAATCCTTTGCTAAGAAAGGACTGGAAATTCAGCTCGGTGCAATTTGATTGGAAGGAGAAGCACATTATCTTTCTGTACAAATTACTGGCTTAGCTGAACTGTGTTTAGTTCAGATGTTAAGAGCATTGCATTAATCCTCTGAACAATTTAAAAGCCCTAAACCCTCCAGAACTAACTGCTAAGAAAGCTACCAACAATACTGATAAATAACAATATATATACATGAAGGATGCTAGCTGTATTTTTGACTTAAAATTCTACCTCAGTGCTGGTTGATATTTTTGAATCTCAGCCTTACACACGTAAAACATAATTTTCCTTTCCTTCCAATGACTGAAGTTTGATTTCTTTCGGACAGGAATGAAACACAACCTCCAAGTCCTTGAGCCCTGCAGCACATCCAGTGGGACTGATTCCAGCAATCATTATTTTAGACAGCTTGCCAGGCAATTTTTCTGACTATACCTAACCTGGGGAGCTGTGCTGGGACAGGGAAAGATTGGCAGGGAATACTTGGGCTCTAGATCAGGTTCTAGGTAACATGTCTAGATATGTAACATGCTGCAATGTCATTTTCCCATCAGTACAGTCGGTGTCTCCCTCACAGAAAAATAGGAAAAAATATTCCTTCAGTATATAAGTAATTAAATATATGCTTTCAATAAATATTAACTCACCATTATCTATTCAGTCTTTATTAAGAAATCTGAAAAGCAAACATTTTCTCTGTTAAGTGCTGGTCCTGAGAAAGATGCAGTTCTCTTTCTCTTCCTGTCCAAATACTGAATCTAATTTTTCCCTAAACTAATTTTTCCCTAAACAATAGTTACTATTTTAAACCATCTAATCACCATCTAAAAACAAAAAACCCAAAGCCAAAAACAAAGCACCACTTTTTTCATAAAGAAAATTATTTATCATCCAAACTCTTCAGAGACTCCCAAAAAAAGACAAAGAAACTTACTAAGAATAAATAAAAGAAGAAACAAACAACTCCATCAAATTGGCAGCGTGTCCAAACTCACAGCGTGTTATTAAATTAAATCAGTGGCATTTAAATGAGTGCACCTGTATGCATACAAAAATAATTTCCTAGTTAATTAGCTCTGCAGCTATCGATGCCCTAATAGGTCAAAAGTACATTAATTATACCTAAATGAACAGAAATAATTTACAGGTGGCCACAAAACAGTAAATATATCTTAACACTTCAGATTCTTGCACTAGGAGATAAGGTCATATATTCACTTATCAGATTTTCCAGGCGTAGAAAATATCATTGGACGTAGGATGCCATATTATTATTGAGTGCAATTATCCAGGTGGCACAGGAGAGGCACCTCAGACAGGACTGTCCTGGCCAGGGAGCTGCACACTTGAGGAAATAGGTACAGCCATGTGCTCGGGAGTGCAGCACAGCGAGAAAGGCAGTAGGGGTCAGAAAAGAGCCCAGAGCTGGAAGAGGATGGGAGAGGGCAGCAATGGATCTGAGAAGGAATTTCAGAGTTTGATAAACACAGAGAGCTGCAGACATGGTGATAAAACCCACAATTACTTAAAAAAAAAAAAAAAAAAAAAAAAAAAAAAAAAAAAAAAATAAAAACACTTAGCAGAAAGGATGCTAAATGTTAATCAAGCATCTGTACTTCGCACTTGCGTTCTGGTAGAGGATCTCTGCAGAGCATCTATTTGACCAAAATTTATTATCTGAGTTCTATATTTAGAAAGTAGAATAACATGTTAAAAACTATTGGATATTCCAAACTTGATCAAGACTGAAATTCCATTTTTATTTGAATTTAAAGGAAGGAATTCATGTTCAAACAAAACACCTATTTAATCATTCTCCAAAATAAACCTCATCTTCCAACTTCTATTAACTGAAGAAGCAATAAACTGGAATAGGAACTTTCCCTGAAAGTCCCTGTGAAAAGTTCTGTATATTATTTCTATATTGTTTCTGTTTTAGAAAGAGATGCTGAGAACAAAAATATTTGGACTCAGAGCATCCATGCACCAAAATGAGGAGGTGGAAGTAAAAGCCCCTGATATCCTGACCCATCTCGGTACCTCCAGGATGCTTAGAACAAAAACCACCTGTAGCCAGGATCGCTAATTCTTAAGTAGGAATTTTAGAAAAGAGTCAGGCTTGTGTTGCCCAGTTTTTCTGTAACTTCCAAAACTGGTTTCATCTCTCTATTGCAACAGATGACCTACACGAAACTGCAGAAATGGACCGCTTCATCTGCAGGAGGGAAGCTAAAAAGGATGAACAGCAGGGCAGCTGAAGAACTGGGGAGTATTTCTCAACGGCGATAACTACGCAACAAAGAGATCTAAGAGTAATTATTTTTGCACTATTTTTTTTTAATTAGGTTTTTTGGTAGATAAAGTACATGCACCTCTTTACTTAAAATCAGGTGTGTTATCAAGTCATCACTAGGACTGTTTAACTACTGCGAGCGGTGTTCTTCAGTATCTTTGGAATCAAGGAATTTGTTCAGAATTTGATGTTCGATAGCTCCTTTCACACTGCAAACTCATCTGCTCCTATTGCTTCACTAAGATTTTTCTCTCTGGGACTTTCTGTGTATCAACCCTATTAAAGAGGGTCAAGTGTGACAAAAGGAATTGAATGTTTCAAAAAATTAGTTTGGTTGAGATGAATATAATATGGATTGCATCTTGTATTACATTGTCTCAAGGTTGACTGCGTGGTTTCTTCATTCAGAATAAATAAATCAAAATTAGAGCAAGGGAATTTCAAACTCTCACCATTGAAACACATATTAATCAGACCAAATAAATTTATTGATCAACAGTGATTTCAAGGCAATGCATGGAACTGGAGTTTCTGCAAACTATTTGGCTTTCCACAAAAGAGCACTAGTCAGTCAAAAGCTGAAGAAATAGTCAGGCTAACAGCATTAATGAAAAACTTGTATAACACATTGTTGATAATCCGATTTCTAAGAGCTTTTTTAAAAAAAAACTGTAAAATAGCCACTAAAAACATTAGATTTTAATGAAGATTGTTAGCCTTGACAGAACAATCCCTTTATTCTACTCTTTTCTTTTTTCTGTGCATTTTTAGCAAGAAGTAGCACTGGAGTACAACCACCTGCATATGAACTGATGTTGCAAAATAACTGAGCAGTAGCTTTGTGACCTTCAAAACTCTTGTCTCTCAGGCCAGTGGAAAAAATTATAACAGCAGAGTATTTAATAGGTTCAGTTTGGTAGCTGACTGTAAGGTTCTGCTTTGGAGCAGAGGAATTAGGCAGTGTCTATGCTGTGGACAGCCCAAGGTCACTGGCACCTCACAGTGCTGTCACACGCAGACATGTAAAGACTGGCAAGCACATCCCCACTCTCTGATTTTCAGCCCGTTCTGAGATGAAGATAAGCTATTTAATTACTGCAATTTTAGTACAGGAAATGAGGAGACCTATCATAACCATTAAAAAAAACCCTCCAATAATTGTACTCTAACTCATTCCTTATAATGAAAACACTGAAAGACAATGGAATTGCCTTGAAAATGGGGAAACCGCACTAAAATAAGTGGCAACCACTGCAGCTCTCACTGTGTGTTATGAGATTTTTAATCTGTCGTGACTATTTTCTTTACTACCCATAAAAGGGCACCTCCAGAAAGAGGCTGAAGAACTGGAACAACACAAGTCCAAGTAATGATGCACAATCATCAGACTCCTCTCCAGCACAAGGCTGTTCCTAAAGGGCTCCCATCCCACAGCAGAACTGGCCCAGCACAGCACTGGGCAAAGCCACTGTGCATTAGGACGAAGACAGAGAGCAAGACAGCCAGAAACCGTAACCTGAATACCAATGGTCTGTCAAGGGCACATCCTCTGCTGCATTTGCCTGAGAATTTCTTGATTCACTGTAAATTAAACGTCTCATTTTTTTGAAAAACAGTGATTCTGCAGTTGTGGCAGATACCACAGAACACAATTCTGTCAAAACCAGCTTCTAGTACTGCATCCCTCATGAGTGAGCAACACAAGCAATCCTGCCTGTCTTCACAGCTATCATCCCCACATCATTATTTTCCAGGTTACAGAAGTACACAATCCTTCAAAGAGCAATCAGTCAACATAAAAATTTTCATGTCAAGCCATGGAGAGCTTTCACATTAACTGCAAAGACAGGCAGTGTATCATGGGGCAAAATGTCTTTGTTACACTTGTCCAATGGCACAGTTCAAAGCTTAAGGCTACTCAACATGGCAGGAGAGGTATGGAGAGAGAAAACTGAAAGTATGTTTCACAATTTTTTAATGGGACTCTCATGTTCTCTTCAAATACAGCTTTAAGTACAGTGTTAAACTAATCCCTGTAATTTAAGGCAAAGACAAGCAGCTGAGAAGGGGGAAAGAGGAAGACTATTCTTGGTATTATTTAGCTCTTCAGGTATTTTATAAAAAAAAAATATTGTTATTCCTTTCTGAGACAATTACTGACAAGCAGGATTTCAAGTGCACAAGGAAATAAAAATAATAACTTTCGTGGCTTCACTACAAATGCTTCTCAAATTAGTAGTTATAGACATGTTTATTCAAGATTTTACTGTGGTGTCTGAGGTTTTCTGCCCCAAACACATCTTTGAGAACTTCTGACTACAAAGAAACTTAGAAAATGGAAGGTGCACCCCTGAAAAGAAGGCTTCTCTAAAAGATCATGAAGTAAGCTACCACACAACCCCTGCATCTGTCATAAATATTAAATTACTTTTCAGAGCAAAAATATGTTCTATGACTTCACCAAAATCAGCACACCAGAATGCAACTTCCCCAGCTGTGATGCAGCAGTACTACAGAAATGTCCTTCTAACCAATAAAGCAACAAACAGGCCTTTTGGCTGATGTCTGTGGCCAGCTCCCACACATTTCTACCCACTGACGCTGCAACCCAGAGATCAACATCATTTGGTTGCCATCCACTTGGCTTTATCAGCAAATAAAACCAAAATACATTTCCTCCATTACATTTCCTCTCCTCATCTACTTTCAAAAAAAATACCACGGCAGAGAGGTTCCCCTTGCCAAAATGCAGACTCCTGTTGCTGCTTTGTGGTTATCAAGCTGTGAGAGGCCATTCAGTGTCACAAGAAGCCAGCACATTCAGCAGCACTATCCTTGCTGGTCTTGCTGTATTCCCACTATCACCTGCAAGCTCACGGGCGTTTTAGCACTCTAACATCACTGGAACTCTCCCTACAGCGCATAAAGAAGGAGCATTTTGCTGGAAAAGGCTTAAATTATTTGGGTTTTTGTCAAACCTCCCAACTTTCCGGATGATTATGTGGATTTAGAGCACAAATGCTATGGTTTTGTCACGGTCACACAGCTGTTCCAACAGGGAGCAGAGCTGCTGTGGATGCTGGCACTTCAGCACAGCAGTGGTACAGAGCTTACTGCCCACACAGGACGAGCCAGGAGGAAGGACTGCAGTGAGCCACCACAGCTCTGACCGACGGGATATGGAGGAGAGTTGTCCAGGGAAGTGCTCACCTTTTTCCAGGATCTGGGAGACAGCTTGCTCCCACTTACATTTCACCAGGAATTTAATGGCAAGGAGACCCTAAACCTATATAGGCACGTGTGGTGTTCTGCTGTAAAGCTGACTTATGTATTGCCAATGTCAAATTTTAGTTCAGTGCAAGAGTCCCCAGTAAAAAGGAGATTGAGTCTTCTCCTCTCCACTCCTGTGTAGAAATAAGGAAACTGATTCCAGTGGTTTACAGAGGGGTTTGTCCTTCCCCTGACACCTGCATGTAATTCTCGTTAATGGAAGTTTAGTGAGTTTAGTCTGTGCACAAAGGGGAAAACAGCCCCATGTAGACATCAAGTTGTAGACGCTTGAGGGAGTAATTGCTAGCTTTCAGTAACATCAACTCCCTTCCTAGTAAGTTTTGTCACCTTGTAAATCTCCAAAGGCAAGCACTGGTAAAGGAAGCTCTGCTCAGAGTATCAGGAAGCTCTGACCTGTTCAGGAACACCCAGTCTCACACGCAGCTCACCTGGAGTGCCTTCCCTGGCAGCCTTAGGTAGCTCTAGAGCACCTTGTTACATTCATTTGGAATGAATTACTGCAGAACAAAACCACACAGAACATTAAGATGCTGGCCCAGCCCGCATACTTTCCAAAGAGCCTCTGAACAAGTTCAGAAAAACAAACCAACAAAAAAAATTCCCAAATTTAGTAAATCTTAGTGCCGAAGGTGTAAACAAGGGTCATCTCATCTGAAATATGCTACAGACAATTGAGACATGAGAAAATACAGTTCAGGCATGCAGTATAAGTTGAAAACCCCAATTTCATGTTGTTTTAAGTGCAAATATATGAACCTAAATTTTGAGGTCACACCCAAGAGAATTACTCACCTAATTTGCAGATTGATCAATGAATAAATAAAAATTGCAAAGTCTGAAAGATTTCTTCCACATGGAAAAAAAAGGACAAAACTAACATCAAAACTAGAAAAATAAATCATTAACATTTCATTACAAAAAAAAAACCCCGTAACACTTGATTACAAACTCGCGAATAAAAAGAAAAAAAAGGCAAACAAACAAAGAAAACCCCCTAAACAAATCAAAAAGCCACCACAACTAAGGACACATCAGACAGTGCATTAACAAAGATTTTATTTTCTACATTACAAATCTAACTTGGAAATAAAACACCCTACAGCCTTCGCAAAGTATAGAAGTCAACACAGCTTCTGGATGGCCACGTCATCGAAAGATGCTGCCAAGAAAAAACTGTGTGTCAGATGCAAACAGTGATCTTGTCCCAGAAAACTATCCCAGTACAAGGACAAATGCAATGACTTCAACAGATTTCTCAAAAATACCCAGTCAACAACAATAAAATGCAGGTAGACAAGTCATGAGCAAAAACAGGATCACTGGTGCAGAGAACATAATGAAAGAGAAAGTGACACAACAAAACCGTATAAAAGAGGACAAAAGAAGAGAAATTTATTTCACTCATACTGCCAAAGATCGTAATTTATTAAAGAAAGTGAAAATAAACAGGAAAGAGCAGGAACAGAGGCCCACTTTACAGGAACCTGTTACTACCTGTTCCACATCAGAGGTCCAACAGCCTTTATCTCCCTGCAGGACAGGCCTCTCTTCTCTGCTTTGGCACTTTTGCAATGAAAGAGCACAGCAACACAGCCTCAAGGAAGGGGCAAAGAGAAACGCAGTTTATGTTCCGCAAATTCGCCCGTAATTTTTCATCTGAGATTGCCGAGCTCTTAAAATCCAAAATATTTATGAAAGAAGCATTTTCTAGCGTCTAAATGGGAAAATTAATTTTAATAATTTTACTGATAGTTTATTATACATGCTTTTAAGTGACAACAAAGCATCTGGTGAGTATATTCCATTTTTCTTAAAGAATATTAATCCTTTTTCTTTTTCAAAATAAATCTTAAATAATTTAAACACCTAGAATTTAAAAATATTGGATTTTCTCTTTGTTTTTACTGAATTAGCTCTATTTAGCTGTATTTTTGATGTTCAGACACCATGGCAACAAGCGTATATGGAAAAAAGTGGACATAAAACTGTCATAATAGAAATCGCCTAGAAGAAAAAACTGCAAGAATAGAGGAAGAATTTGAAGTGACAGGAGAAAGGCCTAATAATAATGAATGTAAGAAAATAGGGAATGGTTTGTCACATTTCAACACATGAGTAGTAGATATCATATTTGCACAAAACTTGTTTCACTAAATTATTTCATGACCTTGGGCAAAGACTGTTTTAATCCTCTGTGGAGTGTTTATTCCAGCATCTCTAAAACAGATGCCATTCCTCTGCCTCTGTAAATACTGCTCTCACCTATCTACAAAAAGGAATTACATAAGATAAGCCAAATTTGAGTTAATTTAGTCACTATGCCATACTCCATTCCTGGATACAGGTCTTCTGCTACCGTTTTACTATCAAACTTGCAATGTACTATAAAACATGTTGGAGCTCTGTCTTTCTCTCCAAAGAAATTAAAAATTCCATGTCTTAAACACATTCATTCTGTTGGCAGTACTAGCCCAGCATACACAAGCTCCTGATTCTGAGACAACAGAAACATTCACTCCTGTAAAACAGAAAAATATCCTGGGATAAGAAAAACTGACAGCCAACAGTTTCAGAAATCAAAGACAAAAGAGCAAAGCCAATCCTATGCTGAGTTAATAAAAGCCTGTTTGTGTAGGTTTTTTATGTCAAGAGCTGTGTACTTCAAAAGAACATTAAAACTTTATTGTTGGTAAAATGAAACTAAAAAACTAGGCACTTGATTTTCCTCTAACCATAGCATAAACTTTACATTTTTCTCTAAAGAATCATGCCTTGTTTTATCAATTTTTAAACAGGAATTGGCATGAAATCACAATTTCTTCAGTTAAACAAAACCAGCTAGAAAAAACAGCTTAACAGCAACAACAGATTTACCTGCCAAATGGATAATGGGAAGCTAAATGCTTGTTGTATCTCTTACACTACAGTATTGACAATGAAAATTACTTTCTCACCCCCTTAGAATAACCATTTTTGGGTACCCCATAAAACAGGAAAAAGGAGTGGTACTGCACATGGTGAAAACTAAGGTAATGTGACAAGCCAGCAGGCCAGAAGCTATGTGGCCTTGTCAGAAGAATAGAAAGAACCTTTTCTCCTCAGCCTAATGCAAAGCACAGCAGTTATTATTAGTGTTCCTACAACACCAGAACAGGTAAGTAGCTTCCTCAGTGATGTGACAAATGTGGTGATCTAAAATTACAAATGTAATCATGAACTCAATTATACTTGCAACAGTAGCATGACTACTTGAGAATATTGTTACTAGCCCATTTTAGTGGCTGGTGATCGCAAACACGGAAGAGCTAAATATGTGCACTACATAATTTTTCAGATCTGCTAAGATCTATTTGTTTTCAGGAAAAAATGCAAAGAAAAATAAAATAGGAAAAATATATAGATTCCTTGCGGCTGGATAATGACAGAAGGAAAGGCAAAGAGGAAATAAAACTGCGTGTCACCCACAGCTGACAGTGGTTAGAGAAACAAAATTATATATTGATGTTGCAGGAGTAATAGCAGGCAGGAAAAATACAGCAAATATCCAAACTCTGCAAAGCTGGTGATGCTGGAAGGGACAAGACTGCATGTCTCCCAGGTACATGAGACATTACAACGCAGGCCCTAAGCAAGTCCCAGGTGGGGTGATATGCAGGGCCCATCCCTGGGACACAGAACAGCCACGTGCGCCCAGGGTCTGCTCTGCTCACCTCCTGCTCTCCTTGGGACCAAGGTCTCACCAGCCTCCTCCTCATGCTCTCATTTGTTTCCTTGAACTGAAGGCTTCACCTCTCCACTTCTGCTCAGCTCCCAGGTCGCCATCTGGAGCAGGCAATTTCTCCTGGCATCACTGTCTTCCCATGTCTAATTACATCTTTCCTAACTGGGTTCTGCCGACCAACAAGCCCCACACAGCAAGGGAGATGCTCCCACCTCTCCCCAGGGCTTTGCGTTCTCGCACTTTGGAGCAGTGTAAGGCAGACCCTTCCAGGGTGGCCGTCCCTCGTGAGTGCCACAGCCCACCAGCACAGCATACGGCCTGTTCCGTGGGGCCCTGGGGCTGTCCCTGCTGCTCTGAGCGCTCACCTGCCGCTGCCAGGGTAGTAGTGGGCAGCACAAGTGAGAGGCACAAGGCAGCAGAGGCCCCACGCAGCCCTGGAGGTGTCAGAGAAGAAGAGGCAGCTGACACATCTCCTGCTCTCCCGGTCACATCAGCAGGGTCACAGTGCTATGGAGCTGTGCCTCCCCCGGACAGAGCCACGCTGGGCTCCCAGCCTCCCCCCAGCTCCTGCGTGTACAGGGACAGGGAATGGTACCTTTCACTGCAATCAGATACAGCCAGTTAGCTTTTGTCAGAGGCAACTTACCCTTCCAATAAAAAGGTTCTGAGAGCCCACTGATCTGACAAATACAGCCTTACTGGTAAATCTCCCTCTTTCTTTCCCTTTTTTATCCCCCACCATACTTTCAGTTGCACATCCTCAAAGACGGTATACTCCACCGGTAATTCTGCTCCAACTGGGAAGTCACTATGATGTACTGGAAAGGCCAACAAAAACTGCAAATGCGCAATGCATACATTCAGTAATCAGCAGTAGAAGTTTGCACAAGGGGACAACATTTAACAGGCATTTGCAAAACTGCTTTTTGTGCCCTAACCATGTATCTGGAGAGAAAAACAAGGCCACAGAGAGGAAAAAGCAGAAATGCTATATGAGAAGAAAGGCATAAATAATGAATGCTAACTAGTTACAGTGGAGGGCTGCAGTAATGAAGAGGAAGAAAGGAAGTGCAGCTTAACTAGTTCAATTTATTATCCTTCAGGATTTAATGGTATGTTAATCACAGTATGTTAATGACAGATAAATATCAAACACATTGAACAGGTAAAAAACATTTAGTCCTCAGGCAATGGTTAATATATATCAATATATCAGGAGTATTTTTAATTTAATTAAAAATATTTTAATTGATTTCTTTTTCAAGTTACTATTAAATTCATATTAAATACTTAGTTCTACATATTTATACAGTAGAGTTTAATGGTGTTCACTCCAGGTATTGTCATTATTAAGAAGTTAACACTGGCTGGCAGTTATGTTTAAAATATTTGTACTTGACTTTTTAAGTTTTCTAAAACAGAATTAAAACTAAGTTCAAATGTTGCTGTCAACCAACCTTCCACATATCCCATTGAGCACCAAAGGGAATACGGGTTCTATGGAAAAATTAGGGGTGCAACCATAAAATTTAAAAATTTAACAAAATTACTTGGCACAACCATCTAAATGCATGTCAACAAACCATAAATCTGGCAGTGTTTCAGTTCCAACTGCTGAATTTTACAGAAATTACCATTAAAACAAGACAGGAGGTTTTGTTGCTTCCTCATTTTCCCAGACAGGATCTCTGACCTGGGCTTTCTCTAGCCTACAGTACCAGTCAAAAGGCATTTGCTATCAATTGCAGCTGTTACACTCACTTTGACCATCAAAAATTCACACGTGTCCTTTCTCATTTCCACGCGAAGCACAGCTGTAACATAACTTGGCATTTATTTCACAGAAAAGTAATTTTTAAGGGTTTCAAGATCATTTCTACATATTTTCACAGGAAAAGGAGAGCAAAAAGTAAACAAAAACATTATAAATCAATCACCCACAAGTATTTCACCCTATCAAGTTCTCAGTTGTCATCAGATTTTGCAAGGCCCATTCTGAGACCTCTATTTCTTGCTGTTTTACTCTTGCTAACTTCTCAATGTAAAACAATGACCTTTACTTCAGAGTCAGCAGTCCTTTTGATTCTATCAAACCAATGATTTCTTCCGACTGCTAGAAGAAAACTAACCTCTATTTTAAGGACTCTGTGCTACAGTGTTTAAAAAAAACAACCAACCAAAACAAACAGAAACTCCCAAAACCTCACAGACCCAGAGTTAGTACTTTTTACCTCTTTTATCGAGCTAAAGTATTCCTTAAGGCTGCTGACAAATTTTTTTACTGGTCCTATGTTATATGGCAAACCAGGACATAAACAGAACAAAAGGCTTTCTGGGTCTTCTTTATAAATAGGTTTTTTTTATTGCTTGGTTGTTGCCAACTATTTCCAGCAATAGACCAAAAGATAAAGACAGAACCTGGACAGGTGCACAAAGAACAAGTTTATCTGAAGTGTGATACAAAAGACAAGGCCTTCTATCAAGTTACACATTTTTGAGGGGTGGTACCACAGTGAAAGGACACACTGTACCTCAATTACTCACACTCTAAGAGGATATATCCCAATAGGCAGTCTTGCCCCAACCTGTGAAGTCAGTACATCCAATTTACTTTTACTTTTGTACTTCAGAAATTTATGTAGGAATTGAATGGCCCAGATTAATAATATTGTTCTCCTTGTCCTCCACAGCCTCTTTTAAAGATGAAGAACCCTGTGTCTTCTTTCAGCCTTACCCACCCTCCACAGGCTTCTAGAGGACAGCAACTCCTGGCCCTGAGCTTCACTCAAAGAGGTTTTAAAACACTGTATCTTGAACATGAGCTGAGGTGAAAACATTTTTACCAATCAAAGTGCTAAATTCAAATTGCTTTCCCAAGCTGGAACTTACTGCTTCCTTTTATTGTTAACAGTAATTTTGTTCTTATTTATATTTGATCTCTTTCAAAGGACCTTAAGAATAATGGCTTTCTTTACACCGTCTCCTGAGAAATCTCTTTTCTGTTGATACAGAAGACCAAAGCTTTTCCTTTTGCTGCTAATGTGATTGTAGAAGTAGTTCTTGGCATCCGTAATGTTTCTTGTTAAACACATGTAATTTTGAGCATCGGTTTTCGAAGTACCTCTCTATAAATCTGTGTTAGTTTTTTATAGCTGTTCTTAGTAAACTAACTAATTTTCTTTTCTACATAAAACCAGTGGGGAGTTCATGATTCAGTCAAGTTAGTCTTTAATAACCTTCCTCTGCTATCCTTCTTCCACACATGGATAATTTTGAATTATGCTGGTAATGTCATCTGTTTGAAAGCAGGTCACCTTACTTTCTGCTTTCCCTAAACTGTCCCCCAGAAGATTTTGAAGTTTTATGTCTGCCTTCTTAAAAGCCCTTGTTTCTCTGTTCCTCTACCAGTTCTCACCCAACCTAACCTCCTCAGCACTGGATTTTTCTGGATCAGACTGAAGGCTGTTTGAATGATTTCCATTTTTGCACTGTCTCTATCAGTAAACAAGTACTTGCCAGTTAACAAACCTAATGAATTCTAAGACTTTCCTCAGCATTTTGCTAATTTTTGCAACCCCTCCCCATAATGCCTCCTTATTTAAACTTCACAGTCTACCTAACCTCAAATTCTGCATCAATACAAATCCATTTAATAAAAACATCACCAGACTCCTGATTTCATGACCTTTTGTAAATTATAAAAACGCAAAAATTTTCTCCTTGTGGTTTTCTCATTATGTTTTTTGACATTTATACAGTTGCTCAGGTCATGGGCATTTTGCTCATGTTCTCCTTTAACCTCCATATATAAATATATGCTTTTACCCTAAGCCAGTCAGCATATATTAAAAACTGAAATCTATTCAATTAAATGCTCCATATCATGTGCCAGTGTTTCGCACCCATAGACCTACTCAGCTTATTTGGCCAGTAATTTTATGCATGTTAGAAAAAAAGAACTTGTTTAAACACATCCAAATTTCATTATATAGTTTGCACAAAATGCAGTCTACTAGAACAACATATGAAAGAAAGCAATTAGTTGGAATCTTAATAAATTAAAACAGCAATCCCACTAGAAATATTATGTCATTAGCAGAAATCACTTTTTCAAGTGAAAATAATCATGACAGAACCATTTAAGAATACAGACAGGAAACAACATTCACCAGGAAGTTTACTTGATTATTCAAATAATTAACAAGTTTGAGAATTTATACTGCCTGGAAACAGAAAATTAGAGTGAAATTAATCCAGTAGATACTCCTAAAGGATGTCCTCACTAGATACGGATATTTCCATGCATGCAGGAACTATTCCAGTGCACTCTGAGAAGTTTAAAGATTAAGGATATGAAAGCTGTTCTCATTATCACTGACGTATGTGGCCAGCAATGAGACTTTTCTACAATTCTGAGTATTATCACCAGGGCCGACTTGCTGCATATGCAAAAGAGACTTCAGGACTGAAGCAGAGAGTTGAAAGCATCCCAAATGCCCTGAACAGCATCACAAATGAGCAGCTTCCAAAGTGAAAGGAGCTATCAGTGGGGACAGCAAAGCCCAGGAATGATCGACAAGAGTTGTGACACCTTCCCACTTAATACATTCCAAACTCTTGAGTTTCGTGGCTCAGATAGATATTGGAATGGAATTACCCAACCTTCTTTTTTAAGTGATCAACTTTGTTCATTGTTTTCCTTCAGCTGGGTGGAAGTTTCTCCTGGTTAATGTTTATTTTCTCTGCTTAAAACAGGTAATGATTTACAGGTTATTATGTATCTACACTCTTATTGTTCTTTTTAACTGAAATACCATACTGTCAATTTAAAGTCTATATTGTAATTAAGGACAGCAAACAAGAAACCTCAGGATCAATGTTCCATCATAGAATGATGTAAAAAAGAGCAAAAAGAAAGAAAGTCCCACATCACACTATGAAAAATAAAGACAGGATCTATAAGGAAGATCACATTGTAAAAGCAGAAGTTAAGTTTATTTTTGTAGTGAATCAATTCGTTTCAGTAAAAATATTGCATACAGAATAGATTTAGGAAAAAAATCTCTAAAAGTAACTTTGAAACAATGTTGGTTTTCAAAACTATTTCTGAATCTAGGAATTAAAGTAGTTGTTTATACACCTTTCTGAGCCTAAACAATACACTCTCTCCATAAAGGCAACAACTAGTGAAAGGGAGAGTCAAGAGGGAAGGTCAGCTGGATGCTTTTAGAAATCTTGTTTTCTTAAGCAAAGTCTTCTGGCATCACAATAACTCCTAAAAATACATGTATATAGCATGATAAAGTAAGGTCACCAGGAACTGTCTTCAGCCATTGCCTGGGGCCAAGCAGAGAACAGCTTTGCAAAACAGACCTGAGATAAGGATCTTATAAAGCAGTAAGAGTAAACAATAATGGGGGAGAAATGGAAGGGGAAAAGAAGAGGCAACTGCTTTTTTCATCTATCTTTACTCCAGCTTTGTGCCCAACTGCAATGAAAGACTCTGCTGAAGTATTTCAAACAAAATCAGTGCTCAAACGTGTTCTTTTTCTTGAGGTACAGTCTTGAGTGTGGAACTTTGCTCAGGATCCCTTTCCAGTCTGAACTGACTCGTTCTGGTTCATTGCATTCTCTAGTATAACTGAACTATGAAGTGAAGGGCTACCATTCCATGTGAAATTAATAAAGTTAAAGAAGGAAAACCACTGCTCCAGATGGCCTACAAGAGCTGCACACAAAATACGTGGCGATGCTTATAAAATTAAATTAAGAATGAACTGACTGCATGTACAATAATAGTAAAACAACTTTGCCTATTCCAGCACAGGAACCTCACAACAAGAGGCTTCAATACACAAATTGCAGCTCAAGAGCCAGGTGTGTGTTTAGGAGCTCTGGGCCCTTGAAATATGATAAATTCACCATGGGAAATAAAGAAAACTAGCTTTGGAGAAAGTTTGCTTTTATCTTCCAGCACTCATATGCTAGCAGTAACAAACCTTCCCTTCTCCCTCTCCCCTCCTCTCAGTTCCCCAGGCAATTCATCAGCCTTTATGGACCATTTCAATGCTTTACAAAGTTGGGTCTCGACTCATAGACAAGTGAAGTCTCTGCATACCGGATCTGCAGGAGCACCTGTTCTAGCAAAGATCACCCAGTGATGTGCAATTTTGTGAGGATTTTTTGGCAGATAACAAGCACCAATGAAAATATTTCTCCTGATCCCTCAATAAAAGAAGGATGGGCTCCCACTCCATTTATGACACAAATAAAGGTTTGGGGAAAATGAAGTGTCTGGGATCCTTTGTTACCATGGTGACCACCCCCTTCAGAAGGCCAACTGATTTCAGTTCGTTGACAGAATGATTTGTAACTTAGTTTCAGAGAAGTGTGGTGTTCATCATATTTTGACTGAAACAACTCATTTTTAGTTTTGCCTTTTGCCTTGTCTTTGGCTTACAGAACAATATGGCTAAAACATGAGAAAAACTGTTGATGTTATTTACTGTTCTGAAGCCTCTGGCACTAGCAAGCAAAGAGGAATGCTGTTCAGCATCAGAAATGTCTTCACTGGTTAGCACGGAATGCCTTATCCCTTGGCCCCACAGGGCCAAGGGGGAGGCAGTTTCAGATGCATTGTGCATGACAGTCTGTCTGCAGTGAAAGATTCTGCATCTTAGCTTCAAGTGCTCAGCCAGGTGTAGAGTGCGCAAGTTAATCTACAGATTATAATCTGCAGATGATAATTAGAAGCTCTGTGCTCAGGACATTGTCTCATGCAGGACAGAAAACAAGGAAGGCTAAAAATCATTTTTATCCAACTAAGGAGCATCTGAACTAGACAGCTGCATCCTTAGCAGAGTAATCCCCGGTGCACAGGGACAGCACGGTGCAGTACTGACGTCTGACTGGGCAGTGTGTGCTGCAGAGAAGGGCTCCCCAGCTGGGGCAGTACCAAGCCTGGTACTCAAAGGACTCCAGGAACAGCAGGAGTTTAAATATTTTAAGGCAGCAAAAGCAATTGCTGTTACCAAGAGAAGTCCTGCTTTCCTCTAGTACCAAACATTCCACGTAGCCCATGACACTCTGATCTTTTATGCCAACGTGGCTTTTTGTGTGGCTGCAGTTTCATCCTGATCCCAAGGCTGAAAAGACTCATCATGTGGCTTTGGAGGTATGAAAAGCAGGAGGGGCTAAAAAGGAGAGGTGGTTACAGCTTTCTTTTGGTGCCAGTGCTAAGCAAAAGCCCTCCTGTCTCCCCCAAATGTGTTTCCAGGTTTGCAGCCATAATTGGATATTTAATGTGTGAGCTTTTCCGGCATTTGAATGTTACAAGAAATTGCTACCAGGATTTCCAAATATTTTGTGCAATATGAATTACTTTCCCCTCGTTTTCTATTTATGCCACAGTATCATTTCTGTTTTCTTTGACATTTACTAACAGGAACATTATATTAAAGCAATGCAATCATCAAGAACTCTGAAGTTTGTGAAGTGCTATTGCTGATCCCTCAAGCTGGTCATCTATTTCTCTTTCAGATACTGCAGTCAACATTCTGGAAAGTATTACTGTGCCAAATAAAGAAGATTCATTCTGGTGCAGCATTGTATAGCAGGAGATCACACCTGAAAGACCTAACAGGTGCTTGGCCACCACCAACCAGCTGTAGCTAAAATACCTTGTTAAAACTATAAAGTAGCAAGAAAACTCTGTACATTAACGTGCAGATTTCTGAGATTTATTATTTTAGGTGTTGATTGTTTTTGGCTGGAATCCAGACTTCTCAGAAGACTTTACGTGGTTCAGTAAGTTTCACTGGAAAAGAACTTTTGGATTTAGAACCAAGACTAGAAAACATGTACCCCAAAGAACAGTTATTAGCCCAGAGTCTGGTGAACTTGGGCCAATGTGGGAAGATAACACTAATGTTTCTGTTCTGTCACTCCAAAACTGGAAGTGACTGCCTTCACTTTTTTTACAGATTATATCTTCTTTCTCATTTTTTTGGAAGCAAAAGTTCCACAAACATTCATTTGGACATAAAATAGAAGTTTTCAAAATCGGAAATTTTTGCCAACAGTAACAAACTGACAGGAAGTTCAAATTATGCTGTAGTGAATACTATCTAAACCACACGGCTATCCAGACAAGAGAGCACAATATATCCATCACAACTATTCCACATAGTAGAGAACTATCTTGCGTGAACAGAGTATAATTGAAGAGGATTCTCAAATATAAAATTAAATTCAGATTAAATATTTTGAAATCCCCACACAACCTCATTTGCAACAAGGCTAAGATATAGAAGCCAGCATTCAGACTGTGCCCAATTAACATTCAGAGATGCAGTGCAAGACTTCTCCTAAGAAGCCCTAAGGTTTTTTAAAAACAGGCAATAGATGAGAATGAAGCAGATAGATGTAGGGTGTCCAGAGAAGGGCACTAAAATCCATCATTTAAAATAAGATCTGCTTCCACGTACTCCTGAGCATGCCAATGTTCCAGCTTCATTGCACTTGAAAGTAAACCCTCCAGAAGAGGTAATTAGAACAGTAGCTTGATATTTATCATGGAGATGCCATTCCCCAGCATGTGAGTTGCTTTCACTCTACACTAATACTGAGCATAAATTTCATCTTTTATTGATTTATAAATATTTCATACTATGTAAAATATTGTTAGATTATAATTCTCTCTCCATAAAATGGCAAGCAAACGTCCAGCCATCTGTTTGGCTAATGAGAACAATCACCCAGGCTACTTTTCAAGCATAACGCATCCCAGTTTGAAACTGCTTTCAGTGTAAGCACCTGTTCATACATATCAATTAAAATGATAATTACTCCGTTAGTGAATATAATCAAAACAAAATAGTTACAGCTCTATTGTTTACCAATTAAGACTGCAGAGTTCACTGGTGATATATTTCTGGGCTCATTTTTTCTCTTCCTTACCCATTCTAAGATTGGATCAATTGGATCCAATCTTTGGATTGGATCAATTTCACACCAATTCAAGGCAATATATGCTTCAATATTTGAGAATTGATATTTATAAAGCAGCAAAACTCTACATGGTCTCCTGGGAGGTGTCTCTCTTTATGACAGCTCATGCTGACACACCTTCCCAAGAAAAGGAGAGGACACCTCTCCCTTGAAAGAGAGAGACATTCTTTCCAATTCGAACAAGCGGATGATGGAGATAAACAAGAATGAGAATTCTGCTCCTTGTAGAGTTCTTACTACAGGGTAATTGTCAGACTTTTTTTTTTTTAATACTGATAATTATTTGCGTTGAACAATGAACGCGTTATACAAATTGGATTACGATGGCTTTTTATAGCAGACATGTTAAAGTGCACTTAACTTCAGCACAGAAAGTAACTCTCAGAAGGCTTATGTATCCTTTCCACAATGCAATGCTGCTTCTCACATGCTCATCACTTATCCAGTTTTGCTCAAAATTCCCCTCAAGGTAGAAAAAATTATTCATCTGTGCATTGTTTGCTATTTCTCAAAATCCTTCTGCAGCATGACTGCACCTAGACACGGGCCTGTGCTCCTGTGTGGTGACCAGATGTATTTTAGAGCATCTCAAGGGTACAGCTCTCTTGCTACCCTTCACCACAGGGAAAGCTGTTCTTGTTTTTTTATGAGGATGCTGGAGATCTGCAGTGCCATTCCCAGCTCTGACAGCTACTGAGTTTCAAAGACTCCTGTTTGTTGAAAACGAACAGTTTATCCTCCAAGAGTTGCAACAACCTGAGACATCCCTTCTACCAGTGCCATATGAGCACCCTATAAAGTCACTGGGCATGAATGCAGTGAAACCTTTTCAAAGTAAAAACACATCCTTACTGACTTAATGCCCCTTTAGTTGTCTTCTATGCTGAAACCAAATCACACCTTCCAAATGCAACATCTTTCTCCAATATGTATTTCCCAAAATGGGTTCTGGGTATTGCTGGATTTCTTCCCTAGCTGAACCTACTTTAGTGTGTTGATAGAGGTAATTGATGTTGAGAATGCAACTGCTGTGAATAGGAATTCTAACTTCTAAGTGAGTTTAATTCATTTTAATGTACACAAAGAAGGGGCCTCTTCAAAACAATACACTGTATGTGATAACAGAATAAGTTTCTTCCTCACTGGCATGTACCAGATTTACCCTATTGACATAAGCAAGAATTGCATAAACAAAGAAATGTAAATCCAGGTATTAGACCCATAATCACATTGATGCATGAGCTCCCAAGCAATGCTTGTGCGCATGTAAGTTATTTCCATGTTGAAACTGCTTTTTTGTGCACACTGGAAAGTGAAATTTGTTCATTCCCTCTAGAAAGCTGAGAAGCAGCTTCATGTTTCCATGAAACAAGCCTCTGATTCTCATTGTGTCTCTTGAAAACTTCCTCCAAGCCCATGTTCTTCCTCCCTTCTTTGGCTCCAGCCCTAACCCCAGCAGCATACAAGTCAGCACTGAACTGAATTCAGGGGGCCTCATTCCACAAAGGTTAAATGAGTTAACACAGGAGGTGACTTCTCTGACACCTGCAGCTACAGCAAATTTATGCTGGGATATGTGAGGATGAGGAAAGTTTGCTACTCACATCTGCTCTTGTCTTTGTTACCAAATGGAACTCAGTACATCTATCAAGAAAACTATTTTCTAGTTTATGGCTATACAGTTATCTTTTCCTCCAGGGAAATTCACCTCAAGAATTACGATGCAAAAAGAACATTTATATTTCATATACTGTGCTGTAACAAGCAACACTGTAAAAGATAACACACTTTGCCCATAGATACTTTTCCATAGTTCACTGAAATGTGAGTGTTTGGAACAATGGATACTAAATATTTTTCTTCCTCCTTTTACTCCCACAATCCATCAAAAGCTGACATCAATAAACATGACTGTGTTAACCAATTGCAACACTTTCCAAGATAGGAGAGGCACCTGGAAACTGACAGTGATTTTAATATTAGCTTTGACTGAGATAAATTCTGACATGGCTTCCACCATATATATAATTCTCTAAAGACTCTGATAGACAGAACCCATTTTATGTCCTCAGAGCACCAAGTGCACCCTGTCACACTGAAAGATTTGTCAACCTGAAGTCACCCTGAGCCATCATGAAAAAAAAAAAGCAATTGTCTAGAGTACAAGAAACCTGGAATGAAAGAAAATTGATTTTTAAAATGGATCATACGTACTTAGTGACTTTTACTTCAAGAATCGAAAATGTTCCCTAGTTTGTTTCCACATAAATAATTATTCTCTGACAAAATAACCACGGGAATAAGCTACACTTTTTGCACAAAGTTGTCATTAGAAATGCAACAGATAAGTGTGGTCATATAGTGGATAAAGAAAAAATTCTCTTGCTCTACTCTTAACATTTAAATTTCACTTTTTTGTGCAAGTCTTGCAGAAATCATAAGATTTTATTGCAAAAAGCATTCATATCTACTTTAAATTCACAGAAGAGCATGAAAAATTTCCATGAGGTTTCACTGATTTTTCTGTCCATTCCTCCTGTTTCAACTTGCATTTCTAATGTCCCAGTTGTCCATAGATTTGGTAATTGCCTTTTAATCAACCACATGAACTATTGTACTTGATATTCCATTTTTACTGGTTCCTGGTCTTTCTGTAGCTACTTCGTGGTATTTCGTTTCTGTCAAATTTCACATCAGCTTTCATTAAAAGGCAGCACAGGTAACATCAAATTGCATTAATGACATTAATTAACTGTTTCTGAAACTCACACAAAGAAAACGTATCTATCAGGGTCCTAGCAGTCAGTGAGCGTATTTAAAACTCCATCATCAGCTTCAAAGTACTTTGGATTTTCTCCTAGATAGTATCAACAGCATTTTGAGCTTGACATGTCAAATATTTTTGTAGCCATCTAAGTAAGCATCATCATGATAAGAGTTTGTAAAAAAAGCCTTGTATTACTATAAAATAAAAAAAAATTGCATAGAAAATTCAGTTTTATTACTGACAAGTATAAAAGAAAAACTTTATTAACATTATTTGGGAGTTCATAATGGAACTGACAGCATAGGTTGAAAGATATTTTTTTGGTTTTCCCAATGGTAGACAAGGGCTGAGACGCCTTGCCCTGAAACAGACAATATGGATAAATTAAATGACTGGCAGTGATGGGTAACACCAAATCACATAGAATTTATCTTCTAACAGTGTTTCTACCACTGAATTAAGCATTCCTAAGCAGAACACATCCCTGGTATTTAAATGGCCACATCTTACTGCTCCCTCTGGAGCCCTTCCACCTGCAGTCTGGCTGCTAGGATACAGTGAGTAACAGGAAGAGAGGGGAAGAGAAGACAGGAGAAAGGAATCAGCCTCGGTGCTTTCCTCCCCCCTCAGATTTGCAGCTTTGGAAGTAAAAGAGGAGAAAACAGTATTTGTAACCTCGCAGTCAACACAAATCCTTCCTTGGGACTTTCCAAGACCACAGTTCCCTGTGATAGCTCCCACTGTGCGAGGGGCGCAGAGGGTCCATACTGCACCCTCCTGGGGAGCCCAGGGTTCAGCGAGAATGACAGCAATGTTTACAATGGCCTTAAGGCTTTTCCTCCGCTCTGCTACATCCCTCACAGCCCTCTCCAAGTCCCTCTGTGGCTCTCAGCCATAACTTGAGCTCCTCATGCAGCTACATTTAAGAAGTACAACTTGCTGCAACCTCATCCTTCTTTCTATTCTTCAAGAAGCACTTTCCTGCTTCCTTTCCAAGAATTCACTGAGGCCATGATGTTGCCCTTCCTCCTGCTTTTTTCCGAGATTTACTATTAATTCCTTTCTGACTAGAACTTCACCATGTTCGATTTACTGTTTGTCAATTAACAGCCCACCTAGATTTATGTAATGTGAATCAACAGCATAGCCTGGTGCCCACCTACTCATCACTGAGTGTAAACAACACAGCTCTGTATTGTTGCCTACACTGGGATGAGTAAAGTCCTCGGCAAGGAAACAGTATGGAAACTGTTCTGGGAAACAGTCTATCACCCCATGGAGTACAGAAAGGAACAGCTGGCAAGAGAAAATCCCAAATGTCCCTTATACTACTCACTCATTTGCTTCCCAGGGAACCTAGATAGACCCAACTGCTTCAGCTGCTTAGGCTCAGGACTGCTGCACACTCACTGCAGAGACGAAACACCACAAATAATGAATTGCTGTCTTGCTGCTTTGGCTTTCCTGTCACACTCCTGCTCAGTGTTTTCAGATGGAGGCAAGGAAATCAATCCCAGGTCCCACATGTATAATGGACAAGTTCAGAGGCACTCCAAAGCAGGTGTTTTAACTGTTCATACATGTACTCAGTGGCAGATCCCCAGAAAAAGTAGAAAACCAAGAGCCATACCAAATACCTGTGGGCTGCCCAGAAAGTATATCCTGAAAACATCAATGTACAAAAGTCCTTTCAACAAATCTTGTTTCAGAGAAAGTAAAAATATGCTAAAGACAAAAAAAAAAAAAATAGCTGAAACACCAAGTACCATTTTGTGTGTTTTTATGAATAATAAATAAAGCAATTAATTTCTCAGAAAATAAAACCCTGCCGCAACCCTTATGCATATGTTCCAGCAGTGTGTTTTATTGAATTCCACAGATGTAATTAAGTGTGTCATTCATTTGTTCTTCATTATGGTATTTCAGTCAAACATAAACGGCTTTCAGACTTCATTTGCAAGAAAGACACTTGGAGCCAAGTAATTTGCTAACTTCAGAGCAATAGCTTGAGAGGTCTTCACAGGCATGTAACTTTTCTTCCATGTATTTACAAAGCTCTACACATGCACACATGTAGGTAAGCACCAATTTACCATGGCACTAATATACAGTAAGTTGACAGATTCTTTCCCCCATATACACTGTGACATACAATGCCTTCATGGCATGTTCCTCCTATTCCTGGTAGTTTGTAATATATTTAATCATGTCTCTGATTCAGCTGTGCTCAGTGGTTTCCATTTCATTTGTACAGCTGGAAAACGTGTGCTGCTGGCAGTTATGCAAAAGAATCTGTTACAGTGAATGACTGAAATGGAGAGGAGGGGAAGGGCACAAAGAACTTGTGAGAGGAACTGGAGTACAGCATTTTAATTCCTGCGCTTTAATAAACAAGTCCAGAAATCCATCCTATCGAGGAAAGTCCCTTTTATGTTACAAGTGATGTGGCTTGACTGCGGTAGAATTCAGTTCAGCCATCATCTGCCTGAAAAAGCCCATTTATAAATGGGGTGGTGATTGCAAAATGAATCCCTGGAAGCATTTTTTCAGAGAGGAGGCTATTGACAAGGCTGTACTGCAGAAAGAATGGACTGTGAACAGAATTATCTGTCACAAGATAACTCACTGCAAGGTCAAACTTTGACCTTGCACCGATGAGGCAAAAGAGGCTCTTGGTAGGCAATAGAAGAGGAGTTGTTTGAAGGTGGCACTGGGCCAGATCAGCTTCCTTTAGAAGACTGCAAGCAACTGTTGCTGCTGTCTGAAAGGATTACCAACACAGGACAGTTAGAACCTTTTGGGATGCTCACCCCGATGTGCCGAAGTCAGGATTTTCCCATCTCTTGCCTATGCACTTTCTGCTCAAGACCTCAGGAAATCCCACTCTGTATTTTTTCTATTAGAAAAAGGCCTGCATCTCATACCAAGAATAAATCACTTAGAACAATTCAAATATGAGTCACCAGAATAATTAAGGGATCATCCTTTCAGTATTCAGAGCATGCCCAAGATGAATTGGAAACACTACCTCATTCCTCTTCATAGGCTGCTAACCAGAATTTCCAGAGCTCCTTTCACAAGTTTATTTGAAGCCCTGCACTATGACCTGAAGCAATGTGTATTCTGTACTCCCCACAGACAGAGGGGTGAAAAGTTTTGCACTGTGGCCTGCTGAAGGAGGAGGCTACTACACAAGTACTCAGCTGCTGCACAAGTACTTTGGTAGCCCACGGGATGCCCAAGAGTCTGTGAACCCGCTCAGAGACGCTCACTGCAGTGAGACATTCAGCCCTCAGCACAGACTCCGTGACTCACTCTGGCCTGTCCTTCACCCTCCTCACAGGGCAGTCACACAGTGCCCAGAAACAAAGAATTATGTTCAAACATCTCTGTCAAGGCCCACAGCTGTTACACATCTGTCCATCTACCTGCTATTCCATCTATAGCAGGACTAGAACATTTTTAACTTTAGGTGCGCTCTCAGTTACAAAATAAATAATGCATTTGCAGCATTAAAAATCAACTTCTAAATTTACAGTCTGTGCCTTTAGTTACAGCCTTCTTCCATAATAAAGGCAGTGATTTCTGGGTTTTAAGTGAAGTTTGGGGTTGTTGATTAAATATTTACTACTGCTAAAGCCCTACTTCTTCTTAAAATGTAGAAGACTTTAAGATACAAAAGATCTCCTTTAATCTGTATCTATTTCTGTACTTCTCACACAGTGTGCAGCTTTCTAATTCTCTGGTTTAACCTAATTGCACATTATAAATGAAATGCTTAGACAAAACATTGCATAACTATTGGCCAGGGAAAAATCTAAAATTTAGTCTCTGAATCTGAGAAAGCAAAATATGATCTGAAAAAGAAACTGAATGAGATTTCTTCATGTTAAAAAAAAAAAAAGGAAATGAATACTATTGAAACAAGACTTGTCTGATTAGTAACAATTCAACGGCTTTAATTCAATTACCCCTGTTTGGGGGAGGGGGATTGTATTTCAATATAATTTCATTTTTACATGAATTTGGTATGGTCTTCCTTTATATTTTCCCCCACTAAATCTAACGTGGATGTCATTACACATCATAACTGTAATTACAGGTTTCAGTGGAAAGATGACATAATTAGGTGCAATTATGCTCATTATGTAAATGTAACACTATAAATTAAATATACCAAAAAGAAAACCAACAAAGAAAAATAAAATCACAAGGGAAAAAAGAAATTGAACAAATCCATGAGGTAATAAACTCAAAAAGAGAAAAGGAAACTGAAAAAGTGAGAAAACTTGTCAACTAATGTAAATAGTTTTTACCCCTCTTCATTTTGTTTAGGTTTTTATTTTACTTCTTAAAATGCTTGCAAGAATAGGACCAGATCAAACATCTTATTAGCCCTTAGATTAAAAGCACTTAGAATACGAATCCCTCTCCTTTCCCAAATGGAAACACTGTTATTAACCAGGCAGTAAAAGTCCCTGGACTTGTTCATCACTGATATCTGAAGAACCAACACACTTCTCCTTTAGCCATTACACTTTATCCTCTTTTACTGCACTGCAGTTTGTACACCCCAGCCTCCTGTATTTGCTAAAATCATTCAGGTTCTGGCTGACTGTGGATGCAAATGCAGTTGTCTGGATTCACACAACAGACACTAAGAGCTTAAAGCTACTCTCCCTGTAAGTGGCAATAATACTTCTGAGGTAAATCATACAGAAAACTCTGACAAAATTAGGGGCATTAGGAGACACTCCACTGTACCCAGATGGAGTTTCGTCAGGCTCAGAGAATCTAGTCTAAAAGCCACAGGAATGTGCTGCCTCTGCATTGGGTCATTTAGTACTTTAGCACTGTGATCAGAGGCTTGCAAAAGAAATGTGGGGTTGCTCTTTAATGTCTCTCCTTGGCAGTGAGTGGAAAGCATGAACAGGTTCTGTCTCTCATTGCTGACATTGTCAGTTCTAGTGACAGGGTGAGGTACAGAGCCCAGTACTTAATCACACAAGCAAAGGGGAGAGATAGATTCTCAAGTGTTACTTGTTTAAAATTTAGGTAACTCTCAGTTCCTAAACCTACGGCTCTATTCGGTTCCTAACCTACAGGTCTTAAAAACTGCAAGAACTGTCTTTTAAAAGCTTTGCCATTCACATTTTATGGGGGCTTAGCTAACTGTGAAAGTACCATTTGATTTAATGGCTGAACTTTTGCAAGGTGAGATGAAGGATTTTTTCCTGTCTGTGTCTACAGGAGATGCCAAACACTCTCCAGCTCTCAGGAATTACAGGTGGTCAGATGCTCAGTCTTCATGCAGTAGCTTCAGTAGCAGCAGGGGCTGCTCACTGTCTTCCTGCAGGTGACTGATCCTGCAGTCTTTCCTGGAACATTCACCTATAATACTTACGAATTCTCTGCTGTTAGCATTGGTGGAAGTCTCAGACACCTGGATATTATTACATTCCGTATCTTTTAAAGAAACAAAAGCTGTATCCCATAAAAAATTAATTACACAAACATTTTATAACCGTTCTTGGGGACTCTGAGGCAGAAGCCAAGGCCTATAGGTAACATTTGCTTCCAAGACCAAAATGTGCAAGTTATGATTTTGTGGCAGCATATGGGAGGCTGTTGGTAAAGTAGCAGATGCATGATAAAAATCCAGTATGGGCTGGAAGAAAACATTTGTTATTTCCCATAGAATAATTCATCATATGCTCATAGACAGAATACCCACAGGGCTCTGCTCACCAAGGAAATGGGAACCATTTTCATACAGCAGGCCCATACTTCACACATCATAGAAGGTAGAACCTGGAATGGCTGTTGTTCAAATGTATCTTGATGTCTTTGACAGACCTTTTGTCTTTTAGGACAAAATATAAGTTAACAGTCATGCCTTTTGTTCCGATTGCACTACACAAAAGAGCTTTACCACCTCTTTGTGTTTCAAGTACATTTCATCAAGTGCTGTTTTGCACAGTATAATGCTGAACTTAGATCTTTGAAAACTTTATATACTAAAGAGACCGTGTTTTTGCCTCAATGAAGACTTTATCATTTCTTATACCTATGCACAAAGTCTGAGCAAATAAAAAATAAAAGCTTTTTTCAGAAAAAAACCAAAATTGTTAAAAGATAAAAGCCTAACCACACATTCTAGAAGCCAGCTGATATTTAAGTCCTAGTCTGAACTCGGATTTAAAAGAAATACGAACGGTTGACCACTCAGTCATACCCATAAAAAGCTTGTATGAATACTCTTAATTCAAATTAAACCATACATAATAATTAATGCTAAAATTCACCTAATCAAACTCATTTACATTTTCTATTTTAAAAAGGCTTGGGCAGTAAACTTGTGGCACTTGACCAGTTAAGCAAAAACTACCAAGATCACTGTGATTCTGTTCTGCCTGAGCTGAAAGAGCTATTAGGTTGCTGAGTAAACAGTTCCCCTGTTCCTCCTACCTGCACACTTGTTTCCTGTACTTATTCTCAGCTTTATTTCTTCTTTCATGCCAGCACCCACACTTGAATCAGCCCACCCACTTTTCATCTGCCAAGCAATCAGCCGTCGCCTCTTAAATCTTACAGCTCTCTGGCAAAGACTGCCAGCACTGCTCTCCGAGGACACGCTCATCCTTCCCTCTTTGAACACTGAGCCAGTGGCACGGATGTATTTACAAATGCTGTAGTAGAAAGCTCAGAGCAGCAGCTCCAAATGGAATAAAATCATGTCCATGCAAAAGTGAAAAATAAATGGGAACATGCAGTGTTGCCTAAAGAGTGCCATCATTTTTTCCACCCATTGTCTCCAAAGGCAGACAATTCTAGCAGGGGATTTATCATGTGCATAATATGGAGCAAGAAAGACAGGAGAATAAAATTACATTTGAAAAAGGAAGATGATTGGGAAGCCAGGACAGATGAGTTGTGCACCTGACGCTACACCTAACATTGCTGTCTGTCTTTGGTGGAGAGTATCAATTCAGCTGACATCACCTCCTTAGGACACATTCATTTCATCGACAGATTTCTAAGAAGGAAGAGGAAAATCCCCAGACTCTGACTCCTTAAAATTTTAAACCAAGGCTCAAAAGCAAAAGGATATCCTGGAAGAAGGAAAAATAGAGAGTGAGTACCGGACAGAAAAGAGCTCAGCAGTGGCAGGTACCTCTGCTACAGTGATTTCTGAGAAACAAGAAAATGTGAGGTCTTTATCTTCTGAAGAGTGCTGGAATCATGCTGCGAAGTAAAAAAAACTTCCGGCCTCCATTTAGGCAGACAATATAGCAGATGTCCTACACAAAAAGTGAAGGTGAACATTTGCAAAAAGGCTTCAATTACAACAGCCATGCACCTCGTCTTATGTGCTAAAGTTGCAGAAGCCAACCAGGAATTTTTAAAGAAACATCACACACCAATAGCACTATCTAAGCAACAGTTCAGCAACAAGAGAGTTTGATAGGTACCAGAGAAATTAATTTATTGATGGTTAGCAATTTATAAATCTCTTGTTAACAAGACTACCATACCAATCATGCTACTTTTACTTACACTCACCTTCCACAGGCCACCTCGTGAACTCAATTAGCACAATCATGGACAACTCCAAATACTGGAATTACTATATACAGGTGTTCCTTTTTACAAATGATCATTTTTCAAGAGGCCTTTGTCTTCTGAGTCTCTCAAGTAACAAAGTCTGCTCTGCAGCTGACTTTCTGAGAAAGTCACAGAGAGAAACTGAGAAGATGCCACACATGGAATTAAAGGTGACAATATTTCCATAAATTCTCCTGACAAAATAGATGATATTCTCCATCAAAGCAAACCAGGAACTAGCTCATGGCATGTCCCATTCCCACTGTACGAGACACTCAGGCTTTTCTCTCCCCATCACATCATTCAGTTTAAGTTAATGATTTAAAAGTAATTAAATCCATTAAACCATGACAGATTAAATAAAAACTAATCAAAGTAAATAAATTACTGTTTTCACACATGGCTTTTGTTTGGACTGCAGAACAAAAGCAAGTAGATGATGGCAGTGAACAAAAGTGAATAAATAAGGGAAAAGAAAACATTAGTGTTTGAGACACATTATAACTCATTAACTTTTATGTCTGCTCTGCTGTAAAAAATACTCTGTATCAGCTAACAAGACAATCTAATGAGACCTATCAGGGGACTGTTATAACAAGATTAGGAGAGGGACCAGTGGCAAGGCTGTTTCTGCACAATGGAGAAAAGGATTTGTATTTAATTAACAGCATTTATCTCAACAGTCCATTCCTAAGGAATAGTCTGATAAAAGCAGTCAGTCTCTGGAACCAGTTGGTCATTTAACCTCACAGATAATTTTAAAAAAATAGGTCTGGGATAAACCTTTGTTGATTATTATTTGTTGGAAGATATTTGTTGGAACTAGGATTTGGTTGACACTGACATCAAAGTAAATTGGATTTAGCCTTTTCCATTCTGCTCCCAAATAACCCTTACCAAAACACACGCAAACAGACACAGGTAGTGTGTGCACATCTACAGCTCAAGTCAGAAGCACGAGGGACCAGAGACTTTGGGATTTTTCCAGAACCCAAGCCCCAGCAATCACAGCATGTTCTTGATTGAGTGAAGAAAACTAACACCCTCCCTGTTTAATGGCTCCAACGAGGCACAAGGATCAACTGCTAAAACCTAAGGATTGCTGTCTGAGAGTTAGCAATAAAAATAATTATTTTATTAATAATATTAGGAGAATCCTAGGAGAAGCAAATGCCATAGAAAGATTAGTTTTAGAACTGAGATTAAATGTCACAAGTTTCTGCCTCCCAGGCCTGCATTTGAATGATACTTCTTGTAATTCTTCAGTATTATTTTTATTATTGCTCCCTGAAAAGACATTGGCAACTTCTTTAAAATAGCTTCACATGAAAGTACAAAATGGAAAATGTTGAAATATTTAGAGAACAAGTACCTACACACTTCTGAAGAGTTCATGAACTTGAACAATTTAAAACACACAGCATTCTGTACAGATGACTGATCTAAAAGTAAGAGAGACTATTGTACTCAATCTCTAGCTACAACAGCAATAAAAATACAGTGAAGATAATTCTTTTATTCATCTTTTTCAGAACAATTGAACTGACAAGCTCCAATGTGAACCTCAGGCTCTTTCTGAACCAAAGCTGTCACCACCCAGGCAAAAAAATCTTGTTCCTTCTCCCATCCTACCTTGGGCAAAAATAAAAAATAACCTGCAGTTACTCCCAACACCAAAAACTCCACAAATACAAAATCTTCCTTATGGTTATCTCTGCTGGAACTTTCAGGTCTATTGTCACTTCCATTGTCATCTTATTTCTTAATCTACTTACAATCCATATAATTGAGCAGCTAATAGGCATTAAAGCTTTGGGATGACACAGAAGCTTCTAAGCCTTTTTTTTTTTTTTTTTTTTACATAGACTGTAAAAAAATCTAACTCTTGCTGTCTATAACTTTCACTATTAACACTGCTGTCTCTAATTTTAGACTTCTGTAATATGGCTGACAAACTTGGTGCAAGACACATGGCTCTGCCAGGTTTTTTTTTAAGGCATGAACTTTCTCAACGATCATTCCTTTAGTTTACTCCACAACCCTTTCAAGAGTTCTGATTCTCTTCACAAACCAGGAAATCCTTTCAGAGTTTTCACTGCCAGGGACTGCTCAGTCACAGCAGCATTTTGCATAAGCAGTTTAATAATCATATTCTACTTCACTGTCTGGAATCAGGAGAAAATCTTGAGTTGCAAAATTCAACTGTCACACATACTTACTTCCCCTATGGCACACAGGCTATAGGGCTTCAGACAGTCTTTTGGTTTTGGTTTTTTGGGGTTGTTTTGGTTTGATTGTACCTGAAAGATTTTACAAATTAAATGAGAAACTGTAGAATTCCTGGTAAAAGCCTTGGTTCCTTGGGTCAGCAGCAATTGCTGACCGCTCACGGCAATTGCCCCTTACAGCTGGCTGCAACCACACAGATAATATTCTCCATGTCTCATTTAGACACAGGCATTCCCCACTTGGAAGAGGGCCTTACGGAACCATGACCTCGCAGCCAACTCCTCCCCACCACCTCTGCGCCATTCCCCGCAGACAGCGCAGCAGCAGGCAGGAGCCTCAGCCAGCCCTCTTGGCTCGGTGGCCCCGCGCTGCACGGGGCACATGAGGACACAGGAGCAGCTCCCCAGCTGGTGGTGGTGGTTTCCAGGGGGCTGCTCGCCATTAGCATTCCAAACAGATCCCTCCCCAGCACTTGTTAATGCGCTGTATTGATCAGCGGATGCCCGTACTCACTGGAGACCTGATTTCACTGCCTTTCATTAATTTAATTCTCTTAGCTCCAGTTAGTGGCTTGACACCTTTTTATTACATAAAGCCAATCTTTTTCAGCCTAATCTTACATAGTTTTGATCATTAATAACTTGCTGTTCCAAAAAACTTGGAGTTCATTTGGAGGGACTCAACCTCCATGTTAGTGAACACTGGCAATCTTACCACATTTTTTTCTTGTTTCAGCCTCTCCCAAAGCATAAAGAAAGTTGTTAGTCTTGAATAAACTGCACATTTCATTTAATGGAAGCCAGCCTTGCAGAGTATGGATTCTGAGAGTTTATTTCATCTATCATAAAATCACTTTCAATGCATATGTTCTACAAGACCTGGCACTGTACTGCTGCAGACATGAAAGCTATTATTGCAACTGAACAATCAGATGTCAGGAAAACACGGTCTGCCTTTCCTTACAGCACCTAATGTTGTCACAGGCAGCCATTCCCACCTTTTATAACAGCACTTGATAATTCTTCTGTAATCCAGACACCCCTCTGTTTAGAAGAAAATGGATAGTACTGATGAAAAACTATTAGTTTCACAGAAATTAAAGCATGGTAAGTTACATAAATGTACTTAATAATGTTTCAGTACCTGTAAAACCTAAAATAAGCACGGCAATTACTTCATTTTAGATCATATTAAAAAAAAAAAAAGTTGGAAAAGAAAGGGAAAGGAATAAATGTTTCAAACTTCCACAGTAAACATGAAGTCAGCAAAAATAAGGGTTTTGCACATATGCAATGCTGTTACACTGCACAATGCAGCCAATTCTCAATCCAAAGATGGTACTTGGTGGTTCTGAACTTACACTGCAGTCAAAGCTCATATGATGTGTATACTACACATTCACACGTGGATACACGTAAAAAACAAACACCGACAATTTCATGTTTTATTATCACCAGAAGTGTGAACTTATTTAGAGGCTTGGCATCTGATAGTAATAAAACAAGAGAGAGAAACGCAGGCACTGTAATTCTGAGCAATTAGAACATACTGCACCTGTCACACTCGTTAGCCAAAGAGTACAAAAATCCTGTTACATGTTTCATGAACATACCACACTTCTTGGATTTGTCCAACGTACTGTGGATCTTGGAGGGTGACCAAACTAATCCTTCAGTTTCATGCTTTCATCATCTGAATAAATTATACCCTAAATCTTAACTTGCAAAACACTGTTGTATTTGACTTGATTTGTGAGAAACAGAGGCATTTTCATACTATTATCTTTCAGACCTTAATGAGAGATCTTAATTCCCACTAAAGTTTGCCCATGGACAGGGTTAGAACCTTCCTAAGCTGCTGTGTCAACAGAGGGCAGCCAGAAACTGGCATTGTAGATTTCCAGGTAAATTTAGAAGAAAATCACCTGATAAAATAGATACCCTTTATTTTGCAAGGAAAGCTTGTTTTCTTCAAATTGCTCAACATACTTCAGCAAAGTCAGTAGTTCTGACCATGCAGCAGAATTTATGGTTTTCTACTGATGGTGTGATGCACATTATGTACCTTTCTGAAGGTAAATGGATCTTCAACAACTTTTAAAAGTTCTTTTGTCATTGAAACTGTGCAGAAATGGTAATCTGAATTTAACAGGAATTTGGTTGTTTTGTTACAAACTCCTCCATATTTAAAGTGACCATCAAGAGAAAATTATACTTTCATCACTCCTTTCCAGCACAAGCTTGCAAGATATTAAATCTAATTTTAATTTCATAGTCTCTATCTTTAAAATTTATTCTAAGAGCATCTGCCTATTTTTTTTCATAGAACTTGAGGAAGGTGACCATCATTTTCTTTAAAGTAAAATAGGAGCAAGAACACAATAAAAATACAGCTATACAAAGCACAAGGACACATCACCAACAAAACCAGAAATACCCCTCTCATATCACTATCTTCTTACATCATCAACTACTATTTCATTACATACAGAAAGAATTCTATTTCACAAATTGGTTTTGCCTTGATTTTTAATACACTTTTAAATGTTTGCTGCAATTCAGAGGTCACACAGCATTAGCAATTAGCAAATCTATTCTCATGAATAGATACTGTACAGGCAAGAAGACATTGGGTTTTTCACATACAAGGCCTGAATAAGTCATTGGTGCATAGTGTTTACGAGTCTTCAGTGTTTATAGGATGTAATCACCCTTCAGGGTGGAGAGAACCAAAAGCCTGAATTCGAAAGCACGGTCCTGCCTCTCACTGCAGCAAGGGCACCTGCTGCTGCCTTACTCAGTGCTCTGCTGGGCAGGATTTGGGTTTGTAACACGACTGGAGAAGAGAGATGAGAAGAAATCTATGATCCAACTCCCTGTGACCTTTCTTAGACAGCTGAGGTGCAGTTATCCTTTCAGCTTAACGATGAAGAAATAAAGAATTTGCATTATGAAAATTGTGAAAATGTCATTCTGAATAGCAAGATTCACACCAAGAGAAAAGGAATCAGTTATTCCTTTTGACTAAAGTAGATGGCAGAAGCTGAAGTAATTGCTCCTTAAATAAAGTACACCGTTCCCCACACAATCTTTTAGACTGAACAAAGATTGCAAGTCTTGGCATATCCCACACATATTTATCATACTACTGCTGCTGCAGAAGGGAGGGTTAGTATCTCCTTTGGTCTAGACAAACCAGTCACAACAAAGTCTCAGATTTTTTGCCTGGACCCTGCTGACCAGGTGAATCTGCACAGCTAACAAGAGAATACTGTTCCAGTGCACAGATATACTTTATCAACTCTCTCAACTTATCCTTCCATTTGTGAATAGTTGTTTATTTTAGCAATTTCCTGTAATTTAAAAATTGACCACAGCTGTCTCTAAGCTAATATAAAAATCAATAGGAAGAAACACACGTAGCTGAAACTAGTTTTCATGCTGCATACAGTTTCTTAAACAGAATTAATTTTAAAAATCTTAAATATAAGTATTTTTAAGTATTATTACTGTGACCTGTTCCTTCCTTACTTTTTTAATTCAACCATGCAGTAATAGTTTAAGTTTTCAGTGTAAATGACAGTTTCCAACACTGGAAAAAATAGACATACATTTTTCAAAACATCATTGTGGTTGTTGTGTTGCTCTTGCAGTCTACTGTTTCATTAATCAATCTCTACTACAGATCCAATTCAGCAAACATGGATATACAAGTTTACAGCAAATACCAATCATAAAGTAAAAATTATTTACGTATCTAACCTACAGGATGGCACCTGCATGCAAGGAGAACATGCAAACGGATCACTCAGGGAAGTACTTAACCACTGCACGTGACAATACACTTAAAACACACTTGGTAATACTGGACAGACACCAGACAGGGAGGCATCACTTGAGCTGAGCAACTGATCTCAGTTAAAAGATTATCCAAGCAATTTCACTTCCAGCAACATAAGCTGCAGGGTGCTGAGTCATGCACCTTTCTTATCCCTTTCTCTAGAATAGTTATGGTTCTAGACTTCAGGCTCTTCTGGCCAACAGGAACAAGTGAATGACATGTTAGACCGTGCCTGCATCTTTGTTCTACACCGTCAAAAAACCCCAGCCTTGTGGAACTCAGCAAAGCACCCAAGCAAAGGCTCTTTTACACCTTGGTGTTGCCAGGACCACCTTGCAGGGTTACCTGTGTGTAGCCCACTCAGCAGCACAAGGGCTCCAGTTGAGTGAAGGACCAAGGGGCATTCCCTCCTTCTCAGCTTTAGACAGCCGCAGGACACTGTGTGATGATACAGCCAAGCGCTAGGGATGTAAGATATAACCAGGGCACAAATGCTACACAAACTGCAACGTGATTAATGCTCAATTTCATCCAATTTTACCTGCATTCTCTTTTCTCCTGGAAAACAGCATTTACTGTCCTATATGTGCCCATGTTATAGCAATCAAACCAAGCAACTAGCAATTAACATAAAAACAGAATTAAAAGAGCAAGGTAGTAACAGTCTCTGGGAATGCAGAATTGCCTACTGTCTAGCGTTTAAAATTTGCAACAGCAGTAAGAAACTCAGAGAGGGACTAATTAATCCTGCAAGTTGCCCTTCAGTATGAGCAGTCTTTAGCAGAGGGGAGTCACTGAAGTGGTCTTTGCATGTGTAGGAGCACATGCTGTGTTACTGAGCTGCTGCAAATGAAGCTTTGTTAAATGACATGACTACTGGGGAAAGGCATAAGGGGTTAATTATAGTCAAGTGCACATGAAATATGTTGCTCTCCATGATTTTTAACCTGAAACTAATAGTGCAAGTAAAACTGTCACCTTCTTGTTAATGGCACATTACAGTATCATTTATAATAGTTTTTCCCTTAGGAAATAATAAGCTTTCTACTTATTGGGGGCTGTTAACAAGGGAATTCAGCAAAACTTAGAGGCTTATAATTCCTCTTTTATAAAATAATCACAGTAGAACTACAGTAATAAAGCATTTTATTACATTGATGTGAAATCTTCCAGCAGGCTTACTCCTATGAGCAGTATGAAAGAATAAAGGTTAAATATTCTTCAGGTATTGCATTGTGCAGAGCGATCTGGACATACCTAAACAGTGCCAGACAAAACAGTTTGGCCTATGACAAGTCTAAAAAGAGTGGTACCACAGACCCTCAAGAAACCAAAGAGGGCCAGCAACTCTCACTCCTTATCCCTCAGGTTGTGACAGTTTTCATAAATACAAATAATTCAAGGAAGATGTCAAGTATTTCACACAAAGAATGCAAAATGAGAAAGAACCCAGAATGTTGTTTCCCATTTTAAAAATCCCTACACCCATATAATTTTGAAAAAAAGCAAACAAAAAAGAACACCCAAAAAAGAAACCCACACAAAAAACACCACAAAAAAAAAAAAATCACACACTTGGAATACCACTTAGGTTCAACAAGAACAAGTTTGAACACAGCACAAATGGTCCCAGTGCAGAGGAGCCTGTTTGTGAAATGACATCTCTGGGCTTGCACGCATTTACAAAAACACTACACCCAGGTGTCTTGTCCGCGAAATCTTATATAAGAAACCCTAAACCTGACAGTAGATAGCAGGTTATTAATGAATCTCATCACAAAATCCACACTGTATCTTGCAGTAGTGCCCTAGATCAGATAAAAAACTCATATCCTAAAATAAGAAAATCTATATCAAGTCCATCACCATGAATAAAACCCATTACCTCAGCACCAGTGTTAAGCATTAGGTTACACATGGCTTTGAGGACCAGATTAGATGTTTGAAGACCTCCACTGACTTCACTGGCACACCTCATGTTCACATTAATGGCATCTATGCAACACACATCAGTGAACCAGCAAGACTACAAAGACTCAGTTTTCCTCCAACATTAAGTATAACGAAATGTTAAAATTACAACCTCCTATCATATTTTGAAGTTTGGTTAAAAGCCAGCACATACTGAATTTCATCTGTTCTCTCACTGAGAATCAGCCTCCAAGTGACAAAGTAACACGGTTTCATGCACCACACTGAAGCACAACCCAAATAGACATATATTTTTTCTGCTTTTTTTCTGCCATGAAGCAATTCTGTTTTCTTACAGCAATACATCTGCAAGCTGTTCTTTCAATTGGTCATATATTTTTGCTGCCCAGTAAGACCATGGTATGCCAAGTAGCTTTTTCTGCACCAGTCATGGCTACAACTGAATTACAGACTGGGATTAAATGACATCCTAGAGACAGTATGTGCCATTGGAGCAAAATCTACATTTCTTCCATATTAGCATACCATTAAGTACCTGCCTTCACAAGAGTTGCACAGAATAACCCACAGAACAAGACAAGGCCACCACTAAATTGTACTGCCATGGTAGAAGAGAACTTTCACCTTTGCCTCTTTCCCTTTCTAATGCCAACCTGCCACAGTAAAAATAGTGACAGAGACACAGGCTCAGAACTACAAACCTGCATGTAGAAAACTGTCCTCTAAAATATCATTGTAGTTGGAAAACACATCGAAGACTGAGTTCCTCTTCAGGTCCCAATTGTCTATCAGTATTTAATGAAATTGCATTAAGGAGTATCTCATAAAACAAGGTGGTAAATAATACCCACACTTCATGAACAAAAAACATTTAAATGTCTTTTAGAAGGCTGGAGAAATTTATCTGTTTGGTATTTCAGTATCATGCCTACTCTGAGCAACAGATGTATAATATTTTTGTACAAAGAATTAGGACTGCAACTTTACTAAAAAGCCTTGTATGGAAAAGCTTATATGGAAAAGCTCAAGGATTAATCACTAAACTGTATTTTAACATTCATCTTATGTTATTGAAGCTAAGAGTTAATAGATAATTTAAAAGACTCTGAGTGATATATATTCAAGTTTGGTAATATTCACATCTTTAATTTTGTAAAAATCAACTATTATCTAATGTTGGCATAATTTCGTTCCATTAAGCAATCTGTGCTGAAAGTAACCCTGGGATTATAAATCTAATGAGAATAAAATAGGTCTTATCCTATCTGAGCTAAAAGGTATGGTGGAATGGTTCTGAATCTTCAATGTAAAGACAATCTCCTACTAAGACACTGCGATATTTCTTCCTTCTAAATAATGGAAAATTGAAGCCCAAGGTTTTCTTTTTGGTTTATTTAACTTCAGATAAGCAATAGGCACTGTGAATATACGGATTAAATAGATATCTTTATAGTTTTTTCCCAAAAAAATGCAGTGCTGAATTTTAAATCACAAAGAGAAACTATTCAGAAGTACGACTAATTTTAAGTTGCGTACACGTTCACAAAGACAGAGAGGGTGCAGTCGCAACAAAGGCCACTTGCTCCTCAGCGGTTTACGAAATCCAGCTGGAAGATTGGACCAACCCTGCATTTACTACATATTTAGATTGACATCAAAAGAATGAATGCGCCCCTCTTTCAGGTATCAGGAAAAAATACTTAAAATAAGAGGAAGAACAAATTTATTATAATAAAAAATTTCAAAGACCATTCTATTCTGTAGCACTTTAGTCCAGAAAGAGTAATTCGCGTACAAATGAAGGCTGAAGCCTAAGTCTTATGTTATAAAGTGAGAATTGCAGAATTCTCTCCAGGTCCTACCATCCTCCTTCCTAATTGGAAGGCAACCTGAATGAGACAGTGTTTCCTTCCTACCGGCAGTAGCCCAAGATTAAATGGTAACATCTTTGTTTATCTAAACCAATGTACCTGCCAGTTTTAGGCTCATATTAGCAACTGAGTTACAAGACAACCAAATTACAAGACAACCACATCAAACAGTTCTTCTCTATCTCTTCCCTTTCAAAAAAACCCAACAAAACACCAAAACCCAAAACCTGTAAGCAACACGGACCATCAAGGTCTGTGGAATTTAGGATTAAAATAGTACAAGAACTCTAACATTGCAAAAATAATAAAACAAGCTATGACCCTTGTGTTCTTGACAAATCAGAGAAAACAGAACTACGATTTAGAAAACAAGCAGTGATTCCAGTTTGTATTTAAACAGTAAATGTCTGTTTGAAACACATCAGCAATGGAACGTCTGATGAAGAGGCAACAGTCATGGAAACACTTGTTCAGATAAAGGAGGCAAGAGGTTCACAGGGGCAAGAAGCAAAAGAGCCAAAACTGTATTTTATCCAGAGTCCAACTGCAACATAAGAATCAAAAAATGTATTTGGAAAATACAGTAGACAAGTAAGGGGTCACTGGCACATTTTTCTCTCCTGATGAAATGCTGCAATATCCTCTTCAAGCCACTGACACCATTTATATTGGAGACATCAGTGACTGCACAACAGGTAAGCCTTCTCTACTAGTACTCCTAGGAGGAATTTGGAGAACAAAACTCAGAAAGGGATAGAATAATGAAATACTCCAAAATGAGATAAAAACAACTGCTCTTCAGTAGTAACTATAAAATGTGACTTAACTTTCAACATGGCTAATTCCTTATGGAGAGACTATTTGATAATAACTGGAAATAGACAAAGGTTGTAAAAATACTGAAATTTCCTGAGCAAAGCTGAATATGAACAGTAATTATGGCTAATCCATCTGGTGTATTTCTTTGAGTTGGGTCAACAGAACTGATCCTGTGATAGTTATTGAAGAACTATAAAAACACTCACCAGTTTCTAGTTTTAAAACTGATAAAGAGAATTCCACCCCAGAATACACCAAAACAGTCATTCTTGAACAGATTGATGTGTAATGGGAGCTCCTGTATGATTCATGGGAAAACAAACTTTGTAAGGAGATTCTTCTCACTTGTCCCATTACAGTTCGTGTTTTGTGTTCACTAGGGCATTTGCCAACAGCACATTGCTTTTCTGCCCTCATTTCATTTACAAGGTATGCAACAAAGGGTACTGGATGTGAAAATACAGAGATGAAGGAAAATCTCATAACAGTATCTGCTCTGTATCTGTGTGTAGTCCTGGACGCCCGCACTGGCAGGCAAAGGAAGAGGAGAGTGCCCTTCTTCCCAGTCATCATTTGGAGACTGTGAATAGGTGCTATTTCATGCGTGACAGGAAAAAAAAAATCCCAGGAGACCAACATCACTGGAAGAGTTACAGAATGACCAAAGGCAGCCTCCACTCCATAAATGCACTCAACTCTCAGCAGCAGTGAAATAAAGGAGCTTCTTAGTTCTCCTTGGCCCTCCCACTGTAATTAATCTGGACTACCAGAGCTCCAGTGAAACTAATTAATAGTTATTAAGGAGCATACTTAATGACACTATGGGCATGCATCAACACAGACACCCCACTTGTAGCTTTGCAAGAAATAAAGCATTTTTATGACAGGTAATTTGCAGACTCAAATTCTCACAACGTATTCCCTCCCTGAAGGGAGTATCAGAATGCCAGGCTGTCTGCACATACAGAAATATGCAGAGATATTTCATTTACCTGTGATTATTTACCAGCTACAGCTCCTAAAATTATAGCCAGAGCTAAGCCTAGAAAAAAAAAAAATTAAAATCCACTAGAGGAGCAAAATATTGAGGAAAAAAGGACTGCTTCTTTAAAGCGTTCTTTTTTCTTAAATACCAAGTACTGAATTCTTCAAGCCAAAAACTGGGATAGAATGGTTGGTTATAGCTGGAGATATGGGAAAGTTGGCAAAAGTATAAAAAACTTCACAACAGTTTTACATAAACAATTGTTAGGGTTCATCCCTGAACATCTCTAAAAGCAAAAAGTCAAAATGTTTTATGTGAAGACGTTGCCAGAAGTGTAGCAATGCGCTTTTAATTCCATTTCTTTCTGTGAAAAATTTCTTGCATTCCACTCTAAATTTATCTATTTTCTCCTCCCACCCCAAAACCCCAGCTTTTGGCAAGTGTAAAATCTGCCAGTATCTAAGAGTTCACATCAATAACACAAGATGGTTTTTGATATCCCTGTACATGATGTGAAATTTGTATGCATTTTCACATTTCTAATTATAATAATAGAAGTAAATTAAATTTAGTAGATAAGTTCAAGACTTCCAAGACTTTGGATCTTCTACATACCCTACAAAACCAAAACAGTGAAAGCACATATAAGGCTCATATTTCCAAAAGTTATGATATCAGAAGTTGTCACTGTTTTGGTCTCCAAAACCCAAATCTTGACCCTCTAAAGGAAACCTAAAGGAGGTACTCAATAGATTAGCCTGGATTAAGGAGATGCCTACTTGATTATCCTTCTTACTACTACTGTCATGAAGATTTTTTTAAAGATTTTTCTTTTAAAAAAGTATAGGATCACTGCCTAGTAGAAGTATTTGAAAACAAACTTTCATTGTATCTCTGTCTTCATAAAAAAACCATAAGAATTTATTTTTTAATACAAAAACTAGAAACAGAAGACACTAAAAGTTTATAAAACAAACCCAAACAAGACAGACATACAAAGAAGCACGTTCAGGGACAGTATGATATAGATCAGAATGCTCCCAACACTGACTGTTTCACATCAAACTTGCACTGCTTAGCAGCAGGAATTATTTTAGAGTACTGGCAATGTGGTAAACATTTTTCCCTCACCGATAGAAAAACAAGGAGAATCACACCAGAGGAAGAGGGGAAAAAATGCTTTCCCAGTAACTTTAATTTCCCACAGATCTCTGATATCTATTGGACTCTATAAGCTGTTCCCTGAAGAAACAACACAAATCTTCAGAAAACTGGGAAACACAGAATAAATTTCACATAATGCAGCTACATGACAATGGCTGCATGGATCTGGAGTTGTTATTTTTCAGACCTTGTAAACAACCCTCATTTAATGGCGACAAACTCACTCCAGTGCCTCAACTAAGCTAAAAACATTAGTCTGCAGGTGCACAACGCCTTCAAATATGCATTTTGACTAACAAAGATTTCAGATTAGCTCTCTTGAAGCCACTGGAATACATAAAGCTTGACTCTTACCACACACATGCAGAGAACCAACGCATTTAGGTTTGGTAGGTTGAACCATAGCCTACTGTGAATGTCCAAACTGCTGAGCTAATTCATCAACAATCAACTACCAAGAACACAATTAAGAACAGAGTATTTGTGCCTGTTTTGGCCTCCCACCTAAGGAAACTCATCCTACTTAACAAACTAATCACAGAGAAAAGGAGCAAAAAGTAAACGAAAGCTTTCTTCCTTTCCCTACAACAGAAGTTCCTTTCACTTTCTGATGAATGTACTGAAAATGTGCATGAAACCCCCACCCTCGCTAGGAGAGGGAACCTCCAGACAGGAAGACCCAAAAGTCCACCTTTCTCTACCCTGCTCAAGTGCCATGCTCATGAGCAAACTGGAGACTGACACTCTGCTGGTTTGATACTCACCACTGTAGACCCAGGGTAAAAACTAACACTCATCATTCTTTCTGATTCAACACTGTAGAGTCTTGTCACCTTGACCCAGGAGAAAAACTGAGCATTTCGTGTTTACTTATGAAATTCACATAGCCAAGTTAATATGACATACTTCCCTCACTGCCTGGGCCCTGCCTTACCTTACTTCTCTAAAATTAAGTTCAATTGAAATGCCACTATTTTGCTACACAAGGACAGATCCCAAAGTCGTCACCACTCTGAATAGCCTGCAGAAAGGATGATTATTGCTGCGTACATTTCTGAAGAGCTTGTCTCTCCATTGTGTCCACAGATAAGATATGCTGTTTAAAGACAAACAGTGGAAATGAAAGGGATGCCCAGTGGGAGGCAAGAGCCCAGCTAGAGCCCATGATGGAAGTGTTTTTATAACTGTAATGGTTGTTGCTGCAAACAATGTAAGAATTCAGCACTCATTTGAAGTGTATCCTTTAGAGTTACAGCTGTGCCGATGCATAGATGGGAAAAAATGTCTTGAAGTTGAGATACATCCATTCTTTCACTTTAAATAGGAAATACAGCCTAGATAGAGTGAGAGAAAATGTGGATAGCAGGTATATAAAATTTGAAAGCAGGATTCTGTTATAAAGATGCACATGCAGTGATTTTGAGATCAGGATGGTCCGAGACAGTTTATATAGCTCCTGCTTTGACTTGCCACATAAGCATATTTATGTGCACCCAGTCTGAGAGGAAACTGGATACAAAGGAAATAAAAAGGTGTGGGGGATGTGTCATCCTCCTGGTGAAGTCCTCAGATTTCTTCTGAGTGGGGAACACAAGGACTTTTTTCTGGTGCAAGGAGCCCGTGCACTGACTCCCCTCATTACTAAGCAATGTGAAGGTTTCTGTCCTTTTGCCTTTCACACAAGTTTTCTGAAAGTACTAAGGCAGCAGATATCCTACATCACAAACATCTGATGACTGCCTGCTGTCCTGGTAGGAGAAATAGAAGAGATTAGAGGTCCAAAAGTAAAGGCAGACAAGAAAAAGAGAAGGGGATAGATGAGAAAAAACATCAGTAAAGTTTGAGAGGTAGGGAAGGAGATGAGCCTAAAGAAAGCACTTCAGGATGCAGGAATGTGTGATGACAAGACGAAGAGGGGCCAAAGAGACATCAATACAGCCAAAAAGGGAATTTGTTTGTGGTGCAATGATTTACAGAATACAACAGCAAAACTGCTATTACCCACACGTTCAGAAATGGACAAAAATAGAAGAGATTATGTTTGTAAAGGAGCAAAAAAACAATAACATGATGAAGAAATACACATACTTGCTTCCTAGGGCAGTAAAGCTGCAGAACATAATGAGATCTGAAGGGAAATAAACTCAACCTTCGAGGAAGCTGGAAATGCATTCTGGCAGCTATCAAAGATACGTAGCAAATGAAGATCAGTCTAAAAGGTAAACAGAAATGGTGCAGTCATTTATTTTTCTTTAGAAAATTACAGACGGATACCAAGGCCAAACCCTACTTTGGCATAGCTCTCTGAGGACAAATGTAAACCAAAGGAACAAGAGCAAGGACTGGGAAAGGTCATAGAAAAGAACGGAAAGGCTTGCTGGACTTGGCCAGGGAGTTTTCATCAAATTACAGGATACTGCCACTCCCAAAACATACAAAATAACAGCCTTTTATCAATAGCGTATCAATTCCTTCCATGCAAGAGCCTGCCACCTAGGTTATTTTGTAAGTTTACCAAAGAAAGGCCTGTAGCTGATCCCTGGTCACTGAAGAAAAGCCATAAAAATAATGGTAACACCAAGGATGATTACTAGGAAAGCCAAGAGTTACTTTAAATAAAAGTGATCCATATGAACTGATTACCTGCTATTTTTTGTGATTAACCAACAAGTTAAGTGCCTACAGTAATTAAATATTACTAGTTGCTCTGCAGAAAACTGCAGACAAAAATGAAAATATTCTCAAAACAAGTACCACTATGCAACCAGGTAGTTGCAGTTTTGACAGGACCTTGCCAGTTTTCTCACTAATCATGTTATTAACTTATCATTCAACTTCAAAGTCTGATACCAGTGGAGAAGGGACAGCTATGCTCAGGAAACTTTTAGTGCAAAGCCATCAAAAGGCAATAAAAACAACAATTTTAGAGACTCACACAAGCGGTGTGGCAGCCAACCCTCACCCCACCATCTGAACACACATCCCTCATGTCACACACTGCAGCTCTGTTTCCTGACCTTTTATCCTAACACATATGGGGAAGAGAAAAGCACTTCAAGGCAAGATCACTCAGAATAAAATGCTTAAAAGTGTGCTGAATATTCTAATCGGGACTTGTCAATTAATTCTCACAATGCTTGTTCTAAGTAGGTAGAGCAGAAAGATTATATTATTACAGAGCAACCATATCAGAAACTATACAGTGATAGGCAATAAAATTGTCTAGAATGGCTAAAGTATTTCTGTTTAAGAAAATACAGATTTACTGGAAAATGACTTATTTTTTTTTCAGATAATGACTTAGACTTTTCAACTCCGATTTACAAGCCCAAAACTTATAAACATCCTGAAGAATCATTTACATGTACCTATCTGCCTTTTTGAAACATCTAGGCTATAAGAAATTTTGACATTGGTAAAATGACAAAGCCTACATGTGAAACAAGTCAGTACTAGTATCACCTTGTCTTTCAGTGTTCATGTAAATCCCTCTTGATGAAAGCCATTTTAGAGTCCTTCACAGTGACACACAGCTATTATATAAAACACAAAGAAGGTTCATATAAAGCTAAAAACTTTGTCTAACCCAAGTCCTCTCCATTGTTGTGTGATAAGCTATAGTTGGGGGTTTTTTACTGATTTCAGTCATTAGGGGGTATATGAAAAAAAGAAAAATCCTCTACTGTGCAAAGCTTTTCCTTTTTATGAGATCTTATGGACCTGTGCAAGCAGTGATCTCCTTTTCTTTTCAAGTGTCTTTATGGAGACTCCAGGGAAGATTTCCTCTGGATAGGAAGACTTTGAGGGGCTGTAAGTCAGACACATGCTTTTGAGCCTTTCATGTCACCAGGGATCTGGGGAAGGAAAATTATCTCTCAAGACACTTTCAAAAGGGAAATCCACAGTGCTGTCTCTAGAGCAGTTAACAGCTCCATCTGAGGCCTCCCATTAGAGGCAAGAATGACAGCTTCTCTCTTTCCTATCCTTTAGAAGTGTTCCCTAACCAAACACACAGGGCAGGTACACAGCAACCTCCCTAGAGATTCTTACCATATTTGACACCTCCTTGTTTTATCCTGAGCCTCCAGCTAATTGGTAATTTCTGAACAGAAATTGTTCAGTATCAAAAAACTCAGGCTTGTAGAGGTAAATCCAACCATCAGAGCTACTTCTGAAGCATTTGGCTGAACAAATGGTAAGAACAAAAGTACTTTCAATGGAAATATGCCTTCTTTCTGTCACACCAAATCACCAGGAGCTTTACAGCAAGTTTACAGCAAGTTACCAGATGTTGTTAGGTATCACAGAATTCTTACTGGGATTCAAGGAGTGTTAAAGCTTGTGTAGAGAGAAAGGAGATATTAAGCGGAGGGTTCAATGTTCTGTGGGAAATGAGGACACTGGGACGGTCATGTAGGTACCTGACTGAAGAGTTCCAATGCAAACACAAACACAAGGTTAATTGCAGCAAGAGCTGCAGAGACCTTGTGCCTCAGCAGCTCATGGCTGGGTCACCTCGTCAAAAAACAGCCGGGCAGGGGCTGGGCCTGTAAGGGAGATACCAGGGTGCTCAAGAAACTACTGTTCAAGGTCCTGGGGGCGGCTGCAATCAGCCTAACTGCAAGGATTTCACTGCTGTAATGACAGGTTTGTTATAAAACAAGACATATCTTATAGGAAATATGTACATAATCTTCCGAATGGTTAGCAGTTCTTTTAGACACATATACACACATATGAAAAGTGGGGAAAACACAGGCCAACTGATTGGTTCAAATTCCAGATTCTGGGATTTGCTTGCCTCAGTTTGTATTTTTCTCACTGAAGTTCAAAGGGAATTTCACCCACATACACAGACTTCAGTAACAAGTTTTGACAGAGAGACCTGTCTCCATATTCCACAGAGACCAGATGATCAGCCATGAGCAATCCAACATATCCTGCTCCCTCATTAGACTAAGGAGTCCCAAGGCCAGTTTGTGAGGTTGTGAGGTGTCCTTCAGAGCAGATATTGCCAATGGCTGGCTGTGTGCAAGGCTCAGCAGCCCCTGGCCAGCTGCGTGGGCAGCAGATCCAGCCAGTCCACCCTTCTGCTGCTTCCTTTCCCTTCTCCCTGCCAGGGTGCCTGGATCAGCAGCACTGGGACAGCTCCAGGTGTGCCTCAGCGAGCCCTGGCACCAGCAACCATCTACAAGAGGGATGGCCAAGCCCACCAAAGCTCTCAGGCCAAAGTCATTCCATTTGCTTTGAGGTCTTCTAAATTACAATAAGGCTTTGTTGTCAGATATCCAATTACACTAAAAGAATAAACAGTTCTCGGGAAATTTAGGGGTTTCTCCAAAATATTCTCATGATACGAAACAAAAGAAATTACAGAAGGTAAGAAAAGGCAGCGGTTCTGTGTGTCTACTGACACTGTCCAAGACTGATTAGCTACCGAGTTTTCAGACCAAAAACATTCCTTATCGCAAGAAGAATCGGTACTAACAGCAAGAGCTTCCTTGGATTTTGCTTAGGAGAATAAGCAGAGGTAACAGAAAACATCACTGTCATCACAAATTATACATTCTGAGGCAGGAATATTTTTTTTAGTAAGAAGTCTGTAACAGAAAAGCTGCACTCTATTCTATTCAGCTTTCAGAATCGCAAAGATGAAATAAAGGAGCTTTCCAACCACTCTTTCACAAACCTCACTGAATGAATTTTTTATAAACAGTTAGGGGGGTTAATTTTGTTTGCATTTCCTGGTTTACATTTTTCTCAGAAGTATGATGAAGGAGCAAAGTTGCTTACAAGCCTTTTCAAAGAACTTTCATTACATTTTGCCACTGAAAGTGCTCAAAAACTAATGATGGATCTCTAATCCACTATGGAATACGTTCTGTGCTACATGTAACAGGTTTTGTGTATTTAAAAAGTAGGTTCAGAACTCTTCTGTATGATTTGCACTGTCTAGTAACAGCAGCTCCAGCTCTGCCATATCTCCTGACATATTTGCTTCCAGATTCACTTCCTGAAGCTACAGTAAATTATTAAATGCAGTGTGGTGATCTGGGGTAAGTAGAGCCTTTCTCTTACAGATTAAAGATATTTTTAAGATGGGATAGCAAACTTCATCTATATGGCTGACATTAGGGCCTAGGAGACCCATGCAGGGAATTTTCTGTTGTCCTTCTCCCATTGTCCATTCTTGGCTAGCTCTTCTTCATTTCTTAGCAATAGTTGGCTGTGAGCTTGGCAAATTATCTGATATCAGATCTTCAAACAGACTCTCCTTGAAAAACCTAGATACTCTCAACCCCAAATCTCTGAACTCCACAGATCAGAACCTTTAAAGCTTCCTTTTAGAAATTATTTGTCAATGACTAGTAAAACAGGCAATAAATTTTTAAAGCTTTGTTATCTATAACTTTTACAGTCAGACTTAATACCTACTTCAGTTACCATAAAAAGTGTTGTAACAGATGTTTTGGGGTTTAATGAAGACAGTCAAGCGGATTTATTGCATATTTCTTGTAGAGGTGACTGAGCAATTTTCAACAAATAACTTCCCCCACTACAGTCTCTATTTTGTGCCTAGATTGAACAGCATATACAAGACTGCAGTATTTTCTCTCAGAATGAACCACTTCAAGTCTTTACAGATCAGTCAAGCCTGCTGAGGCTCATGACTCAGCTGGAAGCAGTTAGTCCAATGACAGAGCCCTGGCTGTCCTCAGCCAGCACAGCTGGGCACACTGGCATCTGTGGGATGATCACTGGTGTCAGAGTTTAAGGGTTGTAACTTTGGGAACACTCAGCATTATTTCGACTTCGTTCATGGTGCAGCTCTGCCTTTGGAATTATTTTCCCATTACCTGCACCTTTCAGAACTATAAGCACAATTCCCACACAGCCAAAGCTTATGCAGAATTGAATTTTGATGCCATAAGAATACTGGTCAAGGCCATCTGCTTCTGCCACAGGAAATAAATATGAATGGACAAGCCTCAGGGGAAGTCCCAGTGGTGCACTCAAGTGAGCAGATCCTATTATTCCTGATGTCAGCTGGGAGAAAATGGAAAATATGAGGGATGCTCCTACCCTGCCCCCAGCAACAGCTGCCTTTCCCAAATCCCATCCCTTCTCATGGGGCAGCGGCCATGCTGGGAAGGCTCACAGAGCAGCAAAATTCACTGCTAGAACTAAAGCTGATGCTACACTTGCAGTCCTTTGTCCCACATCTGCCTTTGCCATGGCCTTAGGCCATCCTGCCTTTAATTCCAAACATGTTACAAGAGTGGAGGACCTGCCTGTGGAAGGAGCAAGTGCCGTACTTCAGAAATACCTGCAAAAGACTTCGAGTGACTGCAACAAGCATAAGCAACAAACCAGTTGACTTGTTCTCTTGTAAGATGCACACTCACTGAGGCTGAAGAGCCAAGCTAACCTGAAAAGAAAGAAGAAATACATCCCAAAGGAGATTCCCCTGACTGAGTCAAGCTGTGCTACAGACATACGGCATAGAAGTAACCCCTGGACGTGGCTCATGCTCACTGTACTCACACCATCTTGCTCACAGATCAGGTCTAAACATACATGGGCCTGGAAAGAGCTTTTGTGCACAAATTCTGGGCCTGCTTGTAAAAGCTAACTGTGATTTGCACTGTTTAGAAACAAAGAGTTGCCATGAGGTTATGTGTGGCCTAAAACCCAAACTCTAATGTGGCTGAGGATCAAGCCAGGCAAAAGTTCACATGATTATTGATGGTTATAAAGTTATGCTTCCAAATCTCTGCGAACAAAAAGAAAGTTGTGGTTCTCAGACTAAACTTCTATGAACTGAAGAATGCTGAAGAAGCATTTAATAAATTTAATAAATAAGAGCAGTAAAATATTATCAAATACAGTGATTTACTTCTGAAAACAGTTAAGTTCATCCAAACACAGAACTAAGTCTTTCTATTTTCTTTTTTAAGCAAACAGCCTGAGTTTTTACAAAAGCATCAAACAACAACTGTTTCCTATCAATGGCAACAAATATGATCAACTTCAAATGTTCACATGCAAGATACAGAGGGAAGAACTTCCAAGGAATTTGCTGCAATCAGTTCAGATGAGGCAGATGGGGAGGAACACGCAGCTCCTATGACTCAGTGAGTCAGTGACAATAGAGACTGTGGTATTAGAAGTACTCAGCAACATTGTTGTACAAGAGAGGTCCCACTGTTGCACCCTGCATTAACAGCAGCAAACCCTTGAGAGTTTTCCAGGCCTTGTCAGCCCAGACTGCTTAGATGAATGATATAAACAGAAGATGAAATAATCACTCCCTAGTTTACAAGCACTGAAGTGCAGCTATTAAAGAATTCTAGTCTGCATTATGACAGTGGAACAGTCATGCTTGGCAAACAGGCCAATATCTGAGCTTATGATTGTCAGACATCCTGAATTCTTGTCTTCATTTTACATTTCTCAGGCTTATACCTTCAAAGACAGAGGGTTCTCCTCCTTCACATTGTATTTCCCTACAGAAAAGAAGCCTGGCAAACTCAAGGGGTTTGTTCCTCTGCTTGTCAGCTCCTAGATAAAGGCTTATCGTTCAAGAATGACAGTCAATTTTTCTAGTCTTTGTAGTCAGCTAACAATAAGAGAAACCTTCAGTACCACAAAAAAAAAAATTAACAGATCATTTTAAGGAAAATAAACAGCATGAAGTTAATGAGCAAACTGCCATTTTATGGTTGAACTCAATAATCTTAAAGGTCTTTTCCAACCTAAATCCATCTACAATTCTGTACTTATGTTCCATGCCAGGGGAACAAAGCTGGAAAAATAATTGCCATCACTGATTGCAACTCTCTGCAATCACAGGAAAATATAATAAACGAGTCAGTAACACATGGGTCCTGTGAACACCAAGGACTATTTCCTAAATCTTCTACAACTGGTTTCAACCTGTGGGTCACAGACTAATCTAGACAATTTAAAAAAAAAATCTAAAAACCAGGAACACCACCAAGTTCCAGTAGATTTAAATGATCAATACACTCAGAAACTTTTCTAGAGGTACAAAAATTAAAAAAGCTTGGAAACAACTGGCCTACAGCCAGACCAAAGTCTACAGTAAGAGGCCAAAGGCCAGAACCACAACACAACTCAAGAGCAGAGCAGATGAAATTCAGGCGGTTGTACTGACCCCCAACAATATCAAGAAACGTTCTATGACAAATAGTTCAGAAAACCCCAAAGAAACAGATCACAACCAACAGAGCAGAGTGAAAATTAAGTAGGTGGCTGCTTCCCACTTGTCATGCCAAGGAGAAAAATTTCTTCAGAAGTCCACATCTTGTTTAACTCACCTCTGATTTAAGCAAGTGCTGCAGAGTGATAACAGAATTAAGCAAGAAGAGCACCAGGATAATTTACCAAATACCTCATCACTTCCTCTGGTACTTTGGTGATCAAAGGATGCCAGCAGTGAGAAGGCAGGGAAAGAAAATAAGGAATTAAACTGAAGACTACCAAGCACCTTAAGCTATCTTTCAAGAGGCAGATTCTTTTTGGGCCCCTCTTGCATCAGGAGCAGGTGCAAACTATCTGATAACACTTCATGAGCACTGGGAAGAGGAGCTCCAATCCCAAGGACACACACAGAGGTCACAACGTTTTGTCTTCCTAACTGTGTTGCACAGATCAGAGCTTGGAAAATATACTGGAATTCCCATTTCTCCTCAGCTGACAATTTTCATTCACCAGCAACCATTTGGAGTTAAAATTCCACAATTTAAAACTTAATCCAGAATCAGAATCCAGAAAATCAATTGAACTTTCCCCGTATCAAGGTAACTAATGGTGTAAACAAGTTTACTTTCTATATAAATACTTTTCTATAGAAAAAGAGATAAAATTAGTTTCCTGTAAAATCTCATCAAAAAGAGAATATAATTATGGAGAGAATGGCATAATCCTTTTTTAAGCCAATATATCCATCTTGAGACAACCATCAATATACTTTAGAACATTTCAAGAAATTTTATCAGCATTTAGGAAGGAAAAAGAATGCCTTGAGGCCAATCCTGTCAGCAAATATTTCCCACCATTAACTTAAATCTCAGTATTATTTCAGATGACTGCATTGTAGGCATAATTTTCTAAAGCAGTGTGAACTCTCTGCTACACTGCTGGCTACACTTTTCCCACATGAACCATTATTTGCAAATATAGACACAAAAGCAATTAATAATCTTTTGGAAAGTTCACAGGCACACTTCATATTAACAACCTGTCATGAAGGAACTCACAGAACTTTGTAAAATTAGAATTTATGAGACCAAGATCAAACTACATCTTCATTTGTCTCTGTGGTTTCATAAAGAAAATGATTTTGTAATACCTGTTAGAAAACTTTCTGACCAAAAGAAAAAAAAAAAACCTCTCCTTTTTTTTTTAATATATGTAACATCACCAGAAATATTTATTGTTAATTGCCAGGTTTACATATATACTGACCTTTTTTGAGGAGCAACTTCATTTTCCCACACAGATGTCTATTTGAGCTTTAGCCCAACTTCCTCAGATAGCTTCCATCTTATCAACACTATCCTAAGTTCTTCTTCAGTTCTCAAGCAACTTATTAACACTGTAATAATATGCTAAATCTTGAAATTACCTCTTAAAATTCTCAGCTTCAAAGTGCATTTTCAAAAGGCCCTAGGATATATGACTATTTCCCAGTTAATGTGATAATCTGACAAGATATTTGCAAATTATACATTCAAAGTAGCCCTGAAGAGATGGATATATGACAGAACTTTCTAAATCTATATACTTATTTGTACTTCCTAAGTCTGGTTCACCTCACCAACAAAGTGGTTGGGAACAGATTTAAATGGAAAACAGATGAGAGCCTTCAATTTGCCATAGGGCACTTCTCAGGTGTCACGGTAGGACAGGAAATAGATTGATTCTATATAGCTGTCAGAAGAGAAAGAAGGCTTTATTTACAATCCCAACAGTTTCTTTTATAACGTGCTGTGTAAAAAGGTCTATTATTGGTCCATGGGACTGACACTGCTCTCCATTGGTTCAGTAATAGGAAACAACGTTTGGGGACAATTGTTATGGGAAAGGGAACACTGTTTACTGAACCTGCTTTGAGAAAAGGAGAGAGATGGTTTGAAGAGAGAAAACTGCTGACAGCTTTCCCTAGGGAAAGGAGCTAGCAATGGTTAGCAAGCTAAAAATTCAGAAATATCAAGCCCACACTCAGGGGCACCAGAGCCAGCAGAGCCTTTCCAAGTGTTGCTGTGCTGTTCTGCACTCAGAGAAACTCCTTCTATTTCCTCTTCAACCTCAGAAGAAGCAATTTTACTTTATTAGTTCCCCTAATTGTCCCAGAAAATGAACTGAGAAATCCAGGCTAACACCTTTTTCTGCCTGTCCCTTGATCCTCCCACGACTGGGTTTAAGTTGAATTTTGCCAGGTAAAGTGTTGTGTGTATGTAAGATACATTTTTTTCTCCAGGGCCTTGTTCAGTAGTTCTCTGGGCTCCTGTGCTGCATTTCACAGTGTATGAATTTTACACTTAATTTACACTCCATGCACAGGTTTTGTACAGTAGTAAACTACACCCCTGGGCAATTTAGCAATGCCATTTCTGGAAGGAAAAAAAAAAAAAAAGAAAGAAACCCAACTTCCTACATTGTGAGTCTGTCACAAGTTGCAGACTGTAAGCTCTTCTCCCCTGCAAGTCCAAAAGAATGCATCATTTTAAAGCACATTTTCTCTTTTTACAGGGAAGAAAGATCTAAGAGAATTTGCTTCCCTATTAATTACCCCATGTCACAGCTTATTCATTTATTCTTCTGAGAAAATATATTTCAGAACCAAAACATGACAGACATCCTACTCCAAGCCTTCCTCTTACAGCATCCTTTAGAAGTGCCACTTCCACTGACTCAACGCAACCACCCACGGCTTCTCAAGGCAAGACTCTAGATTACAAATAGTCTCCCTGCAGGCCAGCAACAACAAAGACCAGTTATCAGCATGACCAAAATCTGGTTTAGAGCCCCAGTGCCACCATGAATGCAGGACATGAACTCCCATCTTTGATCAACAAGCTATTTCTTGCATACCCACCAAGTACTTTTCTTCATGTTGAGCTGCCCAAAGTGCAACACCTCTTTGAACATAATTAACAAAAGAAAGAAAACACAAACACCTTGAAATTATGATAATGCATAATCTACCTCAAGTTCAAAGAAGCCTTAGGAAGTATTTTTTGACCAAACTACCATTTTAGTCTGAATACATTTAGCTACTAGTGTTGCCAGAATGCCCAAAAGCAAATACAACTGATCACTGCTGTCGTTTCTTTTTTACACTCCTGATATTTTTGCCATTCTTTAGAGCTATAGAGATGCCCTGAAGAAGCAGCTCCGGCTTCTGGTCCCTGTGTGTTCTCCCTTTCCTTATAATGGCAGTGATAGACAGCTTTAAAGGTTAAAATCTAAAATAAAAAAAAATTTAAAAGAGAGGAAGATTACCCTTCATATCAGTGAAAGCAGGATGAGAGACTTAATTCTGTAATGCAAGGCTCATTGCAGCAGGTAGTGAAAGCTACACGAAACTTGAAGGTTTCACCTGGTGGTCACTGAAAGGCAGTAGATCTTCCAGAGACACTTTTCATTTCCATAATTTAATTCCATTTCTTGTATTGTAAATGAAAAAGACAAACCTTAGTTTTGTCATGTAGATATAGTAAGCATTTACAAACCTTAGAATATACTCTGACAAAGCATCTGTGTACTGCTGCCAACAGATGTCATCACGATGATTAAAATGCAGTGGAAATAAAATAATCCAGTAAATCATGAAAAGCATGTTCATAAAATCTATTGCATTGAGCAGTGGCAGGGAAGAGAGAAGTACCGGGGGAACACCATGCTGCCAAACAAGAGAAGAGAGGTAAAAAACACATCAGAATTTGAAGAGAAAATTTACATGTACAAACCTCACCAGAAGGTAGAACAATGGACCTGCTGTTCCTACAGAATGGGGCATGGCTGGCTAGAAGTGATTCGGTGGCCCTGGAAAGTGCAGCCACAGACAGCAAAGTCTCCTCAGCTAGATGCTTTTGAGAAACTGGAGTTTTAGTTAAGAACCCCAGGCATAAAGATACCAGCTGCAACTCTACAGTCCCTGACTTGGCAATAAAACACTAAGAACAAACCAAATGGATAACAGAGAGAAACACTTCCTGAGAAAAATACTGGGTTACTGAAAAAAAGTCTACTCAAAGACAATAAAATGCCTTTTGAGAACCAGGCTTGCAGATTTGATTCTGGAAGAATCAAACCCTTTAGAAAGAGGGTTTTTTACAGGGGAAAAAAAAGCACTAAGTAGTGCTGAAACATGAGATTACTTTTCATGTGGACCATACAATGCTCAAACCCAGATACGGGCACGCTCACATCAAGCTGTCCTGGACAAGTGGCTTTCTACAGGCTGAGGTTTGTCAGCTTCTGCTACACCGTATCTTTCACCATCTCATCCTGTGGGCAAAAAATCCTTTTCTCCTCTTGGAAAGTGAAACACCTTGCACAGGCTGATTATTTGCCAAATGATTACTGGTCTAAGATGTGGCACCTCTGCCTTCTCCAGCCTCGTGAAAAACCAGACCCATACTGTGCAAACATCTCACTCAGACCAGAGGAGGAACAAGCTTTTTCTGTTTCTGTTTGGGTCACTAAGTGCTACCTATATCAAAAACAGTTACTTTCACAGTAACTGAAGAACTTCAGGACAAAAGCGAGCTGAAAGGAAAGAAAAGAAAATGAAAGTTTCAGTAAAAAAAAAAAAAAAAAAACTTAAAGCAGATAATTGGGTTGCTCCCTTTTATTTTTTGTGCACTTCAACATCCTAACCCTCTCTGGTTTGACCCTTGCAGACATCACATCCTAAGTTCCTTCTCTCCAAACTTCTCAGGTAACTTTTCTCATTCCAAAAATTTTTTCAAGTCGGGCAGAAAATGGGAAAATCATCAGTCTTTTCAGTTAAAATGCAGCTAATATTTCAAACAAGACAATGCTCAATTTACACCAGAGTTTACTTTGGAGTTCTGAAACGTTTTTTAAATCAATGTAAAATTAAGTTTAAATAAACTGTTGTAAAACAAAGGACTTGCAAACGCACAAAGACACTCAGAAGCTCTGTCTCCCATAACCCAACTTCTCCTTCCACCATCCCAAGTTTTACCTTTATTTAGGAGGAGAGAAGTTAAGAAGACAAAGGGCTATGGAAATGCTCTAGATCACTACACAGTTTCTCTATTGAAAGTATTATCAAGCAGCAAATAATTGATGTTTCCTAAATGTCATGTAATGGTGTAAAGTAAGGTCATTTATCCACTGAAAGACGATCCTCATTAACCTCACAAATGTTCAGTTCTATGGAAAATCCTTTTATTCAATTTTTATTTAAGAACAAACCAGATTGTCAATGAGATTTTGAGGACATTGAAAGCATTCAATCAGCAACATTACTAGTTAAAAATCTCTAAGTCTCAGATAAGTAAATTAAAAAGCAGAGAATTAAATGACTAGCCTGAGGAATAGGATATTTAATGAGTCCCTGGCCCCACTGGGAGTTCTTGGTTTGAGATTCATGTGTTTATATGAGAGAAATTAATTTCTTAGATATGATTCTGTTGACTATATGGGGGAGAAATTGTTTTCTTACTGTCCTTTTACTCCCTCCATGAAATGTTGCTAAGGGAATAGTTCTCAGTAAGGTCAAGCAGCAGAAACCCTGCTGTGTGTTTTAATGCAGTCAAACAACACTTGAAATTAATGCCTCTTGATTCTTTCTACCTTTAAGGACTGGCTGTTAGTGCTTTCCAGTATTCTTCTTACTGCATAACTGAATATGTAATAGGCAGAAGGGAGAAAATGGACAGGCACAACAGGGTCAGAATGAAGGAACTTCACGAAAGCTGTGCTAGTGCAGACAGCCTCTTCCTGATAAGACAAACCTTTCAGGCTATGAAAAGCACTCCAAACCCACAAACCTGAACCCTTTTTCAAACACAGTAATCAAGTCTCCAAATTATAATTAAATGCAAGCTATTAGGAAAAACATAAAAGAAAGCCTTTAAACATTGTTCTCATTTCAGATATATATTGCCTTAAAATTACGTAAACGAAAGAAAACCTGACATACTACCTTATCATTATTATCTGCCCTTGAAATTATTACAGATCTACATATGATATAAAATGAGTATCTCAAAATATCGTATACTACTTGACAATCTCACTTCCATTTTCTTGACAAGATTCCTAACAGGGAAAGAGCTACACTTAGGATCAGCATCAGCTGCTCTCCTTCCTCAGTGACGAGTGAAATGGGGAGAATTCTCAGGATGACACTGAGGATTTTGACCTCAGAGCCAACACAGTTCTGTGTAAGGAGGTCTGCAGGACTCGTATGTGCCCTGTGCATAAAACATGTCATTCTTCAGCCTGAAACCTGACCACTTTCAACAGGTTTCCAAACAGAAAGGACCCACAGCATTCCCATGTGTAAGAAAAATCACTGTGAGTACCATCACACCAAAATAAAAGTGCAAAAATTTGAAATTGAACATGTAAACAGTTTTTCAAAATCATCAATTCAAATAACTGAAAACTATGGAAAAAAATCTCTTGCCAAGAAAAAAAAAAGCATTCTGTGGATCAATTTCATTCTACCAGGGTGCTTTCAGAAAAACACAGATATTTGCAGGTTTAAAAAAAAAGTTACATTACCTACAATTACAAGACTCGCACAACAGCATGATTCCAACAATCTAATATTTTTTTCTGAGGGGCAAGTTGAAAAGACACCTCTAAGCACAAGATGACAGGGACAAATAAAGACACAGCAGGAATTCCCCTCAGAGGAAATTTATTATGAATAAAAATACAAGCAACATTTTGATTTTTGCCTTAAAAAAGACTTTGGCTGCTCTGAAATGACAAAGTTAAATCTGAACCAACTGTTTCAGCTACAGTCTTGGTGTGCTGTAGTCTTACAGTCAGGCACTATAATAGCTGTGTAACTTGGCTTTGAGGCTTTGTTTTGTTTTCCTTCCAGTACACAACTGTGGTAAGCCACAAACAGTTTTAATAAACATGATGACATCCCCTCTGTTCAAAGAACATACTGCTTTAACTACTTTCACTGTATGGCTTAACCTCAGCATGATAAATCACATCAAAATATTAAATTCATCTCATTCAGCAAGTATAAAGATGTAATTTAAAATGTAATACTTAGATAGTCAATCCCCTAATCATCTGTAGCTGGAAGATTCTGAGCACAGAAAGGCTCAAGGCATATTCCCTACTGGACATATTACAGTAAGTCTAGCAATTAAATTATTTGTACAGGGTATATGGGCATGCATGTATATGCATATATCCAGTTTGTATTTCACAGTTCAGGATCCTGTTCTTGAGCCATTATTTTAACTAGATCAGGCCGAGGAGGTTTTGTGGACTCATTTCACTTTTACAGATCCTCCTCCGCATTAATGACTGAGAACAGCTGCCACAGACAAACAAAGCGCTCAAAAAATTATTTTCTCTAAAAAATAAGTAAGAGAAACACAAAGAAAATCTTTAACCCTGAAACACATTCACTAACATTTTTATGAACACTGTTTATTTCTGATCTTTTGGGATAATTTCTAGCATGCCAGTTAATGATGTAGTATATTTTCCATAATGAAATCCCAGAATAAGAAACCCAATTGCAGCTCCTTGGTAAATGAGCAGGATCAGCAGCAGGATCAGTGGGAAAGACCATTACATACTGAAAAAGAACTGTAGCCTAACCTGCAGCTAATCTTCTGTATGACACCCTAAAAATAGATGGGTCACCCACACCTAACATGGAAATGAAGTGTTAGCAAGTCTGCAATTAGAAGAAAGAAGAAATGCACTTAACCTGCTATGCAGATGGAGGAATTTAAAAAAAAAAAAGGTAAGTATTTTAGCTGCAAAGCCTGAAAACAATAAGGCATACCCTGTCATCCTACAGCGAGCAGGGACTGAGATGCCTCTCCTGGGCTCCTCTCCACCCAGCTGGGGCAGGCCCATGTGCTCCAACGGGGTCCCACCCACAGTGCTGGTGTTCCCCCAGAAAGCCTCTTGCTCCCCTGGGATGCTGAGCTGTGACACGTCCTTGTTCCCCCGAGTGCCTGCAGCAGCCGCTGTGTGACCCTGCGTCACACCAAGCTCTGGGCAGCCCAGCCCCAGCCGGAACTGATGGGAGCCTCTGCAAAGGCAGAGCAGGGGGCTGGGGGGGAGCTGACCCCGGTACAGGCTGTAAAAACACCCAGACAGCGCCGGGGATGTGCCCTGGTGGGACTGCCTCCAGAAGTACCGAACATTCTGCACCTGCAGTTAACCTGTGACCAGAACAGAACAGTGGTTGGCTCCCAAGTAACAAGGGGGATGAACCAACAAAACCAAAGGAGATATCAATATTAGCCCATGGTCTGTGGCCTGCCCTCAGCCTCTGCACCAAAGGGACTCCCTCACGGGCCATCAATTCCTCTCCTTCCTACCGCACATCCCTGCTTTCCACATAACAAAAACATAGGAATAATGAGGAGAATATGAGGAGATGAACATTTTAACTTGCTGTTTTCTTTAGCTCTGCAAAGACTTGTTCATAATATACCAAGCCATACAACTGTAGAGCATAAAAACACAAGCACAATGAGATGACAGCGTCACAGATGTCTTCGCTGTGGCACACCTTAACAAGCCATGGTCTGATCTCAGAGGGTCCAAGGAGGTAAAACTGTTGAACCCGTTCATCCCACCGAGCAACAGCTTTTAAATGCAGAGAAACAGTAAAAAAAAAGTGTAGTTGCACAGCAAGGCCTCTCTGACCACAGGTGGGAACTCCTACCCACGCTTTCTGTGTAAGCTTTTAAAAACTGTTGAAAGTTGATATTAAATGTAGGAAAAGAAGTACGTAACAGTATGTGCTTTCCAGAGAGTTAAGAGAGCAGCTGTCAAAACTTCCAAACAAGACCTTGCACCTCAATGAAAACAGTGTGAAATCTGTGTTCAAGCATGGAAGAAGAGCAGATAAAGGTAAAGGTACCTGACAGTGGAAGACTCAAGAGAAAACACTGGAGAAAAACTGGCAGTACATCGATATAAGCCAATCCTTTGCAATTCTGGCGCAGGAGATTTTAAAAATCTAGGTACAGCCTACAGTTTCTACCTATGCATCCAGTTCGCCGAACCAATCCAGTCAAATCAATAAAGCCCTGTTTCTTGGGGTTATTTTTTAGCAAATAAAAAGAGAAAAAGAAAAAACAAAACAAAACAAACAAAAATCCTTAGGAATTTGTACATGCAATGTTTCATGAACAAATGTCAATAGCAATGGAGCTGCTGAGTGTAACCTGTTCTCCAGGTCTGTATTTCATTGTATTTGATCACCTTACACCTTCTCAACAAAGAAGAAAAAGTCACTGCGGTTGTAGAAAGCAGCTGTGGCGCAACATTAACTAGATGTGCCAAGACGAGATAGATTAGGAGCCACATGCTGATGTACTCTCCCTTTAGGAGCCACGTGCTGATGTATTCTCCCTTAGATCCAGTGATGTGTTGCATGGGAATGGTTCAAAGCTGTGCCACAGGAGGTTTAGACTGGACATGAGGAAGCATTTCCTTACTGCAAGGGTGGTCAGACATTGGAACTGCCCTTCTAGAGGTGCTTGATGCCACAAGCCTGCCAGTGGTTGAGGCATTTGGACATTGCTCTTAACAACATACTTGAACTTTTGGTCAGCCCTGAATTATTTAGGCAGCTGGACTAGATATTGTTGTAGGTCACTTCCAACTGAAATAGTCTATTCTGTTTATTCTATTTTATGTCAAATACATATCATTACCAAGTGCTACAGACTATGATAACAGATCACATTCACTCAATGGTATCTAGCACAGACACTCAAAAACTCAGCAGCTCTGAGCTGCTCTGAAACCACAGCAGTGTGTATGGGACTGACAATAAACCCATTTATGGAACACCATTCTTGCTCTCAAATCACATTCTGATTTTTCAAATTAGTTCTGGTCTCCAGAAATGACAGCATTTTAACATCAACAAGCACACATACAAGGCCTCCCAAATTAGAAGCAATTCATTTGAAATTGCTATGCAGAGAGAACAGCAAGTTTCAGCTCCAGGAAAGCTCCATAGATGTGTAAGCATCATCCAGTGAGAAAAGGGGGTTTAAAGTTCTGCAGTTTGTGAGTAACAGGCTCCTTTGGATCCCTTCTCCTAAGGCTACAAACAGCAAGTCTTAGCTTCCTTGTGTCCCAGTTTTAACCTACTGCTAACTACGCCCCCTTTGAAAGCAACATTTCAAAAACTTACAGGTCGGTTTTGTTTGTGTTTTTTTACTTTAAACATGCCATCACATTTGCAAGCCCATCTGTAAACCTGTTTGTCACCCGTATGTCATGCACACAGTCCCTTCTGAACACCAACGACAGGCTCAGAAAACTCAACTTGAATGGAAAGCTGAAAAGTTCCTCATAGCTTCGAGCTTATCTGAATCCTTGAATCACAGAAAGGTTACTACAGTACTAGTTTAAGTACACACCACACAAACAAGCTCACACTGCAAACACTTAACTGAAACTGAGCACATAACTCTTTTGGAAGTGAGAAGCTAGTTTAACTTCACGTTTGTGGTTTGAGTTTATTTCTCTAAATCATATGAAAAGAACAATGATTCCCCATGTATATTTCCTCCCATAACAGTCAGTGAGAAAACAATTTTTCCCTCAAGTAATTGCCACATACATAAAAGCAATATTCTACAAAATGCAACAACTGCTTGCCAGGGCAGACAAAACAGGCCTATTTTATGCATACACCAGGGTCTGTTCATTCTTTACTGTTTCATCCCTTGCCACTGGAGCTCCTTGCACCCATTTGCTTTGTTATAGAATGAGTTTGATGGGACCAAAACAATCTCCTTACTTATCGGCACAACAGGATCTTGTTTATGCAATATACACTGAAATGAAAGACAAACAAGGAAACAAAATTTATGCTTTTTGTTAATTGCAGTTCTCTGGCACCTGACACAACCATTAACAAGAGTGTCCACCAAGTCTTTGAAGAAAAAGTACCTCTGAATGTTATTTACCGATTTCAGTCACCAGAGACTATCACTATAGTTCACTTATCTCACTATAGCAAAGTCCCTGGAGTTTTGGGGTTTTTTCCCTAAAATCCAGCAGTACTTCTCAGCACATCCCAGCACTGCAAACTACTCTGTATGAAAAGCAAGGTATCCTCTTGGCCTTCAGTTCTGTGAATGTATTGCTCCTCCAAGAAAATCCTGCTGGTACTACTCTTCTGTGCCTCCTACCCATGCAGATGTTCTTGAACCGCACAGTAAATGCCAGGACAAACACATCCTAGAACTATCTCTATCAGTTTGGTCGTTGTGTAACAGACATTGTTACGTGGAACGATGACTTTCTGTAACTCTACCAGCATAATATCATTGAAATTAAGGTCCCTCTTTGAAGCTCTCTTTTAAAAGGACTTGAGGATAATTTACAATATAGTCTTACAAGACTGTGCAAAAGACACTTCAAATAAAAACAGTATTTGTGATTGGCTTGTTTGCATGAACTGCTCTGATGGTGATATCACAATGGTCTATTTTTATTCCAAACTGGGTTTTACCTGTAAAAAAAATTCCACCCCTGTGAAACAAAGGCTTGCAACACTGATTTCCATGCCACTGCTTGGAAAGATGCTGCAGAAGAATAATGTGGATGTCAGGGCATTTTATGTAGCAGCAGCAAGGTTCTGTGAGCAGTCTGGGCAGCAGATTTGCTCCAGGTTGTTCTGACTACTACACGCAGTATTTTACCAAAATGAGCATGACGTCCATACAGTGAGCTACAATGAGATTCTGAATAGTCAGAACAACACCAAGTAACACTGGGCAATGAGACCCTGCTCAGTAAGAACAGAACAGCAACTTGTACATCCCATGGATTATTCTGTCCGCATGGATGACAGTTTCAAAGGTAGGAAATTAAATCTTAAATTAAAAAAAAGACCTGACCTGAACCAACAAACCAAGCCAGGAAATTGAGCAAAGTCAGACACTCTTTTCTTAGGCCTCCCATTGTGGCAAGCTTTTACTTGCAGAAAGGATCATTCCACAGTCCTCCCAAAAGAAGACACCTTGGTGTGCTTTAATGAAGCGGCGATATGGAACAAGTTCCTTTTGGAATCGTGAAGAATCATCAACCACTTCCTTAATTCTCCAGCATGGTATCAGTTCATCAAAGAGCAATTTGAACTGCAATGGGCAGTGAAAGAGCATCTTTTGAAGGGACATCAATGGAAGGGACACGAATGAGCCCTGAAGGAGCATCTTGGAAAGGACAGTAGAAAACATCTTTATTTACCTATATTCAGGTAGCACAAAGCTTCTGTACCAAAACGGCTGAAAATCTGACCAGGCTCTTTTCTGTGGACGCAGCATAGAATTTCAACAGAGAGAATTTATTTTCATAGTAGTCTTCACAAATGTAACCCCAATCTTCAAGGTTAGCAAAAAACTCAATTTAAAAAAAGTATTACTAGACCAAGAAGAATCCTCCACTAGGTCATGCTTTCCTGCTTTTAACAAAACTGAGCAAAGGGACCCCATCCACGAGACTGCCAGCTCAGATCGCTGGGCATTCGAAATGGTTTCATACAGTTTTACTTCTGAGAAGAGACATTGTTGAAAGCCATTGTTCAGCCAGCCAACTACTGTCACTTCCATGAATATGAATAAGCTCCAATATAGGACACTGAGTTCTTGCAAATGTAAGAAGATTCAATTGTTCAGTTATTCTTTGCCAATAAATCAACCCACCATTATTTAGAGATTTTTGTTTTCCTCTGGCGTCTGAATATGTGGGTGGAATTTTGTTTTCAAATCCCCTTCTTCCCATTTTCATAAAGATTTTATTTTATACCACCTTGCTAAGTTTTCAGAGCAACTGAAGGAATCCTAGTGTCAATGGGATGAGGCCCTTGAAAATACATATATTGCTGTTTTTCCTGCCAATATTAACTAGCACCTACTCTGAGGAAAAGAGAGAACAGAAGAAATTGTTCAGAGTTCACGAAAATTAACACTTGGTATAATTTTGTAGTCATAATTTGCATGTACACAACTTAGACATAAATACATATGGATTAATGCAAATTTTCATACCGGGAAAGATTCGCTGTGCTCTGTAAAACTAAGGGTAAGGTTGGTGATGAATCATTTTTTAAAATATTCTAGTCTGGGTATATAAATAGCTCTCTGTTTCTAGAATAATTACTACTGAAAAACACAGCTTCTTAAATAACCTAGGCCATAATTAACCTTCACTTCATTAAATCACAAATAATATCTTTTTTAAGTCTTATTTGTAAAGGCAGGCTGATTAATTTAAACGTTTCCCTTTTGCAAAAAAAAAAAAAAAAAATCTTATTGGAATGATTTACCAACGTGGCTTCTTTTCAGACCTGGCAAACTCTGGGAAGGCTTTCAGCCGGCTCCCTCATGCCCTGCCCGGCGCCCCGAGGGAGCTCCACGCTCACGCTGCCGCCCCGGCCCTGCCTCCCTGGGTGCCGGGGGAGAGGCGCCGGCTCGTGGCCGCACCCTCGGCGGCCGCTCCCTCCGGGCAGCCCCTGCCGGGCTCCGGGTGCTTCATCCCCGCCTCCCCCGCTGCG
>WBMY01015958.1:252335-310341 GCA_013397315.1 Donacobius atricapilla
GGGCTGCGCCCGCTGCCGCTCCTCCAACTTCAGCGGCGGGGGGCCGGGGATGCCCCTGCCGCTTTCCACACGCCCGAGCCCGGGACATGATCCGTGTTTGAGGAGCGAAATGGAAATGCGAGGGTTTTATCCCCGCGCTGGGGACGAGGTGGTGCGGAAGAAAAGTGGTACAGCAGAACCTTTTCTTGTTTTGTTTTGTTCTAGCTTTCAATGAAATCTAATTCATAAATTGGACATGCTCGGGCTCAGAAGACTAATTCATCCCNGCCGGCGCTGCCCTCAGCATCCCTGTCATGTGTATTCTGCACACTTTTCATAACCATCACCTGTACGTGCGCTAGTAAATGCTCCCGGTGCTGAGCAGTGCCTGCTTGCAGGAGCGATCGCTGCAATGTATTTATTCAATGTAGAAAGCTTTTTTTTTTTCATGCAGAGCACAGTACGGCAAGGACTGCTCAACGCTAAGGAGTGGGAAATACAGATAAGGGGGCTGGGGAGGCAGAAGGGAGAGGGAACACGCAGTATAGATGGAGCAGAGTGAAAGGGAAGGAAGCTGAAATGGAAATGATATGAACAAGAATCCCTGTTGATCCACATGCATCAACAACCTCCTATTCAGCGGTAGTTACAAGCGCAGCATTCGAACAGGGAAGAGCAGGGGTAAATAAAACAAGATATGCTTTTTAAAAAATAGATCACTTGTTAACTACTCTTACTTACAGTCCTTGTCCTAAATATGCAATTTCACACTGATCAATGCAGAATGATATATACTATACTCTGCATTTCACGTAATAAAAACACTTAATCCAGATAATTGGCTTCTGGGACAGAGATCAATAGAAATGTTCCTTATTTGACTACGTTAGCAAGTCAAAATTAATTCTAATTTACATTTGCTTCAAATCAATATGCACTTAGTGACTTACACAGGCTCTTTAAAAAGTTAAGCACCTATATTGACCAGAGTCATATATATGTCAGTAACAAGTACATGTGTGGGAATTAGAGAGGGGGAAAGTGTTACTGCAGAACCAAGTCTCTGACTTTCATAGAGGAAAGGAGGCTAAATTTACTTATGTTTGAGAAGTGCTTTGGCGTCCTAGCCTAAAACCTGTAGAAATATGCAGCTATTAATCCCACGATTTATGCAGGCACCCAAACACCAGTCAGTTGCACTCCAAGCACTTGGGAGCAGGCTTGGCTCCTTCTTTAGTTTGTACAGCAAGGTCTTGACCTCAGCTGGGGCGCCTCTGGGTGCTATTTTAGTAATAGAAAAATAATAATATAAAATATTAACACTCTAAGCCCAGTGAATTGGACAAGTTATAACATTTCCTGTGAAATCCAAGAGCAAATGTTCTGAATGCAGAAAAGGCTCTAGCCCCAGCCATGGGAGGGAGAGGGGGAAAGACAAGAGACAGTAAAACAGACCAACTGAAATAGGCCCCAAAAACAGACAGAGGACTACAGTCAGAAGACAAAAACCAGAAGAAGAAATCTCAAATATTATAAAATCTGACATGTAACATGCAAAGTACAATGAGACCTAAATGGATCCACCACAGCAAAGAGGATTGCAGCTTCAGTAGCATCTCTGCAAGATGAAAAGCTGCCACATCATAACTTCGTGTATGGTTTTAATTCAGGTTGCATTGCCTTTTCTTTCACATTATTTGCATTTTTTTTTCCTTTCTCATCTCCTTCCACTTTTTTTTTTCCTAAACAAACTAACAAAAAAAAAAAATCTCGACAACTTTGGGATTGGATTATGCTTTTCATAGCATAACAGCTTGGATTATGTTTTTCATAACAATTACTTCTCTTATTATTTCACTCCTTCCAAACAGGCTATCAATGGTACATTTCTAAGCCCAGTACAAATGAGAGCACTCCTTTCAACTCTGCCATTCCACATTTGCAATGAGGGGAACGCTGACACTTTGCAGTGGGTGTACATTGTTTAGGTGCAGCAGTCAGCACTAAAAGGCCAGTCCCTTTGCCAACATTTGGCATATTAAGAATGTCCCAAGCTGCTGTGATATTCCATTATTATTGTAGGGGACAACTCTATACACATTATTCCACAAGGTACCACTGGATTTGCAGTGCCCACAGAAGAATGACATCTCAACAGAAATATGCTGGGTAAAAACCCAACTCAAGCAACAGCCACATAGTCACATTTCAACTCTGTGGCAACAGATTGGATTCTGTGCACATCTCAGATGGCTTTTACCACCTTTGCAAACCACTGTGGGGATTTTAAGCTGACCTCTCAGGAGTNCAGGAGCCTGAAACGTAATTAAAACTACTGCCAAGAAAACGAGTTGAGAGCAGGATGTCACCAAGATTATTAAGTTGCCGCGGGGCTGAGGCACGGACCGCTATAGTGATACATACAGATAATGTCAGGCTTTGGATAAGGGGAGGAAGAGCGATTCCTGGAGGTCGCCGTCTCGCCAGCGCAAGCCTGGTAACAGCGCGCCGTGGCCGCATCCTGCTGCCGGGGGGCTCGGGGGGAAGGAGCGGCCCCCGCCGCCCNTCCTTGTCCTAAATATGCAATTTCACACTGATCAATGCAGAATGATATATACTATACTCTGCATTTCACGTAATAAAAACACTTAATCCAGATAATTGGCTTCTGGGACAGAGATCAATAGAAATGTTCCTTATTTGACTACGTTAGCAAGTCAAAATTAATTCTAATTTACATTTGCTTCAAATCAATATGCACTTAGTGACTTACACAGGCTCTTTAAAAAGTTAAGCACCTATATTGACCAGAGTCATATATATGTCAGTAACAAGTACATGTGTGGGAATTAGAGAGGGGGAAAGTGTTACTGCAGAACCAAGTCTCTGACTTTCATAGAGGAAAGGAGGCTAAATTTACTTATGTTTGAGAAGTGCTTTGGCGTCCTAGCCTAAAACCTGTAGAAATATGCAGCTATTAATCCCACGATTTATGCAGGCACCCAAACACCAGTCAGTTGCACTCCAAGCACTTGGGAGCAGGCTTGGCTCCTTCTTTAGTTTGTACAGCAAGGTCTTGACCTCAGCTGGGGCGCCTCTGGGTGCTATTTTAGTAATAGAAAAATAATAATATAAAATATTAACACTCTAAGCCCAGTGAATTGGACAAGTTATAACATTTCCTGTGAAATCCAAGAGCAAATGTTCTGAATGCAGAAAAGGCTCTAGCCCCAGCCATGGGAGGGAGAGGGGGAAAGACAAGAGACAGTAAAACAGACCAACTGAAATAGGCCCCAAAAACAGACAGAGGACTACAGTCAGAAGACAAAAACCAGAAGAAGAAATCTCAAATATTATAAAATCTGACATGTAACATGCAAAGTACAATGAGACCTAAATGGATCCACCACAGCAAAGAGGATTGCAGCTTCAGTAGCATCTCTGCAAGATGAAAAGCTGCCACATCATAACTTCGTGTATGGTTTTAATTCAGGTTGCATTGCCTTTTCTTTCACATTATTTGCATTTTTTTTTCCTTTCTCATCTCCTTCCACTTTTTTTTTTCCTAAACAAACTAACAAAAAAAAAAAATCTCGACAACTTTGGGATTGGATTATGCTTTTCATAGCATAACAGCTTGGATTATGTTTTTCATAACAATTACTTCTCTTATTATTTCACTCCTTCCAAACAGGCTATCAATGGTACATTTCTAAGCCCAGTACAAATGAGAGCACTCCTTTCAACTCTGCCATTCCACATTTGCAATGAGGGGAACGCTGACACTTTGCAGTGGGTGTACATTGTTTAGGTGCAGCAGTCAGCACTAAAAGGCCAGTCCCTTTGCCAACATTTGGCATATTAAGAATGTCCCAAGCTGCTGTGATATTCCATTATTATTGTAGGGGACAACTCTATACACATTATTCCACAAGGTACCACTGGATTTGCAGTGCCCACAGAAGAATGACATCTCAACAGAAATATGCTGGGTAAAAACCCAACTCAAGCAACAGCCACATAGTCACATTTCAACTCTGTGGCAACAGATTGGATTCTGTGCACATCTCAGATGGCTTTTACCACCTTTGCAAACCACTGTGGGGATTTTAAGCTGACCTCTCAGGAGTTATTGCTGTGCTCATTTCTGTTGTCCAAATGAACATAGTATCAAACCTGTACCAAACGGGCTTTGCTACGACAAGAGAGCGGCTGGAGTAATGCTCCAAAAACGGCATTGCAATTAGAAACACAGGACTTCTAGGAAGGTGAACTGAAAGGCTTGTGCTGTGCCACACTCAGAGCCTTGTGCCCAGGGCTCTGTCCCTCTGAGCTGCCACAACAAGAATGAAGCACATTTTGAAAGACATCATCAAAACCACGGCTGCAGGATATGCCTGGATCTGGAAAGCACCTCGCATTTACAAAACTGCTTCATTTGCAGGATTGAGACTTTTATCATAGCCTATGGTCAGAATAAATGGAGGGCTTTAAGAGTCAGTGTTTCTTGAGTTTTCTCTGCAGTTTCACCCATTTACTATAGCTAAACTGAGGCTTCCCCACATAAAAGCAGGTATATATATCTATTTGTGTACAAGTAGCAATGATTTATTCCATCTGAAAGTAAATGGAACTCCTCCTCTCTATCAGTTAAACAGCTGTAAAGATGCAACTAATACCTCCAATTGTTAGCTGCTCAGTCTACAGAGTTGGAAGAATGAAAACAACAAAATATCCTAATAAACACAGTAACAATCTCCCTTCCTTCCCCAATAGCCAAGATGTCTACTGTTAACACACCCACAAAAAAGTGGGAATTTCTTATTCTAAAATGCCATGAAATTCAACAGCTGTGCTTCTCTTCAGAAACAGTCATGCAAAACCTCAAGCCTAACTTAATTCCAAAGGTTGTGGATGCTTATGTTTAAAAATTCATTTTGTCATCCTCCTGTGGTGACAGCCCGAGGTTTCAGTTGCTTTATTGAAGCTTCCTTTAGCTTATTGAAACCACCTTTTCTCTCTTCATGGTTGATAGCATAGTATGATAATCTTGCAGGAGTAAATGGATTAGTGCCTGCAAGGAGAGGCTGATGAATTAGAGAGTTTTTTGCAGGACAGTTGACAGTCTGGATTCATTTGTTGTATGCCTACTAACAAGCTGAAACTTTGCTACAGTCAACACTATTTGGATTGACATGCCTTTTAAGATGCCATAAAGAAGGCAAAGCATTGTTATTTCCATATTTTTTACCTGATTTAACTCAGCAGAGTACACACAGACTAGATGTGATTTAATTCGTACTTACATTTCATTAATTCCATCGATATCTGTTGCATCTTGATAAGGTTCATATATACTTCTCTACTCCTCTCTTTCAACTGTGACTTTTCACACCCTGTTTTTCTTTAATGGGCATTTTCTTTACAGCAGACAAGAGTCCCTATAGGCCTTTCTAGCCTCCCACATTTTTACAGTTGCATAAAAGCACTCTTAATGTAGTGCAAAGCAAATTGTATCAGCGTTGGTAAATGTAATATCTTGGCATTTGTATTTAATTAAGAGTTTGATTCAGAAAAAAAAGGAATCTCTTTATTCATAACATTTTAATATCACCAATATGTGTTTTATTGAGAACTCTTACACACAGGTGACCAAAGAATCCTTCGCTATTACTGTAAGGGATGGCAGTGTAACTCATGGTAACAAGCAAACACCTTTCTCCTTCATTTCTAAGCAAACCCCTTGTCATTATATCCGCAGCACACTAACTGGAAAAGGCTGAATTCTGTAAGTTTGTTTTCTTGAGCAGAGAGCCTTCCTTTTTTTTCTTAAAAAAAAAAAAAAAGGAAGCAAAGTAGGTATGGTTGCTATCTTTGTTACAGTACCACTGTGTAAGAATGCAGGCTCTCCAAGTAGAAGTGTTTGTCAATTGTTCCTCATTTAAGAGTAGTCATATCAAGATAATCTGGGAACTAACTTCACTGGCATTCATCTGAGGGAAAAATACAATTTTCAAGATTCTCCAATATAAAACCATCTCCAGGGGGAACTCCATTCAAAAACATCTTGCATGCCTCATTGATCCATCCACAGGATAACACACAGTCCAGTCTCATGAGCTGCTCAATGAGCTGCCTATTACAGATAATGAGACATTGCTAGGACAGCTGTCCTCTGCCATCACAGCAACCCAAAGAGATAGACACATCCCAAAAGGAAAATCACAACAGGGAAAGCCCCAGATGTCACTCCTCCAGAAATACATACTGACCAATCTCACAGGTAGTAACAGGCCAAGTGTGACCCCTGTGTTTTACAGATACCCGCTGTGAATACATACCCCAGTACTTCCACTATTATAAAACTTCCCAATACCTGACTGTACAAATCTATCCTTGCTTTGTTAGAGGCAGTTGGAGCTGCAGGGTGGTTATGCCAGACGTAGAAAAAGAAAGACACTAGACTGTAACCTGCAGTTCACCTCAGTCGGGTGAAGACTCTGGAGACGTCACATTCCTGCTACTTCTCACTTCACCCATCTAGCCAGTAACAAAACCAGTAAAGTAGACGCTGCTGCACGGTGAACCAGAGAACCAGAAAAGTCTGCAAACGTACATTTAAAAAGTTCTGCCCTCCAGCCAAGACCCAGTAACTAATCTCGTGTTTGTTCCTGCTTCACTGCAAACTCCACCAAGAAGTGATGTAAGCAGAAATATTTTGCTACAAGCCAGAAACTTGAATGCTGCCCTTTCTGCATCTCAGACAAAGAATAGGGACCTTTTCAACTGCACTTATTCAATCCTTTGCCGTCACTAAATACTGATGCAGTTTGTGCGTGTAGAGTCCTCTGAAAGACTCACAATGGAAAGTACTCTAAGGGAAAAGTAGTTTCCCCTAAAAAAAATCCCCGATGTTTCTCAGCAATCCATTCTAAACCATATTATGTTTAGTGACTGTCTTACAATGGGTCATTTTTAGCAGTAGGTAAGGCCTCTCTTTTGTCTTGCAATGCTTTATCATGGAGTCGGTGGCTTGGGATTTCTGTTTGGGGTGGGGTTTGTTTGTTTTGCATTGTGTTTCTGCAATCATTAGTACAAATGAGGTACAGAATTGGCCTTCTCAGTGACCCCATTAGCATTAATGGCCATCACACACAGAATATATTCTCCCAGGGATCTGTGCGCTCTTTGGGAAAAAAAAATCCCTATAATGGAGTTCATAATTAATACTCATGTTTCCAGGAAGGGATGAAATGAAGATTTTTTTAGCAGAAACTCCAGCTTCTCATTGTATGTCTGACTTAAAATATTATTCTACCAAAACTTTTGCTTGTTGTACTTTTGCCCCTTAAAGGAAAGAAAAAAAAAACAAGCCAAACAATAGGGTAAAGTGTCATGGTATATCTTAAATTTCCTACTCAAAGAAGGGGATACTTTTTTAAAGGCAGTGCAATCCAGCCATTGGAGCAGAGGGGCCATGATTCCTGGGCTCCATTCCCACCACAGTCACTGATTCATTTCATGACTAATTGAGTGGACTGTTGCATGAACATTGTATTCAGTTCTCAATTTAAGGGTGAACAAGAACATCAAGTTCCTTTCCTCAGTTCCTGCACTCAGGAACTGTCCTACTTCTCTAGGAAGTATAGGGAAAACACAGTAGGTTTATTTTTGGCCAGTCAAACAAATAATTTTAAGTAATTTCACGTTTGTAGATCCTGCAGAAATTAGGGGAAAGATGTCTTATTTTAAATAATTTCAAGCAGAAAATGCTTTTTATGGTGCTTGAGACCAACCCATTCTACTTAACTGAGTCTGGATGCAAATTTTCAGTATCTGAGCTCCATTGCTGACCTAAGTGGTAGGACTTCAGATGTCTAATGATTTCTTTTCCTTTGAATTTTTTACCCATGGTGGGGAGGATTATGTGAAATATGGGAAAATACCTTATATTGAGATGGATAAGGAAAGGTCTAGATACAAACCCACCCAGAGCTACAAGCTGGTTATACTCTCCTCTAAGTTACATTCAAGTAATCTCTTCTATTCTGCTATAGTAAGCACCTGAACTAGGTCTCCCACATGAGAAAGGGGTGTTCTGATGACTAGGTGTTGGAAAAGGAGTGGGGGAAGAATATACACCTCTTTTGAGAAGGAAAAAAAAAAGTAAAAACCACCTTGATATATTTCCATATGGCCTGGTGAGAAACAGGGAGAGAAGAAAAAAAGAAAAGCACACTGCCTCCTTTCTACTTTTGGCTGTAGAAGGTGTTTGTGTGTAAGAGCAGCCTTCTAACCCAGGTTTCCCTGTGTCAAGAAATTTGTTTATGACAGGTAGATTTTCTGTTGGCATTTTATGCTGCTCCCTGAAAAGAAACTATTTCTATGAACATACCCAGGCATTCACAACCCTTCCAATGGTTTGAGTCATGTAAGCCACATCTTAGTGGTGCCTCATCCCTTCTACACTTCGCCCCTGCCATTCCCACAGCCTCGGCTGAAAATGTGAGTGTACCATAGATCCATTTGCAATAGTTTATATTGTGGCCAGTGGACATAGGAAAGCCAGGACCACCTGACTTTGCAGCATTCCACATAGCACCAGGGGGATGTTATTGCCACAGTGTAGAAGTTCAAGCTACAGAAAAAGCACAAATTAGTTTAAGAGCTCCAAAATACTTTGGTTCCTGGTACACAACGCCTGACAACACTGAAAACAATGACCTCTCTTTACTGATTCTTATTCCAAGTGAACTTAAAGCTATTACTCCATATACTTGACTCGACAGTTCTGAGAAAGAGTATAAAAAAGCCCAAACATTTTTTCCAGTCTTCTGAAAACTTGGAGATATTGCAGTGAGGGGTTTATGAAAGGGGCAGGGAGGATAAAAACCAGGCGCCACTTTAAGCATCCAGCACTCCATGAGTCACAGCCCCTGTCACTGCACCCTAATGAAACTTCATTGACCAACAGTTTCTAAAGCTCCCACGTTCTCCAATGTCTTCATAATATCACTAAATACACTTCTACCTTGCTTCCAGTCCAAACGGTGCTGCACTATACAGCAATATATTTTACTACATTTTACCACGGCTACATGCTACCCAGCTGAATGCAAGTCTGCAGTGGAAACAGCTTTGTTTGCTGCAGTGCTGTATTATCACACATGACTAGACCAGGCAACATTGATTCTTAAGCAATGGCATTGATTACAACTCTTATTTTTAAAATGCTGGCAGGATACAGCCCTTAGATAAGCACTTTAAGACCAAATTTGAATTGCATTTCCCAGCAGCTCTCCTTTTTTTACAGAGACTATATAATAGAATTACGAATAATGCTACTGACTTCAACATGTACTGAGGATTTACACCAGTATGGTTGCAGTAGTAGAAGCTTTTAGTACTTCACACTTATACAACTCTAATATGCTTTAGAACATTGTTTTCAAAATGCAAAATCTTTTTTCCCTTCACAGCTAAAAAAAGATGCTTGTTTTCCAGAGAGATAAACTTATTAAATTGAATTTGACCTTTCAGAGCATAATAAGGTAGGGATTTCTGTTCCCTGAAAACATAGGAGGATTCTTCATGTACTGCTCTGAGTCATGCAAGAGTCCACAAGCAAGTAAGAAAAGCACTCTTGGAAGAACACTTTACATTAAATAAATTAGGCAGGGTGAGGGGGCAAGGAATTAAAAAAAAAAAAAAAACCAACCTCAAACCCAAAATATATCCTTACACCTACATTTTAAATTACATACTTAACAGTATGCAACCATTACGGAGTTTTCATGCTCTCAAGCAGCCCTCCAGATTTATCCACACCATGTCATTTCTTTCACTGTGACCAGTTTCCATGGAGTAGTTCCTGCCCTATTCCAAACATAACCTTTAAATACCTCTCAAAGATTTCTTTGCAGATTGTGCTTTTGTTTTCCAAAGTTGGTAAAAACCTCCTAGCTATCTTACTGGTTTGCCAGCTTAATCCCAGTTTGCAAAGTGGGTTGTTTGTAACAATGCACAAGGTCCATACTTTTCCACTTCTGGCTTTCTCCTGCAGCAATACAGGGAAGCACATCGATGCCATTAACTGCGCTGGTCTAGCTGCAGCTCCGCAAAACCTGTTGCCCAAGCAGCTAAACATCCCTTTCCTCACACAGTACATGGTGAAAACACTAGAGTAGCCAGTCATTCCCCTTCATACCACAAGCTCCTTGTTTCACTCAGAACTTAAAAAAAAACAAAATACAAAAATCACAGGTACAGAGTGATCTTTGTGTCATGTGTTACAATAAAGCAAGATTCTGTTTCTGAGCCTTGTTTGGAACACTATCTCTACATTATTGTTAGTCATTTAACATTTTGTTGGGCTTACATTATTGATAAATTGTACTTTACCCTTCTACCTGTTTTGATTGGAGATCTTGACCTCACCACCTACTTGGCCTTATTAAGACATAGGTTTCCCTCTCAAGCAGCAGGTTTATAGTCAGGATCTAAAGACACCCAGTAGAAACACCAAGTGAAGATGCATCCATTATTCAATGATTTCACTGAACTCCCAAAATTCACCAAGTAAAATACCTTTAGGAGAGACGGGTGGCACAGCAGTACTTGCCATCCCATTGTTTGCTCCAAGCCTCTCTTTCCAGCCTTCATTCATGGATGTCCCTTAATTAAGTGCAAACCAGTTAAAATAAATGAATAAAAGCCACAACTGCTCTACCACCTTCTTCTGGGCCAACTGAATTAACCAGGCTTACAGAAAGGGGCTCAAGATAATCAGCAGCAGATGCAATAGCCCTCATGAACCCCAAAAACCTTTCGCATTTGATTTAGGACAGTTCACACAACAGAATTACTTCCACCTCCTCCCCAACCACCAACCCCAGCGTTGGGCAAAATCAATATTTCCATGCAACAAGAGAAGAAAACCAGAGTGGCCTGGCATCACCACAGTCAAATTGTCACCTCTGCACATGTTCCTTGTTTCACTGGCAGGGGTCCTTACCCCACCCAGCAGAACGCAACTGCTCTCAGCACTGCTATACCACGGAGAGTAGCTGGAGAGTTGTGCTTCAGTCACTCCTCTACTCCTGCTGCTCTTGGCACCTACTTGGATCTCTTTTAAAAGCTGACTAGCTGCAAAGTAGCTACTGGTCACCTTTGCCTTACACACACAAAAGAAGCCTCTTAATAAATACATTGCAGACACCTCTTAGTGAACTTTACCTCCCTCTAATTCCACGCTGAGGAGCTATTAAAGAAAGGCACAATTATAACAAGACATATCCCTGCAAAACCCTGCTTCTTTGTGCACTTTATCCATTCACAGTTATCCATCCTCTCCTCCACTTAGGAATACAAACCTCATGACTTTGTTTTCCTAACCTGACAAGCATATGTAATTGCTAGGTGCAATACTTGACTCAAGAGATATCTTCCTACTCATGTTTTTCTTTTCAGTCCAACATACCCAAGACACTCAATCAACAAAATTTTGGCAATGCCTCATACATATTAGTAACGTAGAATTTTCCTATTCTCTGTTCAAAGGAAAGTGGATATAGATGCATGGACTTTGTGTCCTAATCTGAGATGAGTTTTGCATTATAATCTCAGCGCAGTGTTGTTTTCAGCAGAAGCATTCCTGGCCCCAAATGCCAAAACCCTCCATCAGCAACATCATTCTTTTTCTTTTGCCCACCCATCCACATCATTGCCTGACTACTAAATCACAGTGATAAAAATCTTCATATTCGGGTCCTTCAGAGTCACAGATAATCATGCACTCATACTTATCTATATCGTTACTAACAAAAACCACAAGTTCAGAGTTTCCATTATGTGGCTCCAGATCCTGGCTCTGTAAACCAACCACAGAACCAACCGCCACTAGATGGAGAACAATCCCTGGATTTGTCTAACGGTGTTAAGTAGACAGAAACTGCAGCCCACCCTGTTCCCTGCTGAGCTGAAGAGTGGTTCCTGCGTGCCACCTGCTAACCAGGTACACAGGCACAGGTTGGCAGCACCTCTGTCCCATAGTGGCAGCAGTCCATTCAATTCCATCAGTCTTGGGCTCCATATTTGAATGTGCTTTAACTAATATGGTCTCAGAGGATGGATTTTAAAAGCAGAGTGAATGATTTCTTCTATTTAGACTTCTAAGTGCTGGAGTGGAAGTTCTCACTCTCTGCAGTTAGGAGTGAATCATGAATTTGTGTGCACAGGATGAAAACACGCTTCTGTTGACGAAGGTGGCAACACAGCGGCTCAAACGATTTTCCATTAGCGCACAATCAGACTTTATATTGCTTATAGAGGAGAAACAAATTCAGAATACTGACGGAGTCTAAAAGGGACTCTTGAACACTGGTGACGAAACAAAAACAAGAGGCAAGCAAATTTCTCATCTGTTGGTTTCTATAACCCTGAGCTCATCTTGCTGCAATGTAGTGGAGTAAATCTGAACTGTGCAATTATGGATTTGATTTCACGGCTGAACAAGAAAAAAAAATCTAAATAACTATAGTTGTTCTAAGCTAATTCACTGTACAGTTTTACTAAACTAAAGATGGAATAATGCAATGAAAAAAAATGAGTGAACAGTTACAATTAAACCAATAGGTTCAAAGAATCACATCATTAAATTAATACAGCTACTGATAACCAAATCAGCTCACAAGAAGAATAATCTTGCTAGCTCACAGGAAAAAGAATTAATTGCTTTGGATTAATGCTAGAGAAAGAGTTTAAAGGGAGAGTGAACTGCCTTCCAGCACAAAGCCACAGCCAGCACTAGCTTCTCTGTAGCTTACAAACCATACTGGCAAGCAGCACAGGCAGCAGCTCAGGATGCTGTTTCAGATTTCGAGACAATAAAGCATAGGTTAGGAAACAAAGCCAAATGGCCAAGAATGGGTCTGACCTCAATCTAAGTATCTCAGATTTTCACCTCTCCAGCTGTTTTTCATTTTCCCCACCAGTAAAAAGTTTATCAAGGATATCCTTGCAAAAAGTATGGCTGCCTCTAGTACTTGGATAAGGATATATAAGTTAGAACTGAATCCAGCTTTCTGTATTTCCTTGCAGTAAAGAGACAACAGGAACATAAGAGTCAATCCTTTGTTTATGATTTAACGATCACACCCATAGACAAGGGCAGCAAACTGGTTGACTGCACAAGAAGTCAGTGTGAGGGCTGAGTGCGTGGGCTCATCCCGGGGGTAGCCCAGGCTTTGGACTCCTGTTCCAACCCCGCGCCCCTGCCTGGATTAACACAGCCCTCTATGGCCACAGCGCAGCCTCTGGCTCGAAGGAGGGACCTGGAGGAGTCAACCCAGCTCTCAGGGCAGCACAGTGGCTGCACCAAAAAAACCTGTAGTATAAGATCAAATTCCACCCATAAAAAGCCATTCATGGCCACAGGTCCAAGTCACAGCTCTGTGATCATTCTTTATGCATTTTGACTAACAGACAAATAGTCATTAATTAAACTATTATCAGGCTACTGATCTCACTTCTCTTTAAGACAAAGAGTCAGTTTTCTTCCTTTCATGACATTATCTGCTGACAAAAACTGCAAAACAATTAATTGATTTTTAAAAAAAGCTTCCCTTTGTATGTTTGCAAGAAATTTTCCTCACAAAAACATATTTTCTAGAATAAATAAAGAAATATTCAAAATAAGTATGACTCTCTATGTGTACATATCAGCTCCAGAATGTCACAAACCAAAATAAATGCTGGTAAGAACCATGTCTCACTTCTTCAGAGCTGAGGAAGTCTCACATGAGACCTGTAATCTGGGGAGAGATTAACCTTTGCCAAGGAATCACTAGGAACTGCTGATGCAAAACCAAAACCTCCTCATGGATATAGCACCAACAAGGCTTAAATAGGCTGACAGGGCTCTGAATGCTCAAGGACAGATGTACAAAATAATGAGGGTTCTTTTCTGTGTAGTACCTTCTCTGCTCCAAAGCACACTTTTGATTTGCTGATCTATTTTCTTTTAACAGGATGGTTTAACTCATTGCTTCTTACATGAGTAAAAGCAGCACATTGCTTTTCTTCTACAGAAGACAGTAAATAACATTAAGGGAGTTATATGAGAGAAGTTATATGAAGAACTTTACAACAGAAAGAATCTCATAATCACAGAATACAGGATAATAGTCTTAAGGCACCATCATGATAAAAAGCACAGTTTTTATGTAACACCCTTTTAGATTGATTTTTCTGCATTCCAAATGGTCCCATAACCATCTTTTGACATTTTCCCTGCACAGCTGGTTACACCATCCATAAGCAATCTCTGTCTACCTGGCATTATTATTATTTTTAAAGCAATTTCTTTCACTTCCTTTCAACTAAGACTTATGCTGTACCTAATTGCCAGTTACCACTCTCCCTTCTAGCAAAAGAAAATCTGATTTCTAACCATCTGAAATCCATCCTCAATGAAAATGACAATATAATCATAATACCAGTATATGCACATTACAAGGAATATGAAAGCAGGAGACCAAAAAAAAGTGGGTGCTACTTGAGTTCTCTCTGTCCCACTTGAAATGTTAACTCACAGATGAGCACAGTCTTATGATAATAACAGCAGATACATTATATGCAGAACTACCAGCAAGAGGCAAAAACGGTATTAGTTGCTTGCTTATGATTAATAAAGTAGTTAAAAGAGAAGGAATATTATTCTTGCTGGGTGCTCATTATGCGTTTGATAATCTCTATTTATAGGACAATGAAGCATGAAGCTTATAAAATGCCATCTGTTAGTTTCTTTTTAATGTATAGGATTTCTGACTCCAGGAGCTGCAGTTCAGCAGTGTTGATAGTGCTACAACATGTAATACCTTTGGTTACAAGAATCTGAGCCATTAAACATCAGGAAACAGGCTGGGTACACATCCTGAATAGTCTAACTCCTATCTCCTTATTCTAATCTACTCAAAAAGGAATTTATGCTTTCATGTAATTGATTTCGCTCAGTCATTTAAATAGCACAACACACACAAAATTATATATTGCAATGATCCACAAATGTGACAGAAGTGATTTTGTTCTTTGATCTCCACAAGAGAAGGCGTCTCATGAGAGAAGCTCTGAGAGATCCATAACAACTTCAGGAAAAATAGCAACTACTTTTTTTTTGTCTAAAAGAATTAAACAAAACCACAAGCAAAAAGGGGAAAAAAAGTCTTAGAACAGAGAGAGTTAGAATCAGATATACTTGCATTAAATTTGTCAGTACCTAAAGGATGAATTTTTCTTACATATTAACCATGAAAATAAAACATTCTTAATAAAGGTCAATATTAGAGTGCATCAGCTCTAGTAAGTTTGACTGTCATTGACTTCTATTCCGAATAAGTCATCAAATGGCCCAATATCCAGATCTTAGGTTCCCTTAGAGCATAATCTTCTGGTTTTAATGCAATTAATGAAATAGTGGTTTTTTTGAAAAGGGTCACTGTGTATTCATATCAGCATAAAGTTGGAGGAGTTTATCTCATTGGTTTAATTAGGACTTCTGCCTCCAACAGAACCCATAAACACTCAGCTGTTCACAGGGCAAACAAACACAGGAAGAAATAGCTAAGCACTGTCAGGGACAATTTATACTTTGGCAGTTTCTTAGGGAGATCAACCTACAGTTTCTGTTCCCACTTTCAATTGCTTTCACCTCTGCAGTCTCTGCTGTTGCCTCAGCCTTCACCCCTGCCCTGCCACAGCTCCTCATTGTGTTTCTCAATCAGAGTCTGTCAGACTCAGCAAGCAACAGCTGCCCAGGATAGGAGCTGTCGTCCGTGTATTTCTCTACAGCACTTTGACAGAGCAGTTTGGTGTCTGAACCAACAGGATTATAATGCCTTCCATCCCAGAACACAGGATTTGCTTCTCCCTCAGAGGCCAAAGAAATGGTAGAAATCCCTGTCTTGCTACCAAAAACGAGGTCACTGTGTTAAGCTCAAGAGAGGTTGATGTAAATATTTGAGGAAAATTGAAGAATTTTGACAAAAACTTTGCATATGATTTTTTTTCATACACCAAGAGCAACATGTGATGTTTATAGCCTGGTCTCATTCAGTCTAAGTAAGGCCATCAAGAACAGCAACAAAACAAATAACCAAAAAATAGGAACAACAACAACAAAAAACGCTATTTCATGAAAGGATGCCCAAACCACTTTCAGTATCTATTTTTAATATATCACTGTTTTCAGTGATGCACCCAAAAGGCAAACTGGTGCTCTCTTTTCTCTCAGAGACACAGCATACAGTAAGCACTGGAATTAGACCAGAAGATCAAGACTAAATGCAAATGGTCTGTGGGTTTTGGGCTGGGCATGGAGAAGTTCCTATTTGTGTCATATAAAGGAAACATAACGTTTTTCTCTCAATCTACTGTCAGTGAAGTATTATTGTAAAAGTCCAAGAATCTTAAACTAATGCCAGACAAGTTTAGAAGGAGATCGTGGCAATTCAGTAAACCATATGTCATCAAAAATCACAGCAATCTCACTTAGTTCACGAAATGTAATTCAGTAGCAAGATGAGGAATAATGAATAATATCAAGAACAGCTGAGATGAGGAAATAAAATGGCACAAATAATTCTAAAATGAAAATTCAAAAATATTCCCTGCAATTAATTTAAAGGGCACTACTCAAAGTTTGTTCACACTCATATAAATTAATGGTGGTTATCTCAAGTTGCAGCAAATAAATAACCAATGTACCCAATGTACTCTTTCAAGTGGAACACAAATAGATATTGTTTCCACCACTTTGGGGAATATATAGTCATGATTCATCTTATACTTGCTAATAATATCTCTTTTCCCCCCTGCTCTCATTTGTTAGGTTAAAGGCTGCTCACATATCATTTACCACAGAGTATTTTAGTAGTTACTACTGGTGAGGTTGTTAGAGCAATGTTACAGGTTATGCAACGTTTTTTCATCCCCATGCTTCACTTTGTTCTTTTGCAGTAGTCTAAAATGCCTATTTGCTTTGTCTTTAAAAAATCACAGGATTCCCCCTACATGGAGCCCTAGAGGATGGTAATATCCACTGTGAGCCTGGAGAGACGGGTCTCCAGGGGAATTTTGCGTCGCTTTGATTAGATTGTTCTAAAGGTCACCAAGGTGCACACAGATATCAATTAGCCAATACTGAGTGGTTCCCATGGAACTGGAAGTTCTAATCAGCTTTCAGAAGCCCTGAAATTAAACAGCTATGAAAGGCAGAATTTTTCTAAGTTGATCTGAAGGGAAAGGCAAATAGGAGCTTGTACATTTCCAGAAAGAAAGGGGATCCCCCTTAGCACCACACAGTGTCCAACTCAAGAGTAGTATGCTCCCAAGACGAAAAGTAAAGGGAGTTTATTTACAGGGTGTACCTTGAGCCTTGTCAAGTTAAACCAGTCAGGCAAAGAGCACACACAGAGCTCCCTTTGGCTGAAAACCCTGCTCAGGCAGAAACTTGCTGCCTTGATCTCCCCCTCACTCTCTTCAAGGGCTCCCAAAAACAGCAAAGTGGAGCCATCTGGTTAACACACTTCCTTCCCACACATCCTTTTCCCTCAGCCCCTGCACATTACACTTTCGAACCTGCCATCCCTTAGACCTCTCATCTCGAAAAACGTGACTTTGCTGTCAATTCTGCCTTTGATCGGTTGCTCTAAAGAGAAAGGATTCAGGGATCCAACAGCCCAAGCAGTGCTGACAGTCCCTATTGTTTGGCATCTTTAATCATTCCCAAAGACAGGTTCATTATGGGTGTCTACAACTCAATGACCTTTAATACACAACTCAAGTCCTTCTTTTCAGGCAAGCAGTATTAATTGCTGATCAAATACTCTCAGGTGAATGAAAAGATAATTGAAGCACTTATTTCCAATCCTAAGAAGTGAAAAATTCATATTTTATTTTCAAATTATGAGTAATCATGGTAAAGTGGCTTAAAGAAAGCCCTTATTTATTTGAAAGTTGTAAGAGTTTTACAAAAAAAAGCCATTCTGAAAACCAGTGCTAATGTGGCCATCACTCATGCTTTTTTTTCACAAGTTTAAATCACAGTTGCATTGGGAGACATTCATTTCTTCTGGTACCTTCAGACAGCATGGCAGCCAAGTCACCAAATGGGAGAGGGAAACAGGATCACTCAACCAGTTCCTTGAAACAGATCTTTTGTTTGCAATATACAGCTTAACAACCAAAATACATTGTTTTTAGTTACTTTAGGCATCAACACAAATTGTTTAACAGGTTATGAAGCACAATTTCCATAACATTGTTCACACAGACCCTACAAAACAGAGAAAACCTTTTATATGGCTCTTGGATCTGGACACCATAAGTAGGCTTATGTGCCACACCAGGCTTCACTGTGAGACAGTTCACAAAGCACATCAGAGAATTTCTAAATTAATTCCCTCATTTCATGTTATACAGCTGGGGCAGAAAAACTTTCAGAAGAAAATGCAAAAAACTCTCTTAATTAAAAAAAAGGGCAACTGAGTTTCCCAATAGTAAGATAAAAGTATATTATATTCTCAAATAACCATTGCTAGTCATAAAGCGTATCCAAAAATGGCTCAGTTCCTTATGCACTTAGTTCCAGCAGATTTTCATTTGCCTTTTTTAAACTCCTTAGCAAGTTCAGTTTAAAACTCTGTTATTCAATGAACATAATTTAAAAAAAAAAAATCTTCAGGCTCCTGGCATGTGTGGCAAACACATGCTTTAAAAAAAAAGGCATGACTCTATCCACGTGTGCCATGTGCTGGACTACCTCCTAGGCAGAAAGCTAGAATGGACTTGTTCAGGGAAGCCCAGCAGCAAAGCCCTGCAGCCCCCAGGGAAACATTGATTCTGTACTAGGAAATCTGTGGAGTCCTAGACTAACTATAAAAATGTTTCACAGTCACAGACCTGGAGCTTAGAAACCCCATGTCTTCCAAGAGATTGTTCCTTATTTTGTTTTTCTGCATATAAATACTGGGTAATTTAAAGGAATTGACCTCCAGAGGAAGAAAAATGATGAATATTTCAGGCTTGTAGTTTAAATACAACATTTAGAGGCAACACTAACACAAGGATGTTTGGAAGGAAAATTCTGAGTATTTATCCATAAATCCACAACCTAATCTTCTTGGTGTGAGCTCTCTCTCTGTAAAGGAATAAATAAGGTGGAGTTAATTTTTTAACAGTGACTTTATGAGGTTTATGTCCAAAACCCCTATCCAAACACAGCTTAGACAGAATTTACACCTTGCCGTCCAAACTAGGATTCTTTGAAATTGAATATTCTATATAATCAGGTAGGCCTCCATGTAGAGACATGCATTATCTAAAGTACAGCAATTCAGAACCAAGCTTAGATGTTAAACAACTGGAATCCAACAGTATTTGCCTTCAGAGTTCTGATTCATCTCTAGCAGTGGCAGATATACAATCAGAATATTTCATAGCTGCCTTTCAAAACCTTATCAGAACCCCACAGTTCCATAGTTTTAAAATAAATAATGCATCATCAACTAAGTATTGAAATAAGCATTTCACCACTACATATCATCAGGCTTATTTCAGTGCAGGGTAGGTCATCAACATTTTGACTCAGCCCAATTTCAGCAGCACTTAATGCATAAGTGCCACATATCCTAAATTAGTTTCACATGGAGCTTCCTCATCATGAATGACAGGCAGAACCTCGCTGAAGACACTTGGGGCTCAGACAGGATGTTCCAGAGAGATGTCAGTGCAGTCAGGAGGAAGAAAAAAGTGAGGTGCAGGAGAACACCATGGTTGTGTACCTTGGCCTGTTCCTAATGCAGAACACTTGGAGTTTGCCTGACATTCCATAGAATGCTCCCTAATGCATATGGTGAGTTTGAAGTCCGAGGAGGAGTTAATTTTTTTTTAAGTGATAAGGTTTAGTTCTTCCTTAACTCCTAGGTAATATTGTGTTCTAATATTTTTAGGAGGCATTGCCTTGAGAGTAATGCAGTAGTGAGTAGACTTGAAGTCTTTCAGCATCTGTGCATTCTTTCCCCCTTTCTGAAATGGAAATGATGATATCTCTAGTTCTAATCACGTTAATAGCTATTAAAAAGTGCCTGGCATTACAAATACAGGTAACTATTTTTCCTCTGAATTCTTTCACTTTATTCCTATTTTACTTCATTGTTACTAGGTTTACAAAATAGTTTTAATGATTTTTCCAGGCTAGCTTTCTCTGTTTCAAGTTAAATCAGCATCATTGGTGACCACCCATTTATCTCAAGTGAAATAATTTTCCAATAGTGCTTCTATCTTTAAAGGTCTGTTTTTTCCATTCCCCATTCCTAGGAAGAAGTCAGCACCTAACTAAACACATAGACACATATTGCATGATCAGGTAAAGTTTACAGGCAAAAAAATCCACTTTGCTCCAACATATTTCTTGAGGAACATTCTCCAAAGTTGAAAAAATAAACCTTAACAACAAACAGAACAAAGGCAGCTCCATCCAAACCAGCATCAGAAGGAATATTACCTTTAGATGAAGGCCCCCACACGAAACAAAGTTGGAAGTCTTTTAGTGCATTTCTATTCATGCTATTACCAGGCTAACACATGATGAACATGATTGTACGGGCACTGCATGGCCAGCAGGTAGATGAGAAATCTGAGACAGCGCCCTGGCTGCTGTGCTGGCCCTGAGCCTGTTCCAGCTACTTACTGACTCACTAGAATTCAGGGAATCCTAGGGGAAAACCCAGAAGTTTAGCACCTTTTCCTTTGAACCTATGTAGTATCTTTCTAAAGGAGTCCTGAGGACAACTCTCAAACTCCTGGCCAGCAGTGACCATCAGCACCCGAGGGAAAACAAGCTGAATGGAGTTTTGAAAAGAGAGCAGTTCACAAGCCACCACCAGAGTATAGCAAAATAACCAGCCGACATTTCATCTCCTCTCTCAAGGCAGATGGTGAAACTGCTCTTAGCACATATGTGCCTTCCCTGCACCTGACCCTTGTATTCTAGGTATGGATTTAGAATAATCCAAGGGACATCTTCGCTAATTATCTCTTTCTAGTGATGGATGAGAATCAGATGTCTTGTAATAATGCTGCTATTTGCAGCTTGATTGGCTGCCTTTGATACTCTCACAAAAGCATATAGGTTATCTCTAATCTGATTTATCTTGTCCAGAAAATAAATTGACTTCCTCAGAGTAGGAAGGGCTCAGAGTTGAGTCACCTACACACCTCATCAGGCAGCAATAGGGCCTGTCCTTCAAGTGAGAAATCAAGCTCCAGTAAAGCATCTCACCCTCTCAGTTTTTCCCACAGCTGGCAGGAAGTCGAGAAGAGGTGGGTACAAGCTGAATAAGTTTTTTGTCATCCAGTACTTAGCATAGTAAATATATTATATTTATTTTCGAAACCAAATATCATGTCGAAACTTTTTTTTTTTAATGCAGTGCCAGTGAAACAGCCTGACCACATTTATCCATATTTTTTCCCTCTCCCTTCCCAAAAATACTTTGTGATGTCTCATCACACAGATTCAGTTAAATCAGTCATACATTTTCAGGGTGAGAATTAAAAAAAAAAAATTAAAAACAGAGTGAAAGATAAAGACTTTGATGCAGTTTAACTTTTCAGAGGTTTCACATTTTCACTTCAGATGATGTTCCTGCTGATTATCATGTATTTGGCCCTTTCTTTTTTCCCCCCACTAGAGATTTCACAGTTTGAAGTGGTTGGTCAGTGACAGGGGGCCTGGGGAGGAAACACAGATGCCAGTGTTTTTTGTGCACTGACACATAGCAGCTTTACAGCTATACCCACATAGCAGCTTTACAGCTATACCTCATCCAAACTGCATGGTTTACCTCCAGACTACAGCCCAGGCCTTGCTGGAACAAAGATGCAGGTGAACAGGAGACAGGCACCTTTCAGGTAAAACTGAGGGAGCCACAGAGCACTGCTAGGGAAGAGAGGCGGCTGTGCTCCTCCAAGAAAAGGGACCGAGTTGGTAATTTCAGCAACAGCCTGCTCAGCTTTTCCTACCATCTGTATTTTGAACGCAGACTTTCCCGTTGTTACCTACACTTTCATCACCTCGAGACTGGGGCTGTTACCAACACACCCCAGATGGGACTCCATCTGAGGATGGTGGCATGACTGAAGCAGGGTTAGATACCTCGCTGTCATGCGCTGATGTCAGTGCGCAAGTGACAGCTCCCACTGAGCTCATCTAGCAGCTGAAGTTGAAGGTGCTGATCAAGATCTGCACTGCCTTAAATGGCAAAAGCCCATCCCTCCAAAGAAATTATTTTAGTCCATCTGCCATGTTCCTACAGTTGTGGTGAGCCAAGACAAGCAAGCTGAATGCTGCTTCCACAACCACCACAGGTGTCTGCCCATGTGGACCAGGCATGCTTCAGAACTGGCTTCTTGCCCGAATTTCTGGATGAATTGCAGAAAACAACAGAGCATTAAGGCTTCTGACAAATGAAGTTTGCATTTTCCAGAATAAGAAAAAAGGTAGAAAGGAGTTTAAGTGCCTGGTTTCATTTTAAATCTAAAATAAATAAGAATGCCTTAAACTGTGTCCACTGCTAGCATCCAATTTAGATGCATGTTAACACATTCTTCTGGGGGTTTTGTCAACATATAAACTTCTCAGAAACCTAAATTTGTTCTTTTATACAGAATTATTTCAAGAAAATCTTGCAGCAATTCATCTGGTTCATCTGCTCCCTTCGTGGTAAATACCAAGCCCTTTTTATAAATAGAGACATTTTGGCTGGAAGGCTGAGAAGCTACAGTGCAACAGTGCCATCCCCTGTCTGCAGAAGTCCTTGTCTCTCTCGGAAAAGCCGAGGAGGGAAAGGCTCCACCTGTGCCGACTGTACCCACAGGGAAGGGAACCAAGAGCAGCAGCGCAAGTGCCTCGTGCTTCGTGGGAACGCTGCTGGGGAATTCCTCCCCACAAGCTCAGTTCTGAAAGTTTCCTTCTAGCTAGTGCCATCGACTTTGTGTCAAAATAAATTGCAAAGCATTCTACAAATTATACATTGAAACTCAGTTTTCATATTATCCAGCATGCAGTCTGGGGGAGGGAAAGCATTTTGCATCTTTTTGTAGTAAGCAGAAAGGAGGAAATTCCCACACACTTCTAGACATCCCTGAAGAAAATCTGTTCATCTGTTCCACTGCTCTGCATGTCCACTTCTGTTTCTACTGGAAGAAAGAAGCACTTCTTACTAAATGTCTACCCAAGCACTGTGCCAGCTATTAACACCCCGCAGCTCAACATTCAGAGTTTAAAACCCAAATCAGAATGAAATATTGCAACACAAAGAAGGGTCCAAAGAAATCTGGGAGTAAGTGGGCAGAGATACGCCCAAAGGTATTTCTCCACAGAACTTTGGATGCTGTTGTTTATCCAGTTAGCATTTTTCATTTACAGAACTCCTGCAGGTGTTTGCATGGACTAAGAGCATGTGCAAGACACATTTACTCTGAACCCTTCTTTTTTTGTCTCTTCTAGATGCCAACTTTCATCCTGTCCATGGTACCAGGACAGGAGGAAGAAACTGAAATTAAACAACAAGCTGGCCATGTCAATGGTTACTCATAATTACCAATTCCCCGCATTTAGCATGAAAAATTCAAGCTAATCATTCTTTGCTAGCATTAAGAACAACTTAAGTGGTGTCTACAAGTGTCATCTCCCCTAAAGGTTTAAAAAAAAATTCCCAATGAACAAAAAAATCCCCAAAAATCCCCATGCCACACAACTAATGTATTGCACCATTAGTGCCAATTTCTTAAACATCTCTCTGTTAAGTGCAAGTAAAGCCAGAGCCATTTGTACAATCTCTTCCAATCTCTTCTTCTTACAGAATAGAACTAAATCAGTCCTGCAGACCAAGAGCGGGCCAGTTTCTAACCAGGGAGAAGTCTTTATCTTTACCTGCTATCGATCCTCTCCTACAGGCTACAATAAGATTACTTCAAAGAAAAGTTAAATCCCAAATGTCAGAGGTTTCCCCTGGTTACCCTGTTTCAATCACAGTTCAAACTCATCTTTAAAGCAGCTGCAAACTGATTTGTTGTGTTTTCTCATATCAACTTTATTATAGTGACTTTGACTGAATGGGTCCAGGGAATTAAAGCCTTTTAAATCACTGAAGTCCAAAGTATTGCCTCTTACAATTGGTCTCTTGGGAAACTGCTACCGCAACCTAACTGCAGATTTTGCAGTTCTTATGCAGCTGCCCTGTGGTCCCCTTGCTTCATTAGAAGCAGAGTAGAAATTTGTCAGTGACCTTCTACTTTGTTTTTTCTATACCCACATTGTGCCTTCTTCTGGGGACCAGTGATGGGACTTCACTAGGACCTGGTCATCCCTGCCAAACCATGTCACACATGGCCTTTTCAGGGCAACAGAAGAAAAGCCTGCAAGGAAAAGCAGAAAAGCAGCCTTACACTTCATTCTGCTGTCCCTAGAATACTTTTAGGAATGTTCAGCTTTCTCCTTGGGGGTTATGGGTCCTTGTATTAAAGTGATCTTCTAGATAATCACCCTGCATGAGAGGTTCAGTTTACTATTAATGTTCCAGTTCCAGTCTGCAGCTGGTATTAGCTCAAAGCTCATAAAGTGACTCCATGGGGGATATGATAAAAATGAGAGACACATTGCCTGAAATATTTTATTTCTTATTTTCATAAGCCTGAAATATTTTATTAGAATCCTATCTATATTAGAAGCAGAGTCTGATAGCTATCTAATGTCTGAACTTCCACTAAGCAAGCCAGCTCCCACTCTCCCACTTTTCTGTGAACAGGTTATTATAATCAAAACTAACTTGCTAGAGCCTTTTCACAAAATAGATCGGGGGGGCAGGACACAACGCAGAGAACAAAATAAAATCTAACCTCTGAGGTTAACTACTGTGTACTAACTGACAATCTATTAACTTCATCTTAGACATATCCTGACATCTGTATGGTTTTCGAAGACTGATGTGATCTCTTCCTTCTCAAATATTTTGCAATTACCTTGATTTAATGATGTGTGGCTAACAACTGGTTTTAACTGTTGTAAAATCTCACAGCAGCAAGTGGCTTAGCGGAAAGTCAGACAGCAAGAGAAGATCAGCCTACCCAAATAAAGAGAAATCACTGACCAGTATCACATAAGCAAAAAAATCCAGCTACAGACAAGCTGATATGACTGAGAATTAGCTATGTGACCTATCCCAAAGAAACAAGTTTATCAGTTATCATTTAATGAGAAAATATTGCTATGGGAGTCACAAGGTGGTGCTGTTAAAAATGCACATTTTACTAGAGAAATTATGTCCATTCTTTGAAGAGATACTGTGCTGTTAAGCTCTCTCTCTCTGTTTAGGTGTAATCTTGGAGCAGAATTATGCTTGGAAGAAATAGTCAGTATTTGACTATTTGACCAAATCTCCCAAGAGGCACTTCCTCATGCCATACTCCTGAGATCCCCTGCTCCTACACTGAATTTATAGGAAGTCCTACTTAATTTATACTAAGAAAATACATAGATTTTGCCACTAACATAGGGGAAATGGACTTATGCAGCTCCAGCTCCAGGCTAAAACTAAAGAACAAGATTAAACCCAAATTATGTCCTGGATCTAAGAGACAGCAAATTATGTCCACCAGGTGAACAGAATTACCTGGTTAGTTCTGAGACTTTCCTCTTTGTGTGGTGTTCCCTTATAGAATATAATAACCACCTGCTTAGTGGTTATTAAACAGAGGAGAGACCATTACTTGAGATAAGTGATAAAATTTTTTGCACCTTACAATAGGACTTTTTGAGCTCTGACCACAAGCAGCTTAAGCACCATCCTCACTGAAGACAACTTAAAATTAAGGCCAACGCAACGATGCAACTCTTCTTAGATCAGTTTGTGAGTTATGGTGTGCCTAAAACAATTATCCTGGCAAAGGCATGGAGGGACATTATTGCTGTCCAATTAACATACTTAAAAACAACTCTTTCCAAAGCAGTTTATTTTTTTTTCTACTCCTTAGGAATAGAACCCCATACAACTGGAGTGTACAAAAGTGACATTTGGAACCAGGATCATGAAAATTCGTCTTCGGTGACTTCTATGGTAAAATTAATATACATGACACCACTAAAAAAAATATTCTAAAAAACTCAACCACCTTAGCAAACTGGAGAAATGTTTCAGAAGGGAAAGTAAAATGCAGAACATCTTCCAGCAGAGAAGATAAAATGGAGAGCATCTTCCAGCAGACTCCTTGCTATATATTTATTGCTGCTATTTGAAAAGTGAAGAAAAGTACTTTCTAAGGAACCATTCATATGAATTTTATATTGGCAATTCATTTTCACACTCTCTTGATTCTGGGTAGGATACTGTTATTTTTGCACCGGGTAGAACAAGGTCTACTTCAAGCCACTTCTCAAAGAGTGTGATTTCCTTCAAAGCTAAAGCAATCATGCTGGCAGAGAGCTTCACCTTCAAAAGATGGCAAGATAAAGACAGCATGATGGAAGAGAAAAATATCCTGTGAGTATGGCTTGTGCCTCTCTATGTTTCATCTTTAAAATACTTGCATCATGCTAGTAGTGACAGATTCTTCTCCAAGAAATAGGGAGTTCTTACTGCAGGATCTACTAGAAGCATTAAAAAAATGAAAACAATTTTAATTTTTTAATTTAAAAAAAAAATCCTACTCTCCACTACCAGGAAGTTTGTAGAATATTTAAAGTTGCGTCACAGAATAAGTCAATTTAGATTTAATTACCAAACACCAGCCCTCTTAAAGCAATCACATTCTCATGTAAAGTGCCACAGGATCTTTCACGGCTTTATATGAAAGGTCAAGGATTTAACTGCATGTTTTCTAGACATAAAAGTGTAGTATAACAAAGGTAGAAAAAATATATAATCCTCCCCAACTGGCATCCAAATTTTTTTGTTAATCTTTAATGTCAGAATGTTTCAAGTTCAGTATCTGTCAGCCCCAGCTGGAAATATTTACAGATCCTGAAAACCATCAAGTTTGCAAGAAGCCTCTTTTTGTATGATGAAAGATATTAGCACAGAGTTACAGGTGTGCTTACGCTGTCTCAGCTAGGACTCCAAGCATGGAGTCCTCTGCACTGGACTCCCCCTGGAGTCTTCAGCTGTGGCCAGTGGCACTGTCATTCTCCATCTTATGCCAACAACAGGAGTCTGGAACTGCTTCAGATTTAGGAAACTCTAGATGAGCATAAAAGCTCTCTGTGTTGGAGAAGATACTTTAATATTGTTTTAATTTTTTTATTTCAATTATTATAACAAAGCAATGGAACAAAGATGAAAAAAAAAAAAAAAAGAAAAAAGAAAGTAGTTTATTTCCTAAAGTCTTATTTAGATTTTCTTTAAAATGCTATACAACTTCCTGTCTTTTTAAACATAGGCTCCCCACCTGCTCACTACTAGCATTTAACTAATGTCCTTCACAGTTTGCTGCTTGAACTTCTCAGCAAGTCAGAGCTTTACTTTCAGCCTCTCTGTAGACAACCTTTCAAGCCATCAACAGCTCCCTTCTTTCCAGTTAACCTCATTTTGGCCAATTTCAGCGTAGCTCCATGCTCAGACATTGGGTCAGCCTACTAAGCAGCTCCAAACGACAGGGACCATTAAAATCACACCAGAATTAACGACTCCAGCAGTAACTCCACCAGAAAAGGGTAGGTCATCTTCATTTTTGTTTTATTCCAAAGCAAAATTTCAGCCCACTACTTAAGGGATTTTTTAAAAAGCGAAAGATCTATAGCCAACATTCACAACACTGGATAATAAAAAGTAATTTCCGAGTGTCCAGTGAGAAGTTAGAGCAACAATTTTCGTATAGGAAAGAGCTTGGGAACACATGCCCTTAAGAACTCTTCTCCAGGAGGTCAATTTTAAGAGAAAAGGCTTAGGAAGAGGTCTTCTGTAAGAACTGTTGTCCTACCTCCTATTTGAAAATAAATAACTTCAGATGGTAGTAAAGAGCCAAAGGGTCCAATATTGAAGATCCCACATCCTCAAAAAAGAAGAAAAACATTTAAAAAGGAGGAAAGGACATTGCTCTCTTTTCCCTTCTTGGCTGGAAACATCCAAGCCACAAACAGAACACAATAACCTAACCCTCAACTAGGGGCTGGCTCTAACTGGAGAGCTGTAATTCTTTTTCAGCAGTTACATTCTTCAAGGAAACAAGAACAGCCCTTTATGGCAAAGTAGTGAAGCAGCACATTTTTCTCCTTTTACTGTTTACAGTCCTGGTTGGCTGCCAAATCACTTTCTCAGGAGTGCAAACAGCCTGGCTGCTGACTGCACTGGCACACCTGGGATAATTAAATACTTACTACCATCCCTTACTTTCAGACCACTCCATGGTCCACAGAATTAAGTCAAAGTCACTAAACTTTACAAGAGCTGTGATGGGGAAATATTGGTCAAATGGAGACTTTCTAGTGCATACCCAGACTTTAATAGTTACAAATGTAAGAAATCCTATGTTCAGATCATGTTAAACAGATGTTCTTAACTCCAGATACATTTAATTGTTAATGAAAATCCCCACAGATAGAGGAAAAAAAAAAGAAAACAAGCATCAGCCAAACCACGTAAGCTACCATCCCTCTCTGTCCTAAGGGAAAACATATCCCACAAGCTCTGTAATCTAGAATGCTGATTTTAATCCTGCTCTTGAGGATAAAAAATAGCATAAAGCACTTAAATACCTTTTTCATTTGTACCACTTACCATAAAGTGTAGTACACAGTGTTGTATCAATACTATTTTCCTTCCATTTGAAACAAAATGAATCCCCAAGCTTCTCTTGAAAGGCTCTCAATGCATGTATCAATCCTGCTCACATGCACATTAGTTTCCAAGCTGTCATTCCACGTGCCGATTTCAAGTATTGATCTAACACTTCATGCAGCCTACTCTGGCATTTACCTCAATTGTCAGTTGTTGCAATAACTTCTGGAAACTGAGTGAAAAATAACCCTGCTATGGCTTTAGAGCACACAGCCTAAGATCTAATATTTAAATTCATATGGCAATAAGATCAAAAACCCTGGTAAGGTTTCTTCATTTTGGTAGAGCCACCTTCAGTTGCTGATGTTCCTGAGCACAACTGAAGGTGGCAACTGCAGCTGCTCTTTTTCTCTCAAAGCACACTATGAACCAAGAAAGTCATTCCATGTTCTCCATCTTCTCTGTAGTTCTCCAAAACACATTTGTATGCAGTTTAGGTATTGATCCTGCAAGGTCTGTGAAATTCATGTTACTTCAGGCAACAGAGAGGAAGGGGGGAAAAGCAATGCAGAAAACACGGCAATGATCACTATTTCCTTCTCACTCCCTTCAAACCAAACCCTCAGAATTAAAAATCCCTAAGATACCCAACTCATTAAGCATTCCATTCACACCAAAAATCCCCACAAAAAATCTTCTTGTCAAGATGTGAATAATTGTACATAATACACTTCTCAAAGAAGCCTGTAGTCAGGTGATAGCAACCTGGACTCTCAGAGGTGTTTTTCTACTCCACAAGAAAAAAAAAAAAAAGAAGTCGAAATGGCACATTGATACTGGCACATATACAATACATTAATTTCCATGCAACTTACTTTACATCTCAATAGCAAAACAAACACATTGGAAAAACTTCACCCCTGCCGAAAACACTGTTAAGCCCTTCTTGTATATCTCCAGTGTTTATCCTGCCAGTAAAGAAACTGCCTTTGCTGAGGAGTTTTAGATCTATGTACAAGCCATGATAATCAAGTTACTGGAATTGAAAACTCTTTTCTAGCAGTAAATGCGAAAAAGACAATTGAGTTTCCAAGCAACAATTCTGCTACTGAGACTCACAGATGCTGAGCAGGAAGGCTGAGAAATTGCAAGATTCAACATATGGTAATAGAAAGCCCTGCTTAAGCAACCATAAACTGTATTTGCTTCTGCAAAAATAAAGCAGAGCTGGAGCTTCATTTTATACACCATCCAATAATTGGTTTGTTTGGAGTTGGTTTGGTTTTATCTTTCAAAGGTGTGCTTTAGTGCCCTGCAGTCCCAGACTGACCTGCTCCCAAACCAGTGTCCTTTCCTGTTAGTGGGACAGCCTTCCTCTGGACACAGCACCGACTCCCTGACATGTCCTACACCTTGCCAAAGGATCACAGTTAAACGGAGGGGGCACTCCAGCATCCAAACTAAGCTTTTCTGGTGTACTTATGGAATGCATGGTGCCTGACATGCAGCTCTCTGAAGTCTTGAACTCTTCCAGTAGACCTGACAATGCATGACCTGACTCCCCTGCTCCGTCTCATCACCTCAGCTGCTCCATCCATCTGCTTCTGTGGGGCTGCAGGCTGTCTCCTGCAGAAGCAGCTATTCTCCACAGGCTCCAGGTTATCCACAGCTCCTGTGTGAAACATCCCACCTTTTGCAATCCTCCTGTATGGTCAGTGTTCCACCCAGGCACTGTGCACCACTGCTCCTCCTTGGGCAGCTTGCCGACCTCTCATAACATACACTCTCTTTCTACAGACTAGGTACTACAAAAATAGGGGGGGAAAACCCAAACAAACAAACAAAGCAGCCTCAAATGCTTTGTTCACTTATTTCAAATAAGAGCTATAAGAGATACACCTTTATCTCTTAAAAACAACCAAAATCAAATACCCAACATAAAATCCAAAAACAAACAAGCAAAACACAAAAACAAAAATTCATTCTACCCCCTCATTTTACACTTTCTCTACACTTTTTAAATGAAACTGGAACTGGAAGTTGTAACAGAATAGAAATGCAATGCAAAAGACTTTAAAGTCAAATCTCCCAACAGGAATTGTGCAGACACACATATACAGTCCTTGCCCCTGGGGATTACATCTTCACACCTCCGTTTTCCCCCACACAATCTCTTCCTCAAAAAATCAACAGGACAACACAATGCAGAGACTAAGACAATAAGCCTACAAAATATTCAGCATAAGTAAGGTGGGACTAGGGTTAATTTTTGCTTGGTTTTCTTTCCCACACTCCCACTTTTTCCTGTTTTAAAGAGGAAAAACACCTTGACAGGGTAAAATAATTGCAACTCCCTTCAAGGCTTTCTCTCTGTTTTGAAATAAAAGCAATGTTAGTTTAAGACCAGACCAAAAGGCAGAGAAGAAGAAAATACATAACTTAACTCTGCTCACAGCACAGCAAACAGAATTTGAATTCTCCGCCTTTGAAACATGAAGTAACCATAAATCCCACCAAGAGAAGGGCATTTGCTGACAATGATTGTAGATAGCAGGTGTTAAATTACTTACTGTCCATTGCCATGAATACAAATGTACTGAGAACTACATTCAGGAAAATAATAAACCAATAAAAGAACAGAGTTCCAACTGACTCCCTGGGAAATGATGTAAATGAGCCAAGATAGCACTTCACAGATCAGAGCTCTTTCCAGACTGGCTAGGGGATGCTTGCCCAGCATGTCTTTCATGTTACATTAACCTGAGATTCATTTTTACAAACACTGTTTATTCAGACAAGCAAGTAAAAAAAAAAAAAAAAAAAAAAAAAAAAAAAAAAAAAAAAAAAACCACAAAAAAAACCCAAACTACAGATATACAGAGGAGCCTCTGCAAATAAGCAGGTAATAACTGTTAATTATACATGGTGTGCAGTAGAGGAAATGGAATCCCAAATCTGTTCTTACGCACATCCATAAAAATCCTAAAAGGCAATCCTGTTTTACACATGGAGGGTACAGACAGCATTTCAAATATGTCCACAGCTTTCTTGTCACTATATGAGAACTGTGTTTTCCCCAAATGGTTACCAATGCAATAATCCACCTTCAGGTTCCCACTCATTTCAGTAGCACAGTCCACAGCACCGCCCGAATCAAAACAAGACATCCAAGTGCCTAAAGCAGATAATTGTATGGATGAGCTCCCATGGCCCCTCGGGGATAAAAGTGCTGCAGCTGGGTGGGCACCAATTGTAATGCACAGGTGTAACCCCTCACAGAGCAAGCTACATGTGAAGAGTGACAGCAACAGAACATCCATCAAGGGTGGGGTTGTTTTATTTTTGAAAGGAGTAGGAGGAGAACAGAAGGCGCTTAGGGAAAGCATTTGATTTTATAAACACATGCAGGTTATTCCTGAAATGTCCTTCAGTAAGAGGTCACTAACAAGAACCCCTTTTCTGTGAAGGTGGCAGTGCCTGGTGTCTCCCTGGTTACACTGCACAGTGCCTCTCATTACTGTTTCAGCACATCTTAACTTTCTGCCCCTACAGAGATATAGAAATCTTTACAGAAACTGGTCACATATTTCTGCAATATCATTTTTTAATCTTGCACCCAATAAATATTTGTTTTTGTTAGTGCCGCTAGCCAAGTGGCATTTGATAAACAATGAATACTGCAGCAGAGTTTTCTCATCAATCAAGCTATATAAAAGGCAAATCCAGCAATTTAATCTCCTGTTGCTGCAAGTTGTCTAAACACAGTGCTTTTTAACAAGACAGTTTTGTTCCAAGAGTATACACTCCATCCAAGTCTTGTCATTAATTTGAAAAATTACATGCATGATTCCCAACCCCTGGGAAACACAACCTATCTCACAACTATCCTTTAGAACTGAACTTCCTCTAAACAGACTTGAAATGATCCCTAACACAATAGTTGTCAAAGCAGAAAAATAAAATTTAAAATCCATCAAATGATTTCTTAAATGGTTCCTGATTTCTTAAAGGTTTTCTTTGTTGGGTGGTTTTGTTTTGAGAAATGTCCAGACTCTAATTTCAAATTTAAATAGAGCTCAAACAACTCAAAACTAATTCCTAAGTCACACCTATTACAAAGGCTTGATGTTTTCAAAACAAAACAAAAACCATTCTTTTTTCTCCTCTGCTTTTTTAGAGCAGAAGGGAGCTCCAAGTATTGGAGCCACTTAGAGATTATCTTTAATCACAGAGGGTCAAGAGTCTGTTCAATGTCTTTAAGTGACCAGAGCATTTGCTACTGACACTGGACTGCTCTACTCAAACAGCGTGCAAAGCCTTGTGCTGTATCCCAAGTCTGCCCTGCAGGACAGAGATGCTCCTGGGTCTAGAACAGGAAAGTCAGCCCAGGGCAGATGGGAAAGAAGGCCATTAGAGAAATCTGGGGCAGCCTTGCAAGGAGCAAAGGGGGCAAAGACCCAGCCTAGCTTGACTTAAAATAGTCTCAGTTTCTTGCAAGGATTGTATTCCACAGCTGCTGAAATTCAGCAGCCCTTCAGCCCAAGAAGGTATTTCTCTCCCTAGACTGTATCACAAACACACTAGGCCTTCAGATGAAGAATTTTCATAAATTGACTATTTTTTTCATTTTGTCTGAAGCTCAAGTTAATGTTTACTGCAATGTCATCATCCTCTGATAAAGAGAGCTGGTGATGACCAAAAGAGCTCCAAGCAGCTGCTCAGTACTGACAGGTTCTGCTGGATTCAAGCTGATGATCTACTGTGGAAGTAAAAATCCCTCTACTGTTTTATTAAACCTTCAAGCATCCCCATGTGCCTGTTCCTTTATCTCCTGCCCCCTGCAGTAAAGAGAAGTCAGGAAAGGATAGCTTCCTTTGAAGTTATACATCATTCATGCATTATGTAGAAATCCCTTTTATTTTGATTTGTAAAAGTTAAAATCTCTCCTGACCTGAAAATGGGGAACCCAAGACCTTCTGAATTTTTCATTACACATGTAACAAGTTAACTGTTTCATCCATTTCTCTTTTCAAACAAATTTTAAAATGTAAAGTACTTCACAATAACTGTACTGCCATGCAGAACATTTCTATCCAAGAATGACAGAGTATCTCTCAGTATGATTCAAAATAAACAATCCATTAGTGAGAATGGCATCATTTCCTAAGGTGTTAACTAACTGGAGAGCGAGTGAAAAAAAAAGCTGAATTTCCGTTTAACAAAACAGCAAAGATTAATTTCGAACGTCCAATTAATTTGCCCCTTGGTTAAGAGGCAGAAAGAAATTTAGGTGAAACAAAAGTTCCACAAGAAATTTTTTCAAACACTTCTGCTCATAACAGCAGAAGATCAAGTGGCTATTTTGACTTTATTTTCACTGTTATTCAGGGTACGGATGCAGAAGTAGTTTAGGAATGCAGTGAGAGGGGAAGGAAAAGAAGCCCATAACAAACGGAGAAAAGCCCTATTGACCCTCCTCCCTCTCTCATTTGCAAATGAAAAAGGGAAGAAAGAAGGCGAAAAAGATAGTCTAGAGGCAGCCAAGTGAAGCAGGATTGTTCTGTGCTACCTGGGGCCATATTGCTTGTCTATCATCTGGGAATATTCCCATGGTGACAGGCCAATCACAGGTAACCCCATTTAGGGTCCACATAAATACTTAGTTCTCCCAGGTGGCTTTTATTTCTTATTCTGAAACATCCCAGAAGAGACATCCTAGGTGAAAGAAGACAAAGCAATTACTGTCCTAGGAGATAAGGCTTCAAAATCTGCTACCATCGCAGGACCCATGTGCATATTCTCAGTGGGACAGAACTCACCACCGTTAGTCAGTGCTGCAGTGATCACTACTCCGAGAAAGCCCCGACACAGGAATGAACACCGACCGGGAAATTTTGATTTTTGCTTGTAATCCATGTCTCTTTTCCTTACTGGACTCAGGCAATATTTCAACCGGCTCACAATGTGACAATGAATCTTGAAAGTTACTTTGATCTGGCCAGGCATCTGATATAGTGATTATTTTGTAGCCTTAAATTTGCTGGAATAGTCATACACACTCCCAAGAGCTAGACAGGGTTTGTCTGTAACTAGAGAGAATGTAGCATGTGACTGTCTTAAAGCAGTATTTTCAAGATGTTTTCCCCTCCCCCTTGATTCAAAATAAAGGTTACAATCATAAGCCTCTATGAACCTTATTTCATAGTGAATGCAAAAAAACTAGGTTAAGGTATTATTAAGCTTCTACAGATAGGCTTACAAATACCCTATAAAAAAGAGAACTGAACATGAAAAATGCCCATTCTTTTTCATAGTCTGGTCTGATGTTCCACTCTCTACATAAAAGCATAATTCTTTTCAACAAGCAAACAAAAAGTTATTTAATATAACATAATTATTAACGTGAGGACTATCCGAAAGAACATTCAAAAAGAGCAGAATTGGACAATGCATTTGCCCTTTAGCGCCTTGTAATCCATGCAGCACAAAGCTCATTTCACATTAGTATAACATAGTGCTTTTTTTATATAGTAGACATAAAGAACGGAATGAGAGAGACCCCAATATTCCTGATGTGAATTGGCCAGCTATTACCTCAAAAATACCTTTGCCAATGTAAACAAGCTTTTTAAGAATTTAATTAAAGTAGCATACAGCTTCTACATGTACTGGGTCCCATTCAAGGATGAGATTTTCCCCAAAACATCAAAGAAATTTTCAACCCTGGGTAGCAATGTCGACTGTCCCGTCCTTACAGACTGAGTACGATTAACAAAAGTTTGTAACTGAAACCCACCTGAAGTTATTGTTGGACTTCCTTTACACGGTAATATGTTTCTCTAGGTATGATCCAGGCATCTCTGTGCCAGAGAGCTTTAAGGCAAACACCAAATAAGCCTCCGTAACTCCAGGCTTAGCAAACTGTTTCTTTTCTCAAGGGAACGGGTCAGAAGTCCCTTTCCCCTCTAACAGCAGCAACAAACCAAAAGTGCACTACCCACCAATTCCTGCACCAGCCCTCTGCACACCGCTCTGTTTGCCAGACACGGAGGTTTAAACCACGTTAATCAGCAGCACAGAAGCCGCTCACAGTAAAGACAACGCTGAGACGTTTCAAAGGAACACTGAAGTGTTTGGGTGTATCCGGTGATGGGCTCAATTACAGCAAATCAGCTCCAAAGAGCCCCACGAGCAGCTCATCCTGGCACCAGAAGACTCAAGCAATGGCAAAGCAAGTCTAGGATACAGCCTGTGCTAACGGCACAACTGTCCTCGACAGAAGGTTGGCATTTTATTAAAATGGAGGGCTCAGCTTTAATGCTCCACTCTCCCTTAGCTTTTTCATACAAACAGCAGGTCAGAAAAGAAATTCTGCTTCAGTGACACCCTGTAGACATGCAACAAGTGGAATCGGAAGGCAATATGGGTATGCAGTTTGTTATCTTACCTATCAGCATCTTACCAACAACTCACATTCCCGAAGTGACAGCTATAAATGCAATTAACTCTCTTTCCCTTCACTCATGAGAAATATCTCTGCCTTTTTTCAATTTCAGTGAGAAATTTTTAAGCTTTGGATATGCATCATATAATTTGTGCACCTGATCCTTCCTTGGCCAAGAAATAATGCTCTTAATGATAAATAGCTTCATAATGTAAAATCTAGACATGGTGCAATTCTGAAGTTTCTTTAATGGAGTTACTCACTGCAGGCCCCCTAGGGAGGGGTAGCCCTACCAGGAGACAGCTGTATTCTCTATTCCCCGTCACTGGGAAGGATATTAGTCCTTCACCAGTAAGTATTTGAGGGGACTTTGCCAGCTAAATAGGTTTTGAACTCCCAGGGCACTCGGAGGGATTCACACCTACTCTTATCGTTTTTCCTCAGTGCTGCAAACGTCACCAAAACAAAAACAGGAACAGGATTAAGCAGCAGCTGAGCGCAGGTTTTGTAGGTGAGGAAAATGAGGAGTCCTATTAGGCAAATGTGAAACTACAAACTGAGTTGCACAGGAGTGAATTTGCACTTGACATAATTAACACAAGTACCTGGACAGGTTAAACCACAGCATACCAGTAAACAGAAAAAAAAAAGCTAATATCATAGCTAGCACTACCAGTGTGCCTCAGATCTCACCATCAATATTACATACTCTCCATGACTGGAGAAATTATGAACAAAATCCAAGGAACAAAGGATAGGCCAACCTCATTAGAAAGCAAGGTAATTTGCACTCAAATGATTGAGTTTTAACACCTGTGACCTGCTGAGTAAAGGAAACAGCTGGAAGAGTTAAATACAAGCCCTTCATACAGTAAAATTTAGAATTCTTGCCTACCCTTGTCAAATTCTCTGCAGTTATAGCCCTTAGGTGAAAATATCCAAGCTTATATAAGGTAAAAATGAAAAATCGTGTTCGTTCTTGAGTTGCTTGAGCAGTAAGGAAATGTAAATAATTGTGACAATTTGTTTGGGAGATTACTAGCTCCAAGTTCCGTATAAGTCAGAACTAAGTAGTTCCTAAGTCAGTACTTATGTCGTTTCGTTTTCAGTACAGAGACTTTTGTTTCCCTCTATGTTGCAATTTCTCGTCTTGAATTGTTACTACCCAGCACTCATCTCCCTATCACAATCTGCAGCAGCCGAGTGATAAGATTCCTTGCTTACCTTCAAGAATGCCAATTGTTCATCTGTCGGTGCTCAGGTTTTATCACTGGTTCAGCGGCAGTGGAACTGAGTTCTGGGAGGCGGGAGCCTGCATGATGTGAGAACAGTTAGATGCGAGGACAGCAGTATTTTTGTGATTGAGAAGTCAGCTGTGAAGCCAGCACTTACTATCCATTGGAGTCAGCTGTGAGCACACAGGAGAACCTAATGACATGATGAGGGACAGCCTGACTGCATATTTCCTGTGCACAGAGAGCTGTGAGTATGTTCAGTGAGTCTCAGATTATGCCTGCATCCCACATGTGCTCTGCAGAGTAGAAACAGTAAAACACACATCACTTTTCAAGCCACATTGCTCTCTGCAGGAAAGCAAGCTGTTCAAGACTTCTCATAGGCTCCCAATAAGTAGGTTGGTTTGTTTGCTTAAATATATTTGAAACTAGAAATTTTCATCTGTAGCTTATTTGAAGTTTTTGTATGGAGTTAATTTTGTGGGTGATTTCACCATTGGAGGGGTAAATGCACCCAGGCAAAGGTGTGACTACAAAGCAATGTTACGAAATTAAAGCAGCTGTGGGTATAGAATAAAAAGGTAACACAAACAAATTAAAAAGTCCATAATTCCAGGGAATGAAAAGGCACCAATACATGAAGGAGGATGATTCTCAGATGGATAATTTAATCACACTTTTTGCAGATGACGTGTGTAAACCAGGGGAAACAAGACCTAAAAAAACAAAAGTAGGAAGACATATTTCCTGAAATGCAAAGTGAAGATACTGAATACTGAAAAAAAACCTCCCTAGTTTTCCAAATGCTTGAATAAAATTGGAACACAAGAATAAACAAAACCAAAATAATTTCTCTGTTTCAAACGCAGTAGTCCCATAAGCTTTAAGGGAGCTCAGTCCTGAGATCATTCTATTTCACTTTCTCCTTATTAAGGAATAAAATAAAGATACAACTTTTCTTGCCCCCAATACCCAAGATATTTCATCTGTTCTAGAAAGATAATAATTCTTATCTTAACTGCAGCTAAGCACAGAACAGCATCCCATGTCAGTGGAATGGTAGGGATGAAAGCAGCAGAACTGAAGACCTTGTATTACAGGTGGGGTCACTGAATCAATGGCATTCACCACCACAGGCTGCTGCATCAAAAAAAAAGGCTGAGTCCTCACAGTGTGCTTAAGGGGCCTGTGAAATCGGGATCACTGCTCCTGTCTGCTGAAGCATTACCCTTGCACTTCTCACAGCTTACAGGCGGATTTATTCTACTCTCATCCTGCAGAGGGAAAACAGAGACACCAAGCAGGGTAAAACAGCCCTTGAAGGGACAGAGGTGCTTGCTGGCTTGAGTTGGGATGCAGGTTAATTGTTTAACCTGCAAACAAAGGCTTCCAGCTGCTCTAATTATGTCTATGTACCCAAACCCACGCTAAGGAACCCACTCAAGAACGCTGATGGAGCACAGTGTCCATTCAAGGTGCACATGCAGTGATTCATTTTAAGCAACATGAATATATCAATGTCAGTGATAAGATGGGAACAGTGGGACAAGACCTGCAACACTTGGTCCTCATTTAAAGAGCAGTTGGATCAGAATGCAAGCAAATCCTCCTTGTTGGCATTTTCATGTATTATACCCTGATAACTGGGAATTAATACTCTTCAAGATTGAGTCAGTAGGCTATAATTAGTTAGAGAACTATTGTCACACTAATTCTTAAAATCAGTTACACAGGATAATTGCTAATTGGGCAGAGAAGGTGCTGAGCTAAATGAGGCCTCAGAGCAGTGCTTCCATTGCTCTTCTTGAAATCATTAAGGACAGGGGAAAGGAGAGTCCTGCCAGAAAAACATGTTCTGTTCAAACTGTAATGTGTGCAAGGGCAGCCCAAGACTTCCTCTGAAACATGAGTGACTCAGCAGAGCCTCCGCAAAAAGCTTTGCCATTTTTTTTTCAACAAAATTGAAGCCCTCATTTGATTACTTGTAATTAAAGCTTCCACACCTGCTATCATTTGGCCTTCCCTCTTTTCTGCATGACATCAAGGTAAACAACTAAGTAATCATTACAGCTGTTTCCACTGACATCTAAAGCACTTACCTCCAGTAACAGATTTTGTTAAAATTATTGGACTGGTGTTGTCATCTGCTACTATATTGCAAAAAATATATGTCTGTCTTACATGTAACATATAATAAAAAGCTCAGTAAAAGCCTGCAATACACACTACTAAGACAAATCTTTCTTTTCTATGAGTTCATAATCTGGTTGTCAACAGAATCCAAGAGAGCACCTGACATGGTATGCAAAATGTGAGCTATTCTCAGTTTAGAAATAATTTTGTCTCTTTGCTGAGACTTGAAGGTTTGGGTTTTCATTGTATTATTATGGTAGCTAATATGAAATCTGTATGATTACTTGACATTTCTTCTCTTCCTGCTGCTTATTCTCCTCAGCTGAAACCAATTCTTGTGCCATACGCACCTCAGTGGTTCTGAAGAAACAGGAGCCTCTGAATTCTGAAATACTGAATCTCATCCTCATCCAGATCTATTTGACAATTAAAAAAATGAAGTGAGATGAGGAAAAATAAAATGACAGTGTCTGGAGAATTGTAGCTCAACAGTATATATTTCAAAGCTTACCAGCAGGAGTCAGTCACTCTGTCAGGATGTTCCCATCTATGTTCATGTTTGAGATACTGAATAGGATTGTCTCACGAGTACTGTGGAAGAAGCCTTAGAAGGTACATCAAACAAGCCATAACTAAAATTCAGACTGGATAAATTCATTAACATAGGTTTAACTAAGGGACATACTCAAAGTTTTTCAATTTAAACAATATTTTCTTAAAATAGAACATAATCTCCCTCCTCTGCTTAACAACAGCGAGAAGAGCCTGTATGAATGCAGGGTTCATTTGGTATTGCAGTAGCAGTGTGTGAACTGTGCCAAGAGCAGTAGAGTGTATCCATATTGGTAAGTGCCTTTCCTTTTCGGGAGCATAAATAATATACTATTTTTAGCAGAAATGGAAGAATAAAGCATATCATCACAATTTCCACCAGAGTAAAATTTATCACCTGGACTACGGAGAGAGATTAACTGACAGGAGAGCTACAGATAAACATCTCCTGAACTGCACATAGTGCCAAGAAAGTATGAGAGGAATATTGTACTCTGAGGTAGGGAAGAAAAAAACTCCACTAAAGCCATTGTAACTATTGCAATGATTCTATAATATTTGGTGTGTGCAGCTCAATTATTCTACTGCCAGAGTGGGACTAATTTCACTCTCACAAAACCTAAGCAATCAAACTTGTAAAACTGAGATAGAGTAATTTTACAATTAACCAAAAAAACTCCAAATGATTTGGTGTGAATCTCCACCTGATGAAACAATGAAGCTGCTTTTGTTTGCCATAGTGACCCTATTTGGACTTGATCACTGCCTTTCACACCAGTTTACCAAGTGTGGGCATATGGTCCACCCTGAGTGCCAGCAAAGGCTCCCTTCCATGGCTCCTCCTCCATCATTAATTAAAACGCAGAGCTGAGGAATAAATGGGATGGGGAACCTTCAGAAGTGAGCGAAGTTCGGTGGCTCCCAAGACAAAGCCAGTGAGCCACAGTGTCCTTACCAGCAGGCAGCTGCAGGGGCTGAAGTCACTGGAGCTGTCGCGGGGCTGCAGAAGGGAGGCCACCTGCAGCTCCGCCGTGGCAGGGGCTGCACAAACACGGGAGGACACCTGCCCGCATCTGCAGCTTGGAAGGAACTTGTAGGTGGTGCTGTAACACCACCAGGAACAGCACGGGGAAAATAAACCGTTTACCTCGTGTAAGGGGATGTAATTACAAGGAAAGGCTTTCAGAAGCAAGGATGCACCTCCTCTTATGTGCATCTTCCACTGCACAAATTCTGGAGTTTATAATCTATAAAATTTCGGTGTAACACAAACACGAAGGTGATTGTATAGACCTTCCTCAAGGCAAAGGATGATAAATGACCCAGCAAAGCATTTCATTGTAGCAAAGTACTACACACACTCCAACCCCCCAAAAAACCTATAGAGATTAAAATTCTGAAAGAAACGTGGAACTCAGGAAAAGGAAGCTTAATGAACTACCTCACTACAAGCAGCCTTTGTACCTATGATTAATTTGATGTTTCCTCTCACATTTATTTTAGGAAGGGGATAAATGACTGTAACTAATTTTCTAAAAGGTGAACATCAAAGCTTTTAAGTGATGCGATCTCAGAGCCAAAATTTCTAACACTGTGTATATGTACATGGGTGAACAATTAGCAATAGGATTTATAGTCAGACTGATATTTAAAAAAAATAGTTAGCAATTAAGTGTCTTGATTTTTGAATAACTAATTCAACATCCTCACCAGGAGCTGCTTTCTGAGAGTTGGGGCTTTCTTCCCTGGTTTATGGATCCTGGCAGCAAATCAAACTGAAACTTGGAGTGAAGTACAACTTTCAGAAACCTCAACAAAAATAGAGGGAAAACCAATAGTCTTAATTTCAGGGCTTCTCCTCTGTATTGTCTTATGCTACACTGAGCTCGTAAAGTAAAAGGTAGCAAACAAAATTCCATTCCCAGCCACATTTCATTTGCCTTTGCAAAGACATCATCTCCTACAATAGAAAAACAGTGAAGCAGGCCTGAGGATCTGGCAGGCAAGTGAAGGATGAATAACTTTTATTGTGATGAACTGAGTCTCTTGTGATAACAAAAACATCAGCTCAGTTAAAAGTGAGGTGTGTAGTGCAAGCCCACTCTTGTGATGCTAGTTAGACATCGATGCAGTTGTGCTGTCTCCGGGTTTCAGAGCTTAGGCCCTCAATGTGCACTGCATTACACAAACACAGCAGCTTAAACCCAGCAGTTTATGGATCCTGGTGCTCCTACCATTGTGTCCTTAGTATGGACAGCAGTCACAGCAGCTGCTGGACTAGGGGGAGCAGGAAGGAAATTCTGGCCCAGACACAACCACAGACATCTGTAGGACATGGCTGTGTTTCCAGCTCTGCTGTTGGTTGCTACATCCCACAGAGAAGAGAGGAGGACACAGAACTTGACAGAAGTCTTCACTGAAACATGATCTGTAATAAATAAATACAAAGCTACCTAGTTCTCTAAGTCTCTTCCCTGCATTCAGTCTGGTTTGCTAGGACTTTTCTTTTGGTCTTTTGTTTAGCTAGTTGATGGAGATTCCAACAGCATCAGAATTTTTAAATCTTCTCTTCTTCTCCTTCAGAATTCCTACATCATCCAATAGAACTTTCCTCTCCAGACCAAATTTTGCTAGAATGGAATCTGAAATTCAACATTTTGCTGTGAGAATTTAAGCTTGTCTCAAGTGAACATATCTGAAAAGCACTTAATGCCTACAGCCACCATGAACATCCATAGTTCCTTTCAAATGGCCTTTCTTAGCAACAAGGAGAGTTCCCTTTTACCAGTGTACAGCACTGGTGCACAACCACCCACAGCTCACCTCTAAAGAGAAGCAGCACTATTCCCCCAGAGCTCCAGGGATGATGTTATTAGAGGTCTGACTCCCACAGGCAGTACACTGCAGCCTTAATAAACCATGTATTTGCATCAAGGGATTACGTCCATGAGTGCAGGGAGTGGACTCATTTAATAGTCTTTCTCTGCCGCTGACTGCTCTGATCCCTACAGCAATTCTGTACTGGAAAAAAACAGCTACAGAATGACAAATTGATGCTTTCCTTCCTTCTAAAACAAGTCACTTCTGATTTTATGGCTACACCAGATACATTTTCCTCACTTAGATTTAAGGAGGACAAGCTGGTTATATTTCTCTCTATTTTTGCCAGAAGCTTTGTATTTTGTGCTGGATGCCTCAGGACAGGGCTGATCTAATTCTACAAACTATGGTTGATCTGTTTTGCTTTTGCTGAGCAATAGCTCCAACATAATCTCCATGATCCTGACTGCAGCAATTGGGAAGGATTAGACAGTCGAAGGTCTGACATACCCAGGCCTGTACCTTTGCCTTTAATTCTGTGTGCTTCCATTATCAGATGGTAATGCAGATAATCCTCCATCTGAATTTTAGATAAATAATTCCTTGCCCCTTCTTTTCTTTGCATAACTAATGTAGTTTTACCTCCTCTGCATGAATGAAAATACATTGAGAGCTACTACTATGAAAATAAAGCAGCTCCCTTATGTTGGCTGCAGGGTGCCTGATCTGAAGAGCCTCTCCAGACTATCAGCTGGCATTAGCTGGCAACATTCTGTCAGCATCAGACACTGCCAGTGGCAGAGGGAGCTGGAAACTCTCAGCTCTCATGTCTCCAGAGAGGCTCTCACTTCCGACAGTCATGCAAGGGCACACTGGTATATGCAGGCAGGGTACTTTGTACTGGTAATGCCTTTGCTGTCTCTAGCACATGGATAAACAGCTCCTTTCAGGGCACAGAGCCACCAAATTAATTGCCTAGAACACATTTTTAAGACTCTTCCTCTCAAATTGAAAGTTCTCCATCTCCTCAGTGAAAAGTTGTATTCTAAATTTGTCCTACAATGGAGTTGGGCAGCCACATGTAGAATTTTGCTCTGTAACCATATCTGTACCCAGCAATGTAAAAACCAGTGATTTCCCTTGGTCTCTTTGCTTGTGGTAAGTGTCTCAGTGGAGGAAAGTGGCACCTTACTGACTACACCTGTGCAGGTCCTAAAGAAACTTTTTACTTGCACAGTGAATATTCAGACAGAATGAAGATTGTAGAGCACAGACAGAGGCACTTCTGTGACACTCAAGTGGCTCAGTCTTGTGGCTTTAATCACTGACCAGTTCTCATTTTTCCCAAATTGCCAATTCCATCCATTCTGGCTTAGCACAGAAACTACTATATTCTTTTCTCTAGTCACAAGGGAACCTTGTAGACCTTCAAAACAATGCTATCATTTCCCAACTGACTGTTTCTGTTCCTGTCATTCCCTCACTTTCTAAAAGTTCATTACCAATCTCTCAAACACCACAACCTCCCTCTGGTCCTTCACTCCCTCTCTCAGAGTGAAATTAGCCCTTGAGCCCTTGAAACATCCTTCTGCAGTCCTAGTGTGTGTCTCCCATTCAAATCATTCTTTTCTCAACTTTAGCCCTCAGATAGGCAAGATGATGCATTTACATCTTTCCTTTTTTCCTCCATTCTTCTTGCTGCCCGCAATTCCTGCAGACCTGCTACAAACTCCAGGCCTCAGAACATCTCGGCTCCAGGCTGATGTCTTACATTGTCATTGCTACATCTTTTAAAGAACTTCACTGCCTTATTATAATTCCCCTATTTTAAGAGTTAAAAGTGCCTTCCCCTTTTCCTTTATTTTTTTTTTCTTAAAGATTTCCTTTATTTCAATTATTACTGGATTCTGACAGCAGTTATCCTATTCTATTTCACATTTTACAGCCAGGTATCTTGTCCTAAAATTCAAAAGAAGTGGTAAATAGCTTCCTCAGTGATAGAGGCTTGGGAAGGTACCAAGGTAACCCTGTTCTCTGGTTTTCTTCTCTTACATCCTTATCCATCAGTAACCTTGACCTTTATTTAAAATTAAATTAAACCTCTTGTGTTTGAGACAAAATTTAAACATACAGAGCAAATTCATTGCACAAGTTCAAAAAGCATAGAAAGAGGAGCTAAGATACATATGTAAATCTTGGGTTTTCTTCAGAGCTTCCTTGGAATACAATCAATAAAAACAGATGTTTTCTTTTAAGAATTATCCAAGAACATACACATGTCGCTCCCTTGGTTTAGCCATCTGAGCTGTGGAAGAACTCCTAGCACTGTGGTAACAACATAAAAGGAGGGACGGCCATCAGCATCTGCCCTGAGTGATGAGCACACCAGTTCTCCATCACTGAGCACAGAAACAGAGCCACGACAGAAAGAACTGAGAAGCAGAGCTGCCTAAAGGGCTCCATCCTCCATGCCTGGAGTTAAGGTACAGATGTATCAGACTGCAAATGAGCCGAGTGAGGCTCTGCTTGACAGATTGCAGGCAAGAGCCAGCCTCTGCAAGCATCACCCTCCCAAGTAAGAGATTTATGTGGTTGTGCTGGATATAACACAGAGGTACAGAGTCTTCAAATGAAAGGCAACATCCACGCAGGATAATGCAGAATTCCATACCCCAGCCAGCTCCAAATCTATTCCCCTAGAGCTTCAGGAGCAAAATTTGAACCCCTGAAGTCACAGCAGTTACACTTAAATTCAATCCAGATTTAGGCATGTGTTAGGATAAGTAGGCTTAAAAAAAAAAACCCAACACCAAAAATATATATTGTAAACTAAAATTAAAAATAAACTTTGGAGTACTTTTTCTTTTCTTGTATCATCAATAGTTTTTTCTGGTTGTTTTGCCTGTTGTCATCTGAAATCTTTGTATTTCCTGGACTTGTTTTCTGTCTTTGGGAGTGAATACACGGATTTTATCTATATTATTCATTTATGCAAAGTTTTTCCAAAATAGCTGAAGGATTTGACCATACAAATCTTTTTGACTCTCAATAGGAATTTTTTTCCAAAATTCTCTAGAGGCTTTTGAAAACTGTAAACTCCCAGACCTACAGTAAGTCTGCTTTGTGTACTACTGTGGTTTTATTTCACGGTTGTGCTACTGGCTTACAGGCACTCATATCTGCTGATCAGCACATTTTAAGGAATCCTGGAGAAAGACATAAAACTCTCCTGTAAGGTAATCATAAACACCAACAGCAGAATGTTCATGTGTCTTATGCTGCCCAGCTCAGATGTAAGTAAGGACAGAAAAATTCATGAAACTGACCCTGAAAGATCAGTAGAAGCCAAGAGTGAGTGGGAGAAATGTTTCATTGGATAGTTTAAATCTCCACACATAAATCAGAGAGAACTGTGAACTGCTTGGAATAGAATATTAGGCACCTTCAATGCATTTCCTATCACACAGCAGGGCAGCATTTTGGATCAAATTCATCCTGCTGAACATACTGAATTCCTCAGCTCTACTGAGCATCTCAGATGAATAATACAGAGGAGGCAGGCGAGGTGAATCATTAGAGATCAGAAAAGGCCAAACCATTGCACCTTCCAGGTTCCCCACATGACAGAGCTCTCCAAGAACAGCTGTGATGTCAGTGCACAGGGGGAAATGGTGGCCAGCTGGGGGGGCTGGAAAACCTGGAAGATCTCACATGGGAGCACCCACACAGCGTGCCCAGTGAAGAACATGAAGATGCCTTTCATTCCCTTATGTTTCAGTTTTCAAAACTGATTGGCAGAGCTCAGCCCAGACTCACTGAACTCAGTCTGACTGCCATATCCAGGCTCACGACTAAGTCTATAAAGATTAAAATTTTTCCCCTCCTGAGACATAGTTTTTTCTCCAAAAGTAACACCATGTAGCACAGTCTGTACATGTGTGAATATTTGGACGTCCCCTGTAAGAAAAACATAGAATGAACTGTTGAAACCACAAATTTAACTCAACAGGGTTAAAATCTAAAAAATGCATTACAGAAACAGATCTGCTGAAGGAACAGTCATTTGAGCCTAGAAAATCATGACTCAGAAAGCTGCACAGCAATTGCAACTGACTCCCTTTGACCCTCGCCCATAATGTTTTAGGTAATGGAACAATGTGCAAACCTAAAGTAAGCTGGTTTTCAAAAGAAAGATTTTATAAAGGTTTTTACTCAAGAATTATGCCCTATGTCAGTTAAAATTGTATACAGAGTAGGTGAAAGAAGCAAAGGTGAGAAAAGGCTGCAGGTAAAAAAAAATATTCCAGTCTAAGGAGGTTATAATTACAAAGTGAATCACTGCAAATACAGACTGAATACTTCTGTCATTACCTGCCTTCTGGAGTGAATGACTGGGTGATCAGATTACTAACTTTCCCTTAAAATCCAGATTTTCTGTAGGCTAAATAGAACTCAACATCTCTGAGTAGTCTGGGGAAAAAAAATTGTCTGGCAGCACCAAAAATAATACCAAGTCTGAAATGGCAACTTGTGATGGTAAGCTTTTTTCTTTAAAAAACAAAACAAACTAAAAAACCCCACTTCTTACTTTAGGGTCACAGTTTCTATCTTACATCCTACAGCTTATATGAGATCAACTTGAATTTTCTTTTTTTCCATCTCTTTTCCTAATTACTGGTAAAAAATCTGGCATTCAGCTCTTCTGATCTCCTAACTTAAAATATTGAATGGAAATGAGTAACAATGAATCTAAGGAAATTATTATCAAGCAAAACCAACAAGCAGGTGACTGCAGTGAACCGCCCCCCTGAACCCTGGCCAGCTAATCATGCTCCAACAGAGAATACATCGATTGTAAGGTCACTGAAAGACAAGGGAAACACAACTGATATCGATGTAAGGGGAAACAAGCTTAGAGAAGTCCGATTGTTAGCCCAGCCAGTTCAGTGAAGAACTATTCAAGTGGGACAGGGCCCACTGCATGCCCTCAGGCCCCTGTAAGACACTGAGGTCCCCCATGATCAGTGGCCATGCCTGATTAATCATTTACTCAGCCACTCATCTGCAAATGCCCCGAGCTCTGTAATTGACCCCAATGGGACCACCAGGGCTTCCCCAGTTGTGAGCAATTATTCAATGGTCCACTGTGGCATCCAGCTGTCACCCACACACCAAAGAAACCTATTTTACACTACAAAATCCTTTGTGATGCTTTCTTTAATGTGTATTCATCTGATGGCACATTTTGTGAAGCAAAATCTTTAAAAATAACCACAATAGAGAAGCAATTGGAGTGAATTAATTTTACCTGATTCAACTGGCAGCCATTATAATTACAAAACCAGCTCAGCTTGCTATTCTCTGTTGATACACTTTTATCTTGAGGAGGGGTAAAGAGAGAAAAGCATTTAAAGGCAGCTTATTATTGCAGATGAGGGCAGGAGCTGAGTCTGGCTCCCACTAGTGCTATCTTCAGTAAGCAGTGTATCAATTCAAGGAGCAAAATGTAACAGAACTTGAAGGGCCCCTTAGTCCATAGGAAATGGTTTGGAAGCTATTTTCACCTTTATAGGCAAAAAAGTATATAAAAAACCAGCAAAATACTCAATTTGGGATAGATTCATGAATTCAACCTACAGGTTAATTTATCTACAGCTTGCTCAAAGTTGGTAGGAGTTTGACATCATAGCTGACATCTAAACTTTGAACTTGAGCATTACAACCTACTTTGGTTTAAATGCTATCTCCAATACTACTCTCAAGAGAGTTATGTCACGGAAATGAAGATTTGCATCACATTTACCTATTACAGTGCAAGAAAAATGTACACAATGATCCTGTCTTCCAAAACAGAGTTAAGAATTTAATTGCTCTTCCGAAATTATCCTGAATTAAATACCTGCAAATTCTAATCTTGTGTGTTTTAAAGAGTTTAAGGTAGTAAAAGAAGCTCTTTATCACAGTTTCATGAAGAGTGCAAAGGAAAAATAAATCCTATGATAAATATCTGGCAGTAAAGGATAATGAAGTCAATATAGAGCGGCCTAAGGATCAAAACTGGCCAGGGAATAAAGAGCAACAGACTGGTTCATATTTTCCCTGCCTCTTGTGGCATTAAATCTTTCTTGAGAGAGAAATTGCACCTACCCATTTTCCTAAAAGAAGGATGGATTACTGGAAGTGATAGGTCAAAAGCAATTTATCTACATAACTGTCAAAGAGTGTCACATTTTTTCAGCCTATTCTCTTAATGATGCAACATGATAGATACAGTTACTTTGAAGGGCATTATTCCTTTTTGCCCATATGTCAAGAACAAGCAGCTTTTGCCAAAATCACAGGGTATTACAAAGTTGCTATGGAGGATTTAAAAACAAGTTAATTACTCATCTATGTGAGAAAGGAAACATCTGCCTTAAGAAAACCACCAACCAACCAATTTTCATTTTGAAAATGGTCAGACATTATTCAAGTCCAAAACAGAACATACAGGTAGGCATCAGATCCAATGTGGATTTTCAACACTCTTCTGATGTTATAGCAGGACCCAGCAATAAAAAGTGCTGTGCCCGCAGACAGACTGCCCTTCATCATACTGCTTAGAGCTTCCCATTTGTTTATTTTGTGGTAACTGAAAATTGATTCAAATTTGGCGACACAGTAAAAATCTTCCCTGATATGAAGCATCATTTTTATTATATAATAGGCCCCTGTTTCAAAATAAGAGACTACTTCCCAAACAAATAATAATTTAAGAAACAAATATATATATATATATGCTTTTATTACAGGGAAAAAATATCAATATGAAAAATTTCAGACCAAATATTTTATTTGAGCTATAAACCACTAAAGAGATGTTCTTGCAACAGAAATTGGTGTAAGTGATGCTGAGTAACGGCAGCCCTACCTATACAGGGGAGAAAGGATCCAGCCTGGGGGAATGCTGAGGCAGAGCTGAGTCATGGCCTGTCCCAGTAACTGCCCGGCGGAGACTCAGCAGACACAAACGGGAATGTGCAAGTCGTTGTCTGAAACCTTTTGGCCAAGGAGACAGCAAACCGTGGTCGGCCTCAAGACCCAGGCAGTCAAGGGAAAAAGTCTCCCATTGATTTTAAGGGCCTTGTGTTCAGCTCTGCAATGTTTGTTTTCATGCAACCCAAGCTATTCTGCAAGTTTCCAGCCTGGCCAAACTTCCAAGCATGAATTACAATGGAAACTGGAATGCATTCAAATGTTATTGGCTCTTCAGAGGCAGAGCCAAATTCACTCTAAAAAGCACTGCTTAACAGATAGGAATATGTTGATTTCCCAGAAACTGTGTAGTATCAAATGGCAATGTTTAAAAAGAAGAGTTCTGTTTTCAGGGCAGGAGAGGGAGTGGAATAGCAGTGTGAGCCTGTTCCAGCCTCACAAAATGCAGACTATTGCTGGGCTTGCAACACATCCACTGATAACAGAAAGTAGAAGAGATCACTGTGCAGTTTTGAGTCATTTAAAGGCTCTTTTGATCAGTAAGTTATTTAGATGTGTAATTTTCCAGCTTAGCCATAGAAAGATAGCGGTGTATTGTTCAGCAGTGTTGCTTATTAACTTATTTCAGCTTTCTTCCATAGAGTGTGCAAACTGCTGTTACATAATGTTTAAGACAACACGTTTCATATTTTAAGCTAGTGTTTTACTTCTGAGACCCTGTAGAGGGCATTAGGAAACACAAACGCTGCCTTTTCCCAAGGCCTACATTTCTGGGACTGTAATGGGAGCAGAGCTAATGAGGCTGGAGTGACATCCAGCAGATACACCCACATCTTAACACTTCTGTGCATACACAAAGTAAAAGAATCACCATCTTTCTGCTGCCAGTAAACCTGCCAGATATAGCAGGGTCTGGAATCCTTTTCCTTGACCTGAAATAATTACTTTTCACTTGCTTGCAAATGTGGAGTTTGAGTTTGCTGCAATTAGGTTCTGCAAGCCTCACTACTGATATTCAGTGCAGTAATACCAAAACAATATTTCCCCTCCCAATCTCATTATTTTCCTCTTATTCTTTAGTCTTTTCCCCTGCTGCAGGGCTTCCTCTAACTTAGTGTTTTTCAGTGGTGCTTGTTTCACTCATTTTTCTCCTTCCCAGTCCACTGAGTGGCACCAAAGTTTTTTCTTAACCCTTGGCTTTTCTGCTTTACTGCAGAGAAGAAAAGTAAATCACTGCAATGCTGGTGTCCATCCTGAAGGGTGGCAATAACACATCTGTACCTGAGAAGAGATCCCCATGAGCATCCACCTTCCTTAAAATGGGTCTGAGGAAGAGGATTGGCCCAGACAAAGTGTTGCTGGGGTGTTTCACTTATGGAGAAGGGTCCTGACCTCGCCACAGGAGTGGATGGTTTGTTCTGATGAAACCCTGAAACACATCAGGGATCATCAAGGACAGTGAGAACTCCTTTTTCATCTTTCATAAATCTTCTATTCCCTGGAAGGTCAAGGTTAATTGAATAAGCAAAACAGACCAAGCTGTCACATCCTCTCCCTATCTTCCTAGATTTTTGGAACAGTTGAAACTTGCAACAGTCTCAAACTCATTTTCATTCAAGAGCATGTGGAAATACAAGGCACGATGGGAGGGGCTGTCTTTACAATAGATTCACACTGAATTAATCCAAGTGGAAAGCTGCAGGCCTCTTGGGTTTTTTTCAAAAGGGTGTCTAATAGGATTAATTTCAAGGCTGTGGATGTGAGTTACCATGTTTTCTTCCCAGCAAGGCAGAAAGGGCCATAGTGCTGGGCATTATGGGGCTCCCTGCCAACCAGTTCTGCTTCATGCTTCTTTGCCAATTAATCTTGCAATGCCTGCCCCAAACAAACAGGTTACCAATGATAAATGAACAGCTAAATGCTCATTTAGCATTTCTGTATCCTCTTTTCTCTTGTTTTTATGCTCTGGAGCTGGCAATTCAGACACAAGAGGTGAAAGCTAGGAGAGGGACAGACACAAAAATCTTCACATACCTGAATTCCCCAGGAGCAGGTGTGTACAAGGAAGGGGAGAAGCAAAATGAGCCAAGAGGAGCCATCCAAAGGCAGCTGCCACTGGTCTGTGACCTGTAGGCCACACAATATTTAATGCTAAAGGAAATGTGTGTTTGCAGCTATTTCTCAGCAACTTCACTCTGAAGGAGACTGGAATTTATATAAACCATAAAGGCTGGCTATTGCCTTTTGGGTTGAGAGGTGTGCTGAGTGGAGGAACTGAGGCATTTCATTTCAACAGAACAACTCCATTGAGAGGTACAGTCAATGGTCACGTACCATGTTCCCCGACCAAGCTTTGATAAAGATCTCAGCCTAGAATTTATAAAAATCATGTGCTGGAGATTCAGAGGGGCTTAGCAAAGGAGAAAAGTTTGTTGTTGAACCTAATAGTAATAGATGTTTGCAATTTAGAGAGTCACTTAACAAGGTATAGCTTTTGGAGATTTTTGAGCTAAGCAGAAAGGAATCAGTCTGTGCTCCCTACTCCAGCATTCTCTGTGGCAAAACATCAGTCTCAGTCATTGAAGGGAAAATTCTTTGAGTTATGTTTTTGCTAAACAACACCTACGCATGATACATTTCAGTTGTGAAGACACAGGTCTGGAAGGCTTAAAAGTTCTCCACAGCATCCAGATATACCCATCTTTTAATGGCTGAATTTCCATGCCTGCTGTTTCTCATTTCAGAATCTATGGTTATCACTGAAAAATGCCTGGTTCCTCTTTCTGCTCTGTACCACATGTGACAAAAGACACTGTAAAGCCTGTCTGGGCAAGTAGTTACCTCATCCCATCCCTACTACTCCCAATTAATCTCTTTGAGGACTGCTATAAGCCTGATAAAGTGTTTGCCTCATATATTGATGTGTACCACATCAAATTTTCAGGAGGTACTGTAGTCCAGATCAGAGAACCTTGTCATTAATATAATCTGTCCCAGAGGCCTTCTTAGTTTTCTGCTGGATCTCTGTAGCCAAGTAAGAAAGCAGCTAAGAAACTGTACTGCCTCTATCACAAGGATTCCACATAGGGTCAGCTTAGCTGGGAGGAGGTGATCCTTGAATATTGACCATCTTTCTTGGAACCCTCTTCCCTCCAGGTCCTTATCCCATGGCTCTGTACCAAGCAGATCCCTGAAGAGGCCAAAGTCTGCTCTTCTCAAGTCTGGAGCAGTGACTTTGCTGTGCACCCTTTTCACTGTCCTAACACTTCAACATTCATGGCATGTCATGGTCACTCCAGCCAAGGCTGCTCTGGAGCGTCACATTCCCCACCAGCCCTTCCTTGTTGGTGAGAACAAGATCCAGCATGGCTCCTCTCTTCATTGGCTCTTTGTCACTTGGAGAAAGGAGCTGCCATCAGTGCATTCCAGGAACCTCCTGGATTACCTGTGCTCTGCTGTGGTGTCCCTCCAACAGATACTGGGGTGGTTGAAAGAATACCTGAAGACCAGGGCGGCCTCTTCCACTCAGTCTTCCTGGTTAGCCCTATAATGTCACTGTCCCTGGCCTCCTTTCGTCCTGACCCATAAGCTCTCAGCCAGCTCCTCATCCATCCCCAGGAAGAGCTCCATCACTCCAGCTGGGCATTAATGTAGACGGTAACAGCTCTTCCTTGTCTTTCCTGAAGCACTTGAATCCTTTCATTCCGGTATTCCAGTCGTAGGATCCATCCCACACATGTCCATGATTCCACAGCCCTGCAGATCTGTACACATTTCTAACTCCTCTTAATTATTCCCAATCCTACATGCATTTGCATTCAAATTTAGCCCCCAGTGAAGCTTTGGAGTGGCTGGATTTCCTTTGTGCCTCCCTTGAGGGGCTCTCCTGCTGACGTGTGACCCCTCTCCAGGCTCTGGGCATCTCCTACTGGCCCTGGCATTAACTGGTAGGAGTGGGATGGGCTGAAGGCCCCTTCCCATGGAAACTTTAAAGCTCTGCCTGCCAGCTTGGCAAGCCTGTGACTGATGATGCTCTTCCCCTTCTCTGACAGATGGAGCCCATCTGCCCCCAGCAGAGCAAGTTTCCAAGCAGAATCTCATGTTCTAGGTAGCTGAACCAGGCCTTGTCCTTGCTGGTGCAAACTTTCATTCTCCTGCATCACTGGCCTCTCTTCCTCCCTCTCTCCCTCCTTCCTGTGTGTGCCAGCAGGAAAGTTTGGATCTGTTTGGCTGTGGGTTCAGCGCAGACTGTGCTTGGAGCCAGCTCTCCAGCTCCTTCCCAGCCTCCCTGACACGACTTGCCCATCTCACCACCTCCTGCAGCTCAGCCAACTGTTGCAAATATGCAAATGGTAATTAGAAGGAAGTGTTAGACCAGCCACATTAGCGCTGATGTTACAAACACACTGCAGCTTGATTTACACAACAACATTTTGACAGCACAACTATGTCAGTTAAAAACACAGGGAAGAGCGCAGCTACAGCATCTTCACTCTGACAGAGCTGACGAAATCACTCCTTGTTGAGTTCACACTGAATCGAAGATATTTGCTTCTGAAGCAGAACCAGAGCTGTACAGGGACTGCTTGGAAAACAAGCTGTGAAGGCAAGCAAGTATAGCCAGGGAGCAATGAGGAGCAATTGGAAGCAGTACAATTAGCACACATGGATCCACATGAGGATGACCTCCTTTTTTAAACCTTTGTAATTTTCACGAGAAGAGAAACTCCTACTGAATTCAGTAGGCTATCGAGGGGTCTGTCTAAAGTTCACACACCAGCTGGGATGAGTCCATGATCGTACCAATTAAATTGTTGTTATTAGCAACCTGGCACAGCTGCAACTGAATATCCCAAATGCAGCCTACTCACAATCTTTCCTATGCTTGTAAGTGCATATAAAAGGTTAATAACAAAGTGCTTTATTATCTAAAAACATACAGGATATAAAAGAAGTGACTCAGCAGAAATAAAACCTCTGATTTAAATTATTGCTGTTGTGCTAACATTTGCCTCACAGTCCTTTGAGAAGTCAGGCTTTGCATGAGTATTTTGTTTTGTGAAATCAATGAAGACACCAAGTTCTTTTTCCAAGATGAAGAGATCAAATCCCTACTTTAAATAGGGAAAAAAAGCATTGACATTTCAAGAACAGTACAGTTTGTACTTCCAAGATGAGATGTGAGCAGTATGAATTATGACTCTGATATTAAGTAGTTCTGGTCCATCTACTACTCTCCCCTCAAGAGCAACTTCAATTTCCATCTCCACTGAAGTTAAAAAGAAGACTGAATTAGAAGCATGTTTCTTCTCCAATTCAGTTCTCTTTAAAACAGAGCAGGGGAGTTAAAAATGTCTTGGACACAGGGCAAGGAACTATGTATAACTATAGCAAAGTCAGCAGTATTGTAGCACAAAAAACAAACACTTGAGATTTAAAATAGAAACTGCATGCCTGGATTTTAGCAGGGAGCCCTTTTCCTTCCTTGTGTAATAGACAGGGACAGAAATAAAACCCCCACAAAGCAAGGTGTGCATTCCATCTAAGTTGTTGCCTAACCTCAGAGATTGGAAAGAGCTTTCAGCAGTGAAACTCCGTAAGAGTCAAAAACCTCCTAAGCTTCCAAAACTGAGTAAAGAGAAGTTAAATGATCCCTTTCTATCAATTTACATATTTCCACTGGAGTATAGCATCTGGAATGCAGCTGCATTTTGACAAATACTGCCCAGAAACATTGTCCGAGCTCCAGCTTCCCTATGGATGCAGCACAGCAGTCACGTCTACATTACACAGCCTGTTTTCCTCGCAGGTTGTATTTCTGTCTCCTACTTCTTAATTACTAATTGCTTAAGCTCCAACCATCACCCCCTCCTTGGTTCCTGCTGTGTTAAATTAGGCCATTTTCTGTTCTATGCAAAGATCTTAAATGATGTAAGCATGCTGATCACTATCCAAAGCAACTAACTGGGGGTTTAACCTCATCATTTTATTTCCTCATGTGCAATGAAGAATCCTTTTAGAGGCTCAAACAATAACATTCCAACCTTCTTTTTTTTTGTTTCCTTTTCATCGAGGTGAGGAGTGTATCCCTGGGGCCCAGGGTCTATGTCACGTTTAGTTTGCAGTTAGATGTTTGCGGCCTTTCACATGAAATTCACACTTACTGGAACAACAGTGTTTGAAATTGAAGTAGCTGCAGCTGAATGGACCATGTAATTAGGCATGGATTGGCTTGTTGGCAAGCTCCCCAGGAACGTGTGACACCAAGTAACTTTCCTAGCTGTCTACTACGGGTATCCAATAACATCCAAAATGATCTCTTCTAATCTTTACAGAAATATGGAGGGCCACAGTCCTACTCTGGGGCAGGGGCAACACACCACCTTCAGAGTGTGAATGTTAACATGCAGAAACATGTCTTACTCATTTTGTCTGGTCTCCTAAGGAAAAAGGAGAATGTAAATTTCCAAACAGAAGAGTGAAATAAACAGATTTCTGTAAATATTAGTGAAACTGGATACTTCAACTATACACAAATTATTTTTTCTTCTTCACAGCAGGAAACCCAGCATTCACAACTATTTTTCCACAGTTTCAGCTCTAACAGACCACTAGTTTTTCATCGAAGGAAAGTTTTCACAGGAAATTCACAACCAGGTGTGTTTAGTATGCCCCAAACACAGCCCAAGAGAGCAGCAGAAGAGCAGCTAGCTCACGGCCAGCTCACAAGAGAAAATGTCTTCTTTACCTGCAGAGGTTTATCCTGAGTTCTTACCTCTAAAGAACGCGATGCCTCTTTCCTGCAATTCGGAAATTACAATTTCGGCATGTCACCCCCTGGTGGTTACCGAAAGCAAATAAAAGCAGCGAAACACCGGCCGTGGTTGAGCCTTTCGGGGTCACACAGGTGAGCTCAGCACGGCCCTCCCCGGGGGCACGGCGTGCCCAGCGCCCTCCTGCCCGTGTACGGGCGTGGGGCTGCCACCTGTCCCCAAAAACCGGGGCTGCTACATGTACCCAAAACACAGGGCTGACACCTGTCCCCAAAAAGCAGGGGAAAACACTGGCCAGGACCCGCAAGTGCCGCGGGGCGGCGAGAGCCCAGCCCGCTCACCTACCTGAGGAACCTTCTGGAAGCCCCCGGCCTCTGCCCACCTTCCTGAGGGGGCTGCTGGAAGCCCCAGTCCCCGTTCACTGCCCGAGGAAGCTGCTGGAAGCCCCCAGCCCCTGGAAGCCCCCAGCCCCATTCAGCGCCCGAGGAAGCCCCTGGAAGCCCCACGTCCACGCTCACAGCCTGGAATGCCGCAGAGGCTCCGAGGGGAGCCGTCCAGGATGGATTTGGTGAGCAGGGGGGGGATCACCAGGTGAGGTCCCCCGAGGCTCGGGCGGCAGCTCAGGCCGTGGGGTAACAGCCCCCAACTGCCAGAGTCGTACCCAGCGGAGAGGCAGCCGCAAACCAACCTAAATTCTACATGTGACACGTTTCGTTCCATCCCTCCCTGAGGGGTAATGGGGCTCCATGCCTCTCGGAGGAGCTGCTGGCCGGGCGAGGTTGGGCTCCTCCTGCCCCCATCTGCCGCGGGCAGCCGGGGAGGTGCGAGGCTGCCCCGGGTGCCGAGGCGGGCGGGACGCGCTGCCCTGGGCTGAACCCGGCGGGAAATAAAGCACCAGAGAGCCCCGCTGGGGCGGGGAGGAGAATCAGAGTAAAACTCCAGCTTGGGATCAGAACTGTTTAATAGTCAAGAACAAAGTAAAATACAGAAATGACAAGAACTTATAGTAATTATAATAACAAAAAGGAAACAAACAAGTGATGCACAATTCAATTGCTCACCACTCACTGACCAATGCCAGACCCCCCCTTCTCAAACCCAGATTGGCCCCACTTCGGGGTAACTCCCCCAGGATATACGAGGCAAGTTGTTCTCTGGTGCGGAATATCCCTTTGTCCAGTTCAGATCATCCGTCCCAGCTATGCTCCCTCCCAGTTTCTTTTGTGCACCTTCTCACTGATAGAGCCTGACACAAAAAAAAAAAAA
>WBMY01015958.1:310347-387366 GCA_013397315.1 Donacobius atricapilla
AAAAAAAAAAAAAAAAACACGATTCGGTGACTTAGGATAAACATGACTTAGCAAACCCCAAAACATCAGTGTGTTATCAACACCATTCTCACTCCAAATCCAAAACACAGCACTGTAACAGCCAGAAAGAAGAAATCAGCTCCATCCCAGCTGAAGGCAGGGCACAGGCCAACCATGAGCTCTCACTTCACATAGGGGTCTGGCCATTGCCGTGGGGAAACATGAGTGTCCTCATTTTCCAGCCTGGCCTAGAAACAGAATTGCAGAGACATTTAAGCTCAGAGCTCAAACACAGCAAGCCTTTAGGGATTGGGGTCAGGGAGAGCTGGTAAACGCTTGACTCAATCCCATTTGTGAATTAAACTAAAGCATGGGCTTAGCAGCTGTGCTGCAGGTTTAATGAAGCTTCAGCTTGGGCAGCCTGCCTTTCATTACCTTGGACAGACTCGCTGGAGTGCCCCAGGGTGGGGAACGTGAAAGGACACTCAGTCTAAGTCACTCAAGAAGCCTCTGACCAAGCACAAACCACCATGTTCTGCCTGCCAAGCTGTGCCTCGGCCCCTCCTGGCTGGAGGCACGCCAGGACTACTGCTTCCCACCCCTGGATACAGAGAAAGAGGACAGCTGTGGCTGCAGAATGATTCCCAGCCTCATGGTGCTTCCAGTGAAAACCAGGCATAGCTCCTGAAAATAGACAAAGTATTATTAAAACAACAACAACAAAAAAAGCCTGTCTGAAACTTGGGCTATTTCAGCAACCTTTTTATAAAAACAAAACATGTTCTCTATATTGTATTAATTTTTAAAAGCTTGGCACTTGGTACTTGTGAGAGCAGCATTTCCACTGCCAAGAATATTTTACTCTCATAGGACAGCGATAACCAAATGTAAAAAAGCACATGGAGCAAAGATTTTGAGAAGATTTACCCAGTTATTTGACAGGCAGAGGAATTGCCTCATTTTGCCTTCTATTTTAATAATGAGCACTCTTCTCTCTTGCCTGGATTGAACAGGCTGATCTCACCAGCCAGCTATTTTTCCACTCAAACATCTGCCCAGACAGCTTGGAGCAAGACTGAAATGCCAGGCTGGGTTCTTTTATTGTAGCAGCAGTAATTAAGATCCCAGATGTTGCTGCTTGACACCTGCACCTTATTTTTGTCAGGTACTGCTGCAGCTGGAGCTGGAATGTGACACAGCAGAATTCCGGCAGCACTGGGTGCATCCCGCTGATGGGAGTGGCCTGTTGGTGGCCTGTCACCCTGGGTCAGGTTCTGCCCCTGCTGGGGACAGTCCACATGCTCTGCTCTGAGGCCTCAGCACTGAGTCACGCCCTGCCTGCTTTGGCAGAACATTTGCTGACTTACCTGCAAATTTTCTTGTAACTTGGCTTAGCTGTAACAGCATTTTTATTTCTGACCACACGGTCATGGATGATTTGGTTTTACTTTTGCTGATCCTTACATGGTACCACTGTAGTTGTCCTGTCCCCAGACAGGAATGACAGGTCGTTGTTCTGTGCAGAAGGAGATACAACCGATATAAAAGAAGTCATGTGGAGAAAACACAGACCTGGGGTGGTAGCTGAGGCCTTGAGACAAGGAGGCACAGGGTGCAGTGGGGAGGAGTACAGGAATAAGATGACAAAAGGTGAGGGCTTGCCACTGGAAACCCCACAGCTACAAAAAAAACCCCATTGTTTTCCATTAAAAAGACAGATCTAGAGTTAGACAAAACCACCTTTTCATGCATAACAGAACAAAGAACGAGTTTGCACCATATGCAAGATACATCAGCAAATCTGGATACTATGTGGGTTGCAAACCAGTTATGAAGTTGTCAGTGTGTAAGTTTGTTGGCAAACATAAAAACCATTAAAAAGATCCCCAGTGCATCCTGGAGCAAGAAGGACGCAGCCATCATCACATCCCTCCTAGCCAAAAAGACCTCGTGTGCTGGTGACCAGCCTTAGCACCCCTACCACCACACTGAAGGCAGCAACACAAGCACCCTGAGAAGTGGCAGGGTGAGGGCAACACCAGGAAAGGGGCAAGAAGCTGGAACTGTGAGTATAAGAGATGTAGCTGTATTATTATTTTCATTATTATTATTATTGAAATTCTTTCTGTATAGAAGTATTTTTTGTCTGTAATAATTCAGTCTGGACTAACAATGATTCCTAAAGTTAAGATTTCAGCCATACTAACAATAAATGTTGGCTTTGTAAATATATATATATGTATACATATATATAATATGTTTTCTCTTTCTTGATTAACAAGATCTTGAGGGGAACAAGGTTTAAAACTACTCTGTGTTGTCACAGTAGTACTCAAAGTGCACTCAGAGTTACAGATAGAGGATTTAAGATCCCTGTGTGTGGAGGAGATCCCAGCCTACAGGTCACTTTAGAAAGTACAGCAAGGAGAAAAAATGGAAGTAGTAAGAACAGAATTTAACAAGATTTAGAAGTTGTCATGGCAATGTACTTCTACATGTAAATCAGTGTATGAATTTAGGCAAATTATACTAAGAGCTGCCACTGCTTGAGGATTTTTCCCCCTTTTGTAGGACAGATTGCAAGTGTTGCAATTATTTTTTCGATTTTTCTTTAAAAGTGTATATTTCCTATTGGCAGAATGGCAGATTATTTGTTGAATTTAACTTCAGACATTTATATATTTCTTTGAAAGAATCTCCATCATGTTGTAAACCAACTCTTCGTGCCTCTCGCCTTCTAAGGATTTATATTTATATCCTGGCCAAACTTGCCCTCCTGTGATGTTAGACACCGTGCCTAGAACTCACACCATTGCTTATCCTTCCTAGTGGGGAGGGGAGGGGGCAGGAAAAAAAATCAAAGAAGCTTTTAGAAACATTTCTACTAATTACATAGACTAAAAGTTAAAATTAATGAAATACCTGACATCGTGATGAACCTCCAAGGGAACAAGGTTTCAGACACAGGGAACCTATTGCAAACGCTTGCTAAAAATACCACTCCTTAATAATTAACGGGGAGCTGGCCGTGGAGCAGAGCAGCATACGTTTCCCTCAGCAGCTCCGTGAATTTGGGTCACTCTCCTGTGCAATTAAGCAGCTTGATTTTCCTAACAGTGCCAGAGCCCGGCCGCATCCTTGGGTGGCCTGGGAACAAGCAGCGTGTGGCAGAGCAGGGGCCGAGCTCCGAGGGGCCGCTTTTCGGGGATGGGAGCGGCTGCGATCAGCGCTGGGGGTGCCCGAGCCCCGCTCCGGCCGCACGGCCACCCCCGGCCCTCCNCGAGCTGCTCCGCAAGGCCCGCGGGCAGCAGCAGGAGGGCTGCCTGAGGAGAGCCCTCACCAGCCTGCATTCCTGACACCAGCACTGCTCCGGGGGATACCTGCACCGAGCCCATCAGCCAGCGTCAAAGGGGGAGCAAGACTTGCTGCCACGCCGTGCCTGTCTGTCTGTCTGTCTGGGGCGTTTGTTTAGTAGTTTTGGAAATGCAGTCTGAGCGTAGCAGATTATTCAGAGGGGACTTGGATTATTTTTGAAAAGAATACAAATTATTTATACAAGGGGTGATAGGCCATGGAGGCTGGGAAGAAGCAGAGGGGTGAAGGGAAATATGAATTAGAAAAGAAGCAGGATAGGGATAAACAGGCCTGTGGTGAGCTCTGGAAAATACATGCCAAAAGTATGAAAGAAATGGGAAAAGACCCGTGCTACCACCCAAGCAGTGGGGTGGAAACCCTCTCCCCGCCCCATGGAGGCTGCCAGGGCCCGGCCAGTCTGCCTCTGCAGGCCTGTCTGTCAGCCGGGGACATGACTCTTTAAGCCACCTAATCCTGGAGCGGTGTCTGGGACACTGCTGGGGAACTGAGGAATTAGGCTGCAAATGAAGCTGCTTGTGCTGCATGTGTGCACTGCAGAGCACACACGGTGCTGCCACCAAGAACGGCACAGCCAGGGGGCCCTGGGGCAAAATCTGACCGGGGAGACGAGCTCTTGAAGAAACCAGAGAGAGCTGACACTGCTCCCTCATGCATTGCTGTGCGCTTGAGCTGCCTGGCATGCCAAGGCTACTGTTCAGCAGCAAAACATTCAGAGGGAGGGAACTGTTCCCAGCATTGTGGGGCAGCAAGTTCCACAGTTTAATTCTGTGCTGTGCTAAAGTGTACTTCCTTTTGCTTATTTCAAATTTCTGTTACCTGGTAATTGCACTGGGCTCCCTGTTACAAGAACAAAGGAGAGCACTGGGAGAAGCAGTCATTTTCTATTCATGTTTTCCACATCTTACTTGATTTTTTGTTGTTGCTGTTGCCAGTCATGTATCTCCAGTCACTATTTCTTCTTCAAGCTGAAGAATTCTGGGCTATTTAACTTCTTCTGGCTATTCCACATTGCTGATGAATCAGGGTATAAAGCAGAAAAAAAAGAAGATCAAGTACCTGCCTCTTGCTATTTCCTAAAATCCATGCTGAGTTCTGAACAAGGCAACATCAGGGATGCATCCTGTGATACAAAGATGGTTCTTTTTTCTTCTATTTGTTTCCTAATTACACCAAATGTTACAATTGTCATTCTGCCCCCTGTTGGAGTTGAATAGTTAGACTCACCCCCGCAGGCAGCAGAGAATTTGCAGTTTAACCTGCTGCTGTACAGAGCTAATTTTCCTCCCGTGCGTTACTTACCAGTGACAAGTTCATTGGGCTTCCAACCAGGCGGTCACTGCCCGCGGCCCGCGCAGCTCCGGGCACCCCGGTTTGTACGTGAGCACAAACAGGCAGAGCCGCGGGGTGCCCACCCCTCCCGGCCAGCCCCTGCTCTTGTCATGAACCCAACCAGCAGCGCAGCCCTCGGCCCACAGCCCTCGGCAACTCAGCAGAGTCCTCCTTCCCTGCAGGGGTTAAACTGCTATTTCCTCTGCCCTTCTCTTTTAAACCCTTGGAGTGAAGGTTATCAGCCCAGTAGAAAACTTTTTTCTCTCTCGACAGCTTAGGGGCTCGAGGAAGCTTTAGTGAAAGCTCTGGTTCTTTTGTTGGGTGTGGTTTTTTTGTTTGTGTTTTGTGTTTGGTTTTTTTGTTGTTGTTTTTGTTTGTTTGTTTGTTTTTAACTTGACAGGTGCATCTTACTTTTTTTTTTCTCTAGGAGAGAAGCATGGCCCTGGTGTGCATTACTAAGAGAGGCTGTGAAACCTCCATCATTAGATGTTTTCAAAACTTGGCAGGGCAAAGACCTGAACTAGCTTTGAGCACCAGTCTGGACTAGATGATCTGCAGTTTCTCGCAGCAAACATTTGCGTGGTTTTATATTAACTATGTTGCACCTGCCTGCTTACTTATAAGCTCCCCTGGAGCTTTCAAAGCAATCCTTACAGTTTCTCTTGCTCCCCCAATATTTAGCCAAGTGCCTCACCAGCTCCCTATGCTGTGTTGCAGTGTGTAACTTTAAGGAATTTCTTTTAGAAGGAGGTTAAACTTGCTAGCCTGTGGTTAGTAGGACTGTTTCTGAAGCTCTTTTGAAAGTCAGTCTCTCCTCTAGCTCCAACTGCAAGTGACATGTTATAAACCACAGTCACTTGCTGAATTTCTTCAGGGCTCTTGGTCCACACCAGCTGGCCCCGATAGTGATTGATAGCTCTTTTCATACCTACACAGTTCCTGATTTGACAGGACACCCTCTCGACACTTCTCCCTCCACCAAGTTTCCCAGAAGTCTATTTTTAATCACTGTGCTCTCTGTCTTGAGATCCTCGGCAAATAGTGACAAACAGTAAGAGCAGAGCACTGTGTGTCTGGCACACACTGGCAGGGATGTCTCAGTAAATCCTGAGTTTAAGCAGAAGTGCTGCAAGAAAACACAACATATATCCTACATTCATGCACCATCTCTTTCATAAAGTTACCTGCTCACTCCAGCAGCTGTGGTGGCTTTTCTCATGTTGGATAATCCATTTAACCCTGTGCAGGACACAATTGAACACCTTATCACTCACCTTTCATAGAGCCTCATGTCCCCATTCCAAATCCCGCATTACCACCACCCATGCACGCGATCAGACCTCCTTGGAACACTCCTGCAGTCTGACCAGAGTGGTACTGGCTTTGCAGTAACATGAGCAATTCCCAGCCAGTGTGAGCAGGGCAGCATAAACCAACAGTGCAGCCTCAGAGTAGCAGGGAACTCGGCTCTGCCTGTGCTACTTCCCCTTGGAAGGCTCCAGGTGCATTTACAGAGCTCCTTGCACAAACAGAGCACTCCGGAGCCCAGCACAGACACACATGTATGGCAGGCAGAGCTCAGCTCCCCCCACTGCCGTGGGCAGAGTATCACAGAGACAGGACTCTGGAACAACCCTTCAAGCATTTTGAGAGCCCCAGAAATGCCACAAGGTAATTCCTGGGGGCTATTCGCAGCTGCAGGGGTGATCAGAGGAGGCAGGGGCACAACGTGCCGCCAGCAGCTACTGTGTTTCTACAAAGATGGAAGAATCAGAGTGAACCTGCTAATGGAATACTTGTCACCCGTGAGCTCTGGATCTCGAGCTTGTTTTGGCAAGACAGGTTTGAAGCCGTGTTGTTAAGGTTTGTCTGCCTCCTGGTTCTCTTCTCATGAAAGTAAAAAGAGCAAAATACCTGTAATCTTCCTTTTGTTCCTTGCAGTTTGATGCTTATGATGGTTGTTCTGAAACACTGACATCAAAAGATTATGAGTTTCACACCTTTCACAGCATCTCAAATAACCAGGGTTGTACTCTAGTATCTGTTCTTGCAACCGGACATCATGGCCGGTGAGTTCACTCCCGAGTAAATCTCCTCTTTTCTCCTACTACTGCTTAGTGCAATAGTCAGTGCTGGTTCTTACTGTGGTGTGGAAATTCAGGATTCCAAACTTCATGTGTGCTCAGTGTTTCTGTGGAACTGGCACTGGGCAATAACCAAGTGACATGATGCAGCCTGGACCTCAGACTGATGGAAGCAGCCCTCAGCATTCTGAAGCAGTAATAATTTAAGAGTCTTTTTAGACCAGGATGGTTCACATGTCCTCCTCTTCCCTCACCAGCTCCCAGAGTAGAAGAGAAATTCTAGACTCAGTTTCTTCCTGGTGCTTAAAAACAAGTCTCAGGTACTCCTGCAAAGGACATGTCTCTTATAAAATCTAATTTCAGCAGTGATACTGAAATGAGAGAAGGGAAGATGAATAGAGAATGATGTAAAGAAATTTCATAGGCACGTACCACAATTTTCAATTGCATTCAACAAAGAAAGCAAAGCACCTTCCAAGGAAGGCACCTGGCAGCTAAGTGCCAGTGTTGCTCTGGACAACTTTATGAGAGATAAAGTTTGCAGATGTTACACTGTGCACTGCCAAACTTTGAGCAGAGCACGGACCACAGCTTATCCAGCCAAGTTCTCTATGCTGCAAGAAGTTGCTTCTGGTTCAGCAGTGTATGGACTCTCCAAGGCACCTGCTTGTAGGTGATACACTCTGCCACCTAATCCTCGACAGCATGTGGCACTCCTGGAGTATCATTTGGGAAGCAAGATGCCCATGGGCCAAATACTCACCCATCTGGAGACCCTCAGATCCTTCAGCAGCAAACGGCTCTTCCAAGAAATACTTGATGTTTCACAACAGGGAGTGCTGTGCAACTACACACCAGGCCCAGCTGTTGATCCAGCTTCTGATACCACAACTTGCATGATGGTTCTTCTTCATCCCATCAGACCTCTGTGTCTCTAACTTCATCTCCATGGAAAGCCTGTTAACCAAGGGTATTTATTTTCCTTCCCCACTGTTGGTGACAGGCAAATGACAAGTTTTTAGCATGCTATCACTGAAACATAATTTTCTTTTACAAGTCTGAATCTTTATAATTCTTAATTTTCCACCAGGACATCAAAAATTCCATATGCTCCTGAAATAATCAGACATTTATTGGTGTTGCGGAAACTTCAGCAATTAAAACAGTGACTGCCATGTACTGGAGAGTCCTGCTCTTTCAGATCTCTTTGTCTTGCATATGACTAAAATTCTGTTTGAAAGGAAGATGATCTCTGCGTCTTGAAGAGGTTAGGGAAGTCAAACCACACACTGACAAAGTCGAAGTAGAATCTTACATGTGACAGTAGTTAGTGTCATCTGGGCTCATAGAAACTCCTTCTGGCCTTTGGCTGTACCATTTCTGGAATCTTAATGCATGTGTTTTCTTGCTTAGACCCAGGAGAGAAAGCGCATTACAACGGTGCCGTGTGCTGCTCTCACCGGAACGAGGCTCACCACGGCTCAGCACCCAGGTGGGTTTTGAAATCAGCCTGGGAAATATGGGGGAGTTCTGGTATCAGCGAGACCTGGTGCAGAAACAGCCTGGGCAGGTCCCTCCCCCGTCCCATTCAGACTCCTCCTCTGGGAACAGCTCCAGCTGTTTGTGAAGAGCCCGGCCCGAGACGCCGCTGCCGGTGAGCTGAGCACAGCCCCTGTGCACACACCGGCTCCTGGCCCCGCACACACCGGCCCCTTCCCGAGCGCACACACCGGCTCCATCCCGAGCGCACACACCGGCTCCATCCCGAGCGCACGCACCGGCTCCTGCCCGAGCGCACACACCGGCTCCTGCCCGAGCCCACAGCGGCTCCTTCCCGCACACACCGGCTCCTTCCCGAGCGCACACACCGGCTCCTACCCTGGGTTTGGTGCCGTGCCCCCGCTGCCGCGGTCCCGCCGACACAAGGGCACTTTGGGTCTTGCTGAGAACTCAGCACTTGCTGAGGGCTGCTCGCAGAAAAAGGTACAGACTGAGCTCAGCTTTAAAGACCATCACCACAATGCAGGACCGACTGACTGAGCAGGCTTTGAACTGAGCATTCCGAAAACGGTGACCAGGTAAAATGCACAGAGAAGGGTGGGACTGTGCAGACACCTGTGGTTCAAGAGCTGCTTCACATGGTCCGAGGTAGCAAAGTTCAGAAACCAAAACATCCATCCCACAGGACTTTCAGATTTTAAAAAAGCTGAGGCTGTATCGTGTAAGGTAATCAAACAGCACAAACTCCTGAGAACTTCTGAAGGCTAATTACAAGTATTACATAAAATTCATGTACAGTTCATCTTGGTGTAAACCTCTTAACATTGTATAATAACACATGCATAGATGTATATTTGTCTCTTCTTGTGAGCAGCATCAAAATGTAGGTCTCTCAACAGAATAATTTTAGGTTGTGGGGTTTATTTTTTACAGTCCTATAGTGGACGTAAAATAGACTAACAAATCATCCTAGAGTACTGGTTTGCCCTACTAATTTCAATTTATATTCTACAGGGATACATAAATGACTTAAGTCCTGTATGCTTGCTTTTGTCTCACATTTGAAATTATACTTGAATAACCATTATAACCTGTATTAAATAAGGGGGAACTTGTATGATTATCTGCGCTAAAATAGCTACAAATTTATTCGCACAAAAGCCTCAGTAAGGCTCTCACTGTAATCTAAGGTATCACAAAAACCCATTGTTTTGCAATATGAAGCTCCATTCTGAAACTGGATGTTTGAGATGCATGAATATACTCAGCAAACAAATTCCAATCAGATTTTTCCACTAAAAAGATGAAATTTTTTCTTATTAAAAATTTGTAGCCAGGTTTTAAAAATAATTAGGGCAAAAGAGACTACAAACAATAATTGTGTCACTTCTACTTAATTTACAATGCTCAATTTCCACCCTTGAAGTATAATTTCATTATGGCACTTCAACCTAGATATTTTTAATTTGGGTAAGATAGCTTTGCTTTAAAATTCCTTGCCAAATGGAGACAAAATTTAAAATATGAGCCAGCAAAATGACACCAGATGTTACACAGTTTTACGTAACACATTACTGAACTGCTTTTTAAGGCTCAGTAACCTGAATATCAAGCTTTTGAACCAAAATTCATGCCTCTGCATAGAGCTGTGACACAAAATGATCTTACTCCAAGTTTTCCTTATGGTTTGTACTTCAACTCGATCAGTAGACCAGAGAACAACTCTGCCTGGATATTTTAAAACTTTTTGCCCCAGAAATGTTTTTAAGAGACGTATATTTGAAGTGAGAGGCTAACAATACACCCATGAATAAACCCCGCATTTCCACAACTTTGGCATCATTCCCAGAGATAAGGTGTGTGCAAGGCTCCCGAACGGTTATTATCTGACAAAATCAACTCCTTCCTTCCCTTTCTCATTCAAACTTCTGCTGTAATGCCTTTCACCTTGGTTTTCATGCCTGACATACTGGAAGCAGTGAGACACAAAGTCACTGTCCTTGTAGGACATAACCACAGGGTCAGCTTTACAGGTGGAATGACATCATTTCATCCACCTCAGCCCAGGTTAACACTCTTCCTCCCCACGTTTAAAAAACTAAGTGCCGAGACAGAACTGAATCTTCTGTTATAATATGGGAAATTTAAAGGATTCCTAGACCAAGCAGTGTATCTAATAAAACTCCTGTTATTCTTCTCTAAGCAGTCTCTTTTTATAAATCCCCTGATTTTATTCTGCAGAAGTTCAATGAACCTTCCTTTAAGTGACTTTGGTCCACCTAAGAGACCAGAATTCTAGAAACAGGTACTACTGCCTGCACAAACCTTTATTTACCAGTGTGGCTTTCCACACATGGAGATACCGACTTTGGCTTTTACTTCTCCAAAGTGTTGAGAAGTTCACGTTGTGGTTAGGAGATGTGGCGATACAGTCTGAAGGCAGCAGGTGATGGATGTGACATGTCTGCCTCTCCAATGTCCTCTCTGTCCAGAGCAGCTCCCTTTCCTCCCAACAGGGCTGCTGCTCCTGAGCCCCTCAGAGCCCCCTGGGCAGCACCAGAGCGCTGCTGTCACACACAGATGTGTCCTACAAGGGGCACCCTGGGCCATAACCTGCAGCTGCCAATTCAGTTCAGCTGGCACAGCTGCAGTAAAGATCCTCTGGCGTTAGTGAACCAATCTACCTTTGGCTAAGGACTTCTAGCAATTGCATTATTTATAATGGTTTCCTTTTTATTTACAGTAAGACTAGCTGAACCTACTGATGCTGCAAACATCTTAATAAATTACAACCCCTTAGATAGGGGACCTTTAGGGCAAGTAAAAAGAAAAATATGTACGAAAGGCTTCTGTTCCACACAGCTAAACGAACCCAGCAGTGTCCTTTATCCAAAGACACATTAACATATTACACAGAGGAAGAGAAGCAGCAGCATCAAAAATTACAGTGGCCCAGTTTTGAAAACACTTGGCTAGCAGAATTCAGGACAAATTCCAATCTCATTGTCTTCAAAAACCAAATTAACAGGCCATCCTATAAGGGCAGGCTTGATGCAGAAGAATGGTAGTTACCTAAGTTCTCTATCTTTTGAATTCAAATTCGTATTCTTGGTTTTCCTTGCCTTTTAAACAAAAAAAGCACCACATTCATGAAAAGGAACTACTGAAAAAGCCATGTGGGCTGGCTCGCCTGGTTACAGCCCCAGCTAACCAAGTATACTCTGGCTTCTGCTTAGTGATGTCCAGAAAGGAAATAAGAGAGAAATCAGTGCCATATGCATCAGGCCACACCACTTCCTCCTATGCAACTCATGCATTCCAAAACAGATTGAAAGGGAAATAGTTGATGAGAAAGGGTGTGACTCCCAAATCTTCTGTAGAAGCTTCACAATTATCATGTTAATCTGAAAATGCTGATGTCATCCCTAAGCATTCACACACAATGCTTCCACTACATAACTATCAACAAAACTAGAGGAAATACCAGACTTTTTTAAAACACTTGCTTACATAAAGCAGCATTTGCCTCTGACAGTAGCACGCCCTAATAACACACTGTTCCATGTTTCCAACTCCAGTGCCCTTCCCTTACAGCACAGGAAAGGTCACATTCTGCTGCTGCTTGTTCAAAGTGGCAAGGAGATGACACATCACATTCAACTTGTGTTACAGTTCATGAATTATTGCATCTTGTACCCAGAGCTGGTTGTACCATTTAAGGAAGAATCCATGGGAAAAAAATCCATCCTGAAATTAAAGCATCATTCTTATTAATCAAGAAACAGAGCAACATTCATGGCAATTTCCGCCCTTTTCACTTAAGAGAGCCATTAACACCCCCCATGACGTGCAAAGCCTCACCGTAAGAACTGTGCCATTTTCTCTGTGCTCTATCCCAGTTATGGTATTCTCACTACAGCTCTCCAGAGTTGTTATTGAGAGACCAACTTGTGCTTGAGAGAACTCCAAAATGCATCAAGAGACACAATACATCATCTCCAGAAAACTTCCAGCTGCGGCTGCTTTGACTGACCACAGCCTCAGGTCCAGGCACTGAATTTTGTTGTCCCAACACACAGGTGAAAAGCAAAGCACTACGCTCCTTTATCATATTTTTCATCCTTTTTTTTTTTTTCCATTTTTTTTCTTTTAGCAATTTACCTGACACTGCCTTCTTTCTGCAATCACTCAGAGGAGTGTTTCATTGCATGTTAAAAGACAAGATATGTATTGAAAGTAGCAATTTTATTTGAGTTAAAATTATTTACAAAAACCCAAAGACATACTTCATGAAACTGGTACAAACTATTTTTCCTGCCGTTGGCTTTTGCTCCAAAGATCACAGCTGAGAAATACTGTATAAAATAAAAATAGGATTGGATTCAGAAAAGTACTCTACTGTTCTAATTTCCAATTGAGAGTATTTACACAAATATTTACAATGGAAAAAATGTTACTTTAAAACTTTAAATTTGCAAGTTGACCTCAAGTACCCTTTAATGCAGAGTTATTTGAGGGTCTAACACACAAAAATGCACTGCAGTTCACAGGGTGATTTCTCCCCCCACCCTCAAAAAAAAAAATCTGCATTTGTCAGTGCTTGACAATTAGTTACATTTTAAAAAAACTGTTAAACACTGAGGTAAATCAATTCCCAATTACCAGTGTAACAAAGAAAGGTAGTTGTCCCTGCTTTCCCCCATCATCACATTTGCATCTTCTTTTCTCTTGCCATCTCTCCACAGAAAACTATGTAATCAAATTTGAAATCTCATTATATGTGTGAAAATCTCTAAAATCTGTACACTAGATGGGCCAAATATTTAATGATTTCCTCCTGATGCAGATCATCCACATACACCTCTTCCCTCAATACTGTTTTGGTTTTTTTTTAAAGAAGGGGAACACAACCTCAAAAACTTTTCTAAGTTACACTGATACACTAAGTTTTAGAAGGTGATGAGAGAAAATGCAAAAAAATATGACCAACATAAGATTTTTGCCGTTAATCAGTTACTTCCTTACAGAATTCCCAACAATCTGCATTATCAAAAATAGGAAGACATAGAAGGCAGCCACTGTATGTAAAAAATTTACAGCTGGCACTGATACAAAAGCACAAGTTCTTAACTTTATACACGGAGATAACACAAGATCTAAAAGCAGGTTAGATTTCCTGTTATTTCCCTCTCATTATACATAGAACTAATATTTTTATGGCTTCAAGTTTTACAAATTCAATGGAATACCATGATGTAACTACCTATACAGGTATTTAAAAATGTCAACGAAGCAGATCGCAGAACAGTCTGCAAATATTCAAGACCACCTTAATAAAAATAATTAATAATCAATTCTGTTGGTCTGAATAGTGAGTGCAAGAAAAAAATTGTTACAAAAGTCATGTATTTTCTGGGATTCTTTGTTCCACTTAAGTCCTCAAACACAATGCTTTGCTGTGAACTAGACCTCAGACTGAACACAATCTTAGCTATATCAGCAATTTAAGGCTTTGTGTTGTATGCATTTCAACTCTGTCATACTACAGAAGGATGAAATAGAAAGATTATGTCAGCTGGAAACATTAATCCCCATTGGTGTTTTAGCTTCTTTAAAATTCTTCCCCCTAAAGCATCCAAATTCGCTGTATTCAACACTATAAAACACACCTTGAGTTCTTCCTTGAAAGAAATTAAAACAGCATTTCCACATTTTTGCTTATCAGAAGTGTAAACTACCCTGGGATTGAGTGTTTTTAAAATATTTTTTTTCTCTCTTTATTTCATTATTTCATTTGCATTTTAAACAGGGCACAACTTTTTACAGTCACTATTCTTTTTGTGGATAACATACCCTCAAATGGCTTGTGTGTTCATGGGTCTGCATGCTCTGGGAACTACAAAGCGTTATGGTCTAGCAGGTTACAGTACATGGGCCACGGGAGCTTTAGAACTGAGAAATAGTTCAATGACCTAATTTCAATCAAAACAGTATAAAAAATAAACTATCCAATCCTCGCCTCTTTGGATTTCAACAAATTTTAAATATAGACAGTAGTTAAAATCACAAAAGTATTTAAAAATTTATATTTTATGATTTTGGAATAGTCTAGTAATAAAAAAAGCAGGAGCAAATTAAACTCAAATAGGAGCGGTGCTGCTGTCCAGAACTTCTTTATTAGAACATTTGTTTGATACCTCAGTAGCTAAGCTGCCTTTGCACCTGGCTGGCATGAAACAGTGGCTCAACAGTAAACAGCAGTTGCACTATCAGCAGCAAGTCTTTCCCCTTGAAACTTGTCACGAACAAAGCAAGAAAATAGGATAGGGAGGGCAAACCCTGCCAAAAATATTTAAATACTGCACTGCATCATAAACAGCAAGGTTTCTTTATTTACTTTGCTCAGAACCTTTTTCCCCTCATTTTTGATAGTTGCAGATTGATGTAGTAACTGTCTTTTAGAAAATGCTGAATGCATGGTTAAGAGACCAGGTAGCCTTAAAAATCCGAACACGAATGACACAGATGAATGCTCTCGGTACATCCTTCAAGGACTTCTTTCATGACTTCTTCTTTTGTCTAAGGGTAGCTCCAGCTTTCGAGTGCCTGCAGCGGAAGTTAAGTATCTAGCAGTGTTCCAAGTATTCAATCACCCTAGAGATAGATTTCTGGCCTGTTGTTCCAACAGCACACTGGAAATGCAATAGAAAAGACAAGTAACAAACAAGCATTTGTAGCACCTTCTTCAAATATCTGAGAGCTACTCTATTTTCAGAATTGTAGTATTTACAATTATGCATCAGTAAAAGCAACCAGGTTCAGGCAGCCAATTCAGAAATGTCTTCCTGGCCAATCACAATATAATGACAGACAAAATTATGACAGACAAATGGCTTTCGGTATTAGAAAACAATGCTCTTTTGAAGACACAAACTGAAAAACGTAAATGCTTCTAAAAATGCATGAAATATTAACAGAAAACAAAACTACAGAAATACCTACATACATCAGTTTGAAATGTATATTACTTACAGTAAGGTTCATGAAACTGAGAAATTTTTTGAGCATTTCAGTCATTATCGAGAAGTCCCCTTCAGGTAAGTACTCCCTCACAGTAGTCACATTGATCTAAGAAATAAAACAATCTTGTCTTATTTGGGAAACATTTTTCTGACACAGACCTACAATGCTCTGCATGTGAGATGCATTAAGATAAGTATATTGACAGCTTAATGACAGGCTTTTGCTGCTATCTTTATGATGTAAGTCTCTTTTAAGCAATACTCCTATCTTTACTGCGTTTATGTTTCTAGAAAACTATTGCTAAAATAATTTTTATTGTTGGTTTGTTGAAGTTTTTTTCCTAAAAACAGGATTAAAAAAAAAGAAAAAAAAAGGACTATCGGACATTCCCAGGACCTGCAAGATTGTCAAGAACTAAAGCCCCCCACGAGATCACGCCCCTGACAGGGAGAGGCTCTCCTTTACAGCTGTGAAGGGCTCAGAATTACTGATCTCATGGTCAGTCTCGCTCTGAACACTGAAACTGTCATGGACTCTGATCAGTCCCAAGGCACAGAACAGCACCTTAAAGCCATTTCTGCACCCTGGCAAAGTTGGACAAGCTGAAGGCAGACCTGAACTCATTTTCATGTGAATGTATTTTTGATAGGAGACTTTCCTGAGTTCTCAGCCATTGGAGTTCCATATTTTTGACTTCAGCTTTCTATTACGTATTTCCAATCTGAGATAATTATTTTGAACTAACAGGGACACACACAAGTTCATCTGATTTCAATGGAAGAAAAAACTAAGGCAGACTGAGAAATAATAAATAAGTCTGATGGCAACTTGCTTACTAAATCTATTGAGAAGGAACAGGCTTAGCCAATTTTCCTCTGCCTTTCCAAAGTTAATTCTTTTGCTGGCTACAAGTAAGGGGAGAGAGGTAAAAGAGGTCAAATATTCAGTTCCAACTGTTTTTGATAAACACAGTGAAGTTGCGAAAATTTGTTTTGGCTGGAATAACTCTGGCAACTCTTCCCAAAGCTGTATACATTAGTGTAGCTTCACCAATGTATTGCTCAGAGTGACACCCAATTTAACAAACCCATATTAATGCAGCAAATTATCACTTCATTAAACATTACAGTGGACTTAAGATCAACTTATTCCCTTACTGGACTCTCCTGGCAGAGACAGCCTAGAAGCAATGCTGTGTATGAGGCCACAATGCAGTCTTCCATGTGCTTCCCAGCGTGCTGAAGAGCTGTAAAAGAGACAACAGTCTATTGTATTCTCTAAGCAGCTGGTATCTTTTACTGCTGCAAATACAATCCTTCATTATCACTTGGCAGAATGCTTTTTCCTCAAACAAAACGAGCTTTTGGACTGAGATTTCAGAGACCAGGAAACGCCACTCTTACTGACTCAGCAGCACATTCTTGACAAGAAAAATGGTCCTCATTCACTTTCAACTCATTCTGCTGCACAGTATTTTGTCATTTGCCATTTCAATGTGCAAGCTGTATGCTGAACACCCCAAACTACCAATGCAAATGTTTCATGTGATACTCTATGCCTCTAAGACTTCCCCCAAAGTAGTTTACTGTATTAGTGATAACAGGCACAGCAATTTTTGCTGATGACTCAGCATTTTGGGAGAAACTACAAATAACTGCAGACACCAGTTGATGGAGCTACAGAAAGGAGGAAGGATATAAAGCAAGGCTGGAGAAAGTAATACACCACACCCATTAACATAAGATGAAAACACTCTTGAAAGTCATACACTGCATCTAGTCGTAGAAGATTAAACAAGAAGGAATGATGTTTCAGACCCATTTTCCCGAGACAAATTGTGTAACAGACCAGAGATACTCAAATTCCTGGAAGAAGCTACCAAAAATGCAGCACATCAAGGCACTACGCTGGTACCTCAGATAGCACTGATGAAGGGAGAAGACAGACACAAAGCAAATGGGGACAGAAGACGCAAACAGGGAGAGGAAGGGGGGGAAAAACCCAACCCTTAAAGTAGCTTGAAACAAGAACTCTGGAAAACAAAATTAATTATGTTATTAATTAATAACATAATTAACAGAGGCAGGTAACTTTCAAGGACTGTTCCAGAAAAATGAGGTAACACCCTAAAAGCCATCCTTTCAAGAATATTTTGTACATGGAATGTCCTAAAAAGATCTAGGTGGTTTTTTTTTTTGTTTTTTTGTTTTTTTTTTTAACTTTGTGTGTTTTGGGGTTTTCTTAGTTTGTTTTTTTAAGAAACAGATAAAAGTAGCATGACTACTTCTACATCTCATGCTTCAGATCTGAATGGCTCCTATTTATGCAGCAGTTTCACCTGGGAGACACTGAGGAGCTCTCAGCCCTAGAGACTGGGCGGAGATAGGAAGCAGAGGACAAGGTGGGATTTCATGCAATCCCACTGCTCTTCGCCTTTTCTTTTTTCTCATCGCAGCCAGACAACGTACCTTTATTAAGATCAAGTTCTTCATCATCTTCCTCCTTCTTCTCCTTCTCCTCAGTACTATCTGACTTCTCAGTGGAGACCCACTGGATCTCCCCACTGGTCTCCTGCCACTCCCCACTCTTGTCATGCTGAGCAGTGGGAGCCTCTTTGATCAGCTCGTCCGTCTGGCTCTCGGCCAGCTGCGCCGCTCGCTCGCACTCCAGGAACAGCTGGGGGGGATTCCAGAAGCTCTGTCAGAAACCAACCCCTAAACCCACTGACTTCATACTTCCTGGTTCATTTCCTGCTCACAATTAATACAATTAGCCTTCAATACTTTTCTTAACAATAGCCTTTTCTTCTTCAAAGGAAAATATCATCTGGCCCAACAGCAGCGCTGTGCTCCACAGCAAGATCTCCCTGCCTGGTGCTGAACCACTTGCCAGGCTCCTCTCGGGCATCATAAAAGTTTAATCACTTTCCTTGCGACACAGCTCAGAGACTAAAAGCTGCCATAATTTCCTGTCCATTTTTGTTCTCTACCAATTTCCCTTTTCTTTTCATGCTAACTATTCCTTCTTGGCTTTCTCAGAGCAAAAATATGAAGGAGTCATTTAAAATGACTTTGCAAAGAATGTGAATGAACTAAGAATTTCATATTAGGCACTTATTTCTTGTGAAGTATTTCCCAAACCATACAATCACCAGTTTTAAATATTGCTTTGCCAAGCTACATACTTTAGGATATTTAGCATTATTATTTTTACTGATTTTTTTTGTCTGCTACTGGACTGCTATTTCACAAACTGCTAAGAGTATCCATAAAATTAACTCCACTGAAAAAAGATATCTGTAATTTCCTTTCAATTTTTTCATTTTAGTTTGCACAGTGAAATTTGTTTACCAAAATTATTGATGGATTTATTTTGTTTAACAATTTCTTTTTTTAAATTTCTTAATTTTATTGGTGGATTTCTTTTTTTTTACAGTCAATTTAAGAATGCTGTTCCGCATCCATAATCATTACATCTGTATTTTATTGCTTTTTATAAAGGATGATCCTATTTTTAAATTTAAAGTTGCAAAGTCCCAAAAACATAGTACTTAAAAAAATTATGGAAGCCAAGTATGTAAGTGAAAAGTAGCTTACAGCTGGTTTAAAACAAAAGCCAAAGCAAATAATCTAGCAACAATAAAACCAGAAATAAACAGCATGGGAACAGAAGAGTTTTAGTGGATGTCTGTAAAGCACTGTCTTTTACCAGGGAAGCTGTTTCTGCAATGGACAGTGCTGCACCAGGCAGGGCTGTGAGCAGCCATCTTCCCCTGCCTTGCTCCACTCCTCAAAATGCTGAACAGAAAAAGTGACACATTTTCATTGCTGAGTGCCCTTCCCCCTGATAATGAGAAATGGGAACTGCTGCGGGACTAACACTTCTCACCTGCACTAAAGCCTGAACAGCATCAATCTGTCCAGGGATCTTTAGGCTCTCGTCTCCTTCGCCCGCGCACAAGGAGTCAAAAGAACACGATGTTTCCATGTTGACAAGGCAGTGCCTGTTCCGGGCACTGTACTCCACGAGATTGATCAACAGACCCAATCCCTGCAAGATTGGAGAGACAAAATATATCACACACATTGGAAAAAAAGTAATTTAGCAAAAAAACATCTATTTATCTAAAGATCTTTGGCCTTATCTCTCTGAGAATACAGAACTTATGAAACAGTCTGACAGATAGGGGGATCAGGATTCAAAGAAATACAAGATAGAACAAAGCTCCCTGTACAGGAGAACTTTTATGTAGGAATGTCTAGTTTTCCAATTCTGAACGTAAAAACATTTTTGGAGCTGAGGGTTCCTTTACAGAGGTTAGAGATTCAGATGTCCAACCCTCAGCTTATGTTTGTAAGAGATCCTTCACACACAACTTCACTGCTCCTATTAGGCCACTCTGACCCATTTTATATGAGCTGAGGTAAATCTGACAAAGCTTTTAACTCAAAACAATAACATCAACTATATTTCCAAAACTGTAAAGATGTTTGAAAATTATTAATTCACGCACTTATTTAGCTAAATCTCTTAGCTCAACAAGCAGTGAGTGCACTTTTTCCCACCAAACACAGGGAAAAAAACCTCAAACCCACCAAATCCTTACAGAAACTTTAAATATCTCACTTTAGGTATATATCTGGTCACTGAAAACTGTAGGGGAAACCTCTTTAATGAGGAACCAGAGCAGCTCAATGCACAAGAAGGAGGCAAATCATTTTCTGTTGATGTAAGAAGCACAAGAACTTACCAGCACCCGAATATCAAATCTCTGTTCTTGAGGTAGGAACTTCGGAACCTGAAGCACACAATTCATGGCTGTGCCTATCAGACCATCTTGTTCACCTGTTTTTGTGCTACCCCATTCTGCAAACCAAGAGTTCAGAGGCTCAGGACTGAAAACACTCATATTTAAAACAGTAAGCAGCCTAATAAAAACCTTTTGGCTCTAATGACAAACCTCTCAGCCCAAGGCCTCATCTGAACCTTTCATACTTGCAATTCCTCATCCAGCTTGCAAAGACAAGTTACTGAGGGCTGTAAGCAAACATCTACCACGCATTACTGCTTTATAGCACTGGACTTGAAAAACCATCATCAATTAAAAAAAAATATTTACACTAATGATTTCTTTGACACTTCACCATAGAATATATAAAAGTTTGTTGTCTTACCATTATCATTTGTCAGGTTGAGCAAGACCCCAATGATGGCCCTCATACAGTCTTCCACGGCTTTACCCACGTGGTTAGTTACATTCTGGTGAGGCAGAGACTTATTGTCTGGTAAACAGATACTGTCTTCAGCACGATTATATCGCTGGATTAACTCCTCACAATGCTGCAGTGCCCTGCAGGGAGAAGGTGAACAACAAAATTATCTTCCTAACATACAGAGCATTCCACCTTTATAGTTATTTCACAAGTAGAAAAACCTGAAACACAGAGCTTTAGGCAGAATTTTTCTGATACCCAGTCTGTAGGGGCAGTTAATGAACTTATCGCCTATAAAATATTTTATAAGCTCAACTGAAAATTGTGAAAACAGAAACCTGGAAGTCTTAGGGCTTTATCAGCTTGATATTTCAGGAGCAAGTTAATTTTCCTTTCCAGCTTCATCACATGGTCTTACAAAAAACTATCTCCTCTTCCTACAAACCCAGCCTCTCACATCCTCTGACCATCAAGGCACAGCACGATTCTGACAGTGTTACCAGAATGTTCTCTTGTTCTCCATTTCCGTTCAGTCAGGAATGACACATGACTTCCCAGCAGTAAAATCCTAACCTTGTAACACCAGTGGACCACAGATTCTACTGCATCACATTAGTTTCATGTTAAACCACCACAGTGCTTTCAGTTACAAACAAAACCAGAAATGTCAAAAATATATACTGGTTTAAATAACATCTTGAACTGTGGTTTGCCTCATTTTAATTTACAGAAATACTCCAAATACCGAACCTATAACCACGAAATCGTGCAAAGTCCAACTTTCAGCTTCATTTGTTCTCTTACGAAGAGCAATACAAGCGGCAGAGAGGCTCTGCCAGGCAACTGAGACCTCACCCCAATTGATAAATGGGTTAGAGGTGTTTGTACAAGAATCCCTGCCAGGGAGAAATGCCAAGAACAAAATTTCACGATTTTAATTCTTAGTTATACTGTCAATTCTGCTATGTTCCATTCCAGTAAACACTTCAGCATGATGAAAACACAATAAATGAATGTTGCTTCACCCTCTTCTGTGCTCCTACCAAGTACAGCAGGAGCTGAATCCAGCGTCAGCAGCTTCTACAGACCCAGCAGTAGCAGCCCTACACACTGGCAGTACTCAGGGAGTTGTCCATAGCCCCATCTACATTAACTTTACTCAATGAAAAGCAACAGTGGAAATTTTGGGGGTTTTCACCCCAATAATCTTCTGGTACAAGGCACTTCTTTTTTTACCCTGTCATGTGAGGTATTTTGCAAAACTGGGGTTTTGGGGGATTTTTTTCTACAACTTACTTAGCTGAGGAGACTATGAGCTGTGAGTCTTTGTATGCTATCAGATAGCTCTGATTTTCTGGATTATGCACAGTTACCTAAAGAGAGAAGGAGAAAGTAGTATTAAAAATAAGGTTTTTTCCCCTGAAAGAGAAGCATTCCCTTCTACTACTACTACTACACTTTATTCATTTCCACATTTCTTGGTTATTACCCAGTGTCAACTTTCACTTCTCATTTTTCTGTATTTCCTTGGAGTTTTCATCTCTAAATAATTGTGGCACCAAAGATAAAACCATCTTCCCTGATAAAGTACAGAAACCATGCAGCTGAATGTTTTGCCACAGCAGAACCCTGAATCCACATTCCGGGACTACAGCATCCCCAGGGTGTATACAGAACAGAATTATATATATGGTATTTTAAGGACTTGACATCAAATCCACTTATGAGAGCTTATTACGAATCCAACTGTAACACACAGCGTTTTCCTTGATTCCCTTGACTGAAATTTGGAATAAATGTTCAGAAACAATAGAAGTTCTTCTCTTGGACTAGCATGATTTAGTATGTTTTGAATTTTGTCATCTCTGCCAAGGTTCTAAGGATCTTACTATATCACAAACACCCCCAAGTCCAAATTTGAATATTCTAACACTAGACAAGGCTCTTCTACTCTTGCCTGGCAATTCCATCTACTGAATATAAAAGCAGAAAATTACTCTGATTTTTTTTTTCCCACAGCTGAGAAGAAAGGTAAAGAGAAATTTTAAGACACCCTTCAACAACTGCTCACGTTTCTCAATTTTCAGCCTGCATTTACACTATCTTTAGGTTTGTTCTTCTATTTTAGTGAAGAAAACGAGTGACCACTGTAGCTATTTGCCCTCAGCTTTCGGTTTAAGGTGTTGAGCGAGATTCATTGACCTCTACTCTGATCCCAAATGTTCTCTGATGTGCAGAGATGTGCTGCTAGAACATAAAAAGGCTCTTCTGCTTTCTTAGGGTATCACAGAAACAGAGAAACGCCAGTAACCAACATCAAACTCAGTGAAACAAGGCATTACAGAGAAGCACACACCATCCCTGTCATGTAAACTCTACAAAAGCACCACGCATTCTGATTTTCTTCCAACTTCTGAAAGAAATATTCACAACCTGCCTTTACACACTCAGCTGATGACAGGACTCGTTTGCCTTTCAGGGCCACTTTCTCTTTCAGCACTTCCCCAGCTGATGGTTCAAAGTAGCAATTCTTAGCATTGATTTATTGCTTCTAAGAAAATCCCACTTCTATAATGATCAGTTATTACTAGACACACACACTGGAGAGTCAAACTCATCCATAAACAGCAGCTTTTAGTAGAAACTTAAGGAAAAGCATCATGTTATACTTGAGGGGTTTTTTTTACCAAAAATAATCTTGGAATGCAGTACACACATACAGAATAGTAAAATAAATTTTCAAATGTTACAGAAACACTGATAAGCATCAGAAAGTTAGTACAGTCTACAAAAAACTAAAAATCAACCTTACAGAGCTATAATGTGACTATATACTGAAAGAATGTAAACCAAACCTGCTTAAGAAGCAGCTTTCAGAAATGCAAAGGGTCTGCTCATACTCACACTTTCTAAGACCCGTAAACATCTCTCTGCACCCCATAATGAAGCAACCAACTTCTCTTCGTTTTCATCACTGCTTAGGTGATCCACACATTCTTTAACTAAAGACAAAAAGAAGATGTTTCCCTCCGTAAGTAAGAGGTCTTCAAAAGCCAGGTGTACAAACTAACCAGCAACTCAAGAGATGTTATCAACCTCATTTTACACTTTGCCCACCTCTAATGGCAGGAAACATTTATGAAGACATGATCAGCACTCCAAAATTTTTCATTTCTCCAAGTAAAAGAACAAAAAAATCGTTACAATTTTGTCTTTACAAGTTTGAGATTGTTGTTACAAATTACCTAACCATATATTTTATTTTCTCCAGCCAGTAGGAGTGTCCAGCACACGACTGTGTGCCTGAAGTCTAAGGGAGTTTTTTAGAAGAGGAAAGAGGGCAAGCACACACTTCGCAGATTTTACAAGTCTGAAACCATAACTTGAAGTGGTGTTCAAACTGAATACTTTCATCTCTGCAACCCTTCCTCCGTTCTCCCACTGCTTACTTAAGACCAAGCTTTATTCAGGTCAAGAATTCATTTAGAAATGTCCCTTTTCCTACCTAGGAGATTCTGATCAACAACACATTAACTGAGACACATCTTTGAAAAAATAATGAAACAACCAACCCAACACTCCCCCCGCCCCCCAATTTCTTGTTGAAGGGTTCAGTTCCTTTGGTATATTTTGTTTAAAAATATCTGGTCTGAAAATAATTCTAGAAGACTATAAGGAGATTCTATTCTAGAATAAGTATGCTGTACAGAGATTTTTAACAGCATTCTGTCCAAGCTTAAGCCATTTTTATTCTCATACACTGCAATGCAACACTACACATTCTGTTTAACATGAAAACTACTTTCAATCCCACCTGCAACAGATTCAAATCACTAATATTTCTTAGTTACTTGATATTGAATTGTGCATTTTATTTTTAACACGGCTAGGAAAAATACCTAATGTTTGTATTTTTAACCGCAGGAAATTAACATTACAAAAAGCAAAAAATTTTATTAAAATTCACTATTTTTTCATGCTGTCAAAGCCATACCCCCCCGTACCTTTATCTACAATATGATCCAGACCACCCAGAAGTCGCAGCTCTTCTTTAAACCAGTCCCCAGCTCGCTTTGAGGTGAGAGACAGTAATGTCTCCATTGCCAAATGCCCAGTCTGAAAGAGGGAGGTTCTGGAATCAGTGAAAGCACCATACGCAGCTGCAGCCAATACAGCAAGTCATACAAACACATGTCACATGAAAACCAGAAAAAACAAAGTATCCATGCTGAGAAGAACCACCACCAGAGGGAGCAAGAACAGACTGGAAATATGCATACCTTAAAAAAAATTACAGCACCGATAAAAAAACCTACTTTGCATTTTCACATTTTCCTTATTTTATTAATAGCTTAGAAAACCCAAGCAGGCTCCTGTCATCTGTTTCTCTTGTTATCGAAATAAACAAGTAAGGAAGTAAACGGACAAATCAGCCAGGCAGTAAAAAAATCAAGAAAATCCCCAGTGAGAACAAGTTCTCAGTCTCTCAGATACATCGGCTTTGCTGCTCATAGATCACATTTCTTTCCAATGTAGGTATCTTGTACTTTTAGTTTTAAACCTACAGAATAAAGCAATTAAACTGAACAGCTGCAGAAAATCCTACTCTATTTACTGATACACTTTTTTGGAAAAAAGAAGGAACACATATATATATATATATATCCAACAACAGTGAAGGTCCCTGCAAATGGAAGTAGAACAGTACTTACCAGGCTTGAGCAAACACTCCACTGTCTCAGTACCAGCCCTCCCCTCACCCCCCAGCATCTCCAGCTGCTTTCCCTGCCGTCAAACACTTGATTTCCAAGGAGGAAAAGAAAGCTGAAGATCAGACAAAGAAGAGTTACCACCCCGAGTTGTTTCTGGGCTGTAGGAGCACGCCCTGCAGCACACTGTCACTATGAGCACAAGAGTAAGAGCACTTCTCCAGAGCAAAGAGAAGCATCCTTGGGTCAGCAAAGTGTTGTGTCGATCAAGAGAACGCAAGCAGCAGCAAATCTACAGCGGGTCAGTTCATTTCCTAAATACCTTCACCACAAAAGCTCAAAGGCTGCACAATATTTCAAACAGTGATTACTTTCCTGCCAGAGGGCAATAAGACCTCAAATAACACTAGAAGAATATAATCTGCTATTTGTACACACCTAATAAGGACACTAATTTTCTCCTTTTATTTTAATAAAAGCAATGAAACCTCGTAACCCTTTTGAGTAAAGTAATCCATGACATTGAATTTTTTTATCAACTACTACAAAACTTTAGCACCAGAGGCCCAAAGCATGGTTGCCTTAACATTTCAGCCTTATGCTGAGAGTGAAAAGCAGAATAAGCTCTTTCACCATCTGAAAACAGAAGTCACTCCTGAAGGTTTTTTGTTATGATGCAACAGTGAGGAGGTAGCTACAAAAGCAGGAGCTGCAGAGGGCTGCCCGCACTGACAGGTGAGGGCCATTTGCTGAGGTGAAGGCCAAGCTCTTCAAATTCATCTTCTTCTAATGCAGCACAAGGAGCCTGGAACAAATTCAACGTGCACACACCTTCTCAGTTTCTGGGTTATGTTTTTACAGAGCCTTTGAATATTCCAAAATTAGACCAGCCTAACTTCTAGACAGACACACAAACAACATTGTCAGTGGAAAGAGGGAGGCAAATTGATCACTTTTGCTTGATCCGTGTAAGATTCAGAAAAGCAAAGGTATGACTGGTGAGGCACAAACTGGAGGTATAAAAACATCTGCTGCAATCCTTCTGTTTCTCACCGGGTATGTCTGAGTCTAGAAAAGCACAGAGCTTTTCTCCACCCCCAGAAGATTTTTATCTTTGTTTGCATTTTCTGCCTGTCATTTAGTACAAAACAGAGTTTACTTATTGTATCTCATGACAGGGATCTACATGAAAGCAGCTTGATCTTCAGCATATGAAGTTCCTTATTGTCTCAACTTACCATTGCTACTATTTTAAACTGGAAGAGAACCTAATCACCTCATTTGGCTTGCAAATATTCTCTAAATACTATACAGTCTCTGCTTCTAGATGGTGCAGCTGGGAGGAAAACAGTTTCCATCTGTGAGGTACTACAATATTCAATGCATTTACAGCAACAGCTCGAAATAAATTTAAGAAATAGAGCTGTCTCAGGGAAAACCCCTCAAATAAAGCAGCTGAAACTGATGGCCTAGGATATTAATGCTCTTTACTCATGACAAACTTCCTCACAAGACAGAGACCCTTTTGATACACCCTCTCCGTTTAAAATCCATGTCTAAGAAAACACAAGAACAGAACTACAGTTCATAAAAAAGCAACAGGCTAGATCAGATTATGAATCTGAGAAAAGCTCAAGCAGGAGACAGTGGTCTTTGTGGCTGGATGCTTTAGCAATGAGGAACCTGCACCAGCTGTTCCAGCCTTAATAAAGGGAGCTGTCTTACATTTTACAGTGCAAGAGATATCCTGGCACCGACAAACTCTGCTATGTGAGCTGCCTTCAGTGCCAAAACAGCACTGAAAGAAGACTCTGATTATACCAAATCCTAGCTGATCACCAGCAAGAAAACAAATTTCATTCTGTGGTGGTATTTTCAGACCGTAAACTGAAAGTGCAGAATATAACCTCATATTCATTCTTTCTTTGCAGACTTCCAAGGCCAGAAAGTTAATTCATGCTCCCTGCTGGCACCTTTCATATGTTTGTATGAAACAAACCTAAAATTGAAATTTGTAATCCACTGTCATCGCAATCTGATTACCAAAATTAACAGTGATGTCATGGATATTTTCTTCCTTGCCCAAAATTCAGCTTTTGCTAGAGCTACAGAATAGTGACTCTTGGTACCAATTCAGCTCTGTGCTCCATTGCCAGAATTTGGAGGGAAAACACCCCAACAAAAGTCTTCCTAAACTGACACCAAAGTCCCGAACGCTACAGAATAAAGTGCCAGCTCAACAAGGCACATAATCTTTTAGTCTAACTGAATATGGAACACAATCCTGACTGCGCATTACTGCCAGGAATTGGAAAATTACTTGCACAGACAAAGCTCTGAAAAGTTCACCTCATAAGCAATAAATCAGAAGCTTCTCCTGTTGGGGATAAGCATTACAGAAAAAACAGCAAAAACCCTAATAACAATCTTGAAATGAATGTATTACAGGATGTCAAAACATTAAGAACATACTAACATCCACTATACTGAAATATGGCAAAAGCAAGAACACATTACTTCTTTTTGTCATTTATAGCCACTCATCTAATCAGTCTGACAATCAATTCTTTAAATACACTCTTCTAAAAAGCCTTGCAACTTATCCTTTCTATAGTCTAAGCTAGCTTGATCATCAAACCATGGCCAAATTTATTTTTGAACAGAACCAGCTCACTCTGCTGCAGATGAAGGTATTTTCATAAAGAGCAAGTAGGTTTGAGAAAGGAAGGAAAAAAATTCATCCACATGCATGGTAAAGAACAGAACTGCCACCACACTTGGGTAGGGAAAAATCAGTTTCTGCAGGATAGGTTTTGTTTTTCAAATGTGAAAACCTGAACCACAGTTTTAATTTAGCACACAATACTCTTATTCCCATGCACAAAACTTTGTGTGAAAGTACTTAGAAAGCTTAGGCAAGGAAATGGAGTGAAATAATCTAAGTGTGGGCTTCAAACACAGTTATTTCGTGTTACTTGTTTGCAGCTGCTCCCTTTAACTAGCTACCCATAGCAGGGGAAACGGACACTCAGACAGCTGAAGAACATCCTAACTTTATCCTACTAACAACCTTTGAAAAAGGTAATTCCAAATTTGAAGAGAACATTTGCAGTGCAGTCAGGTATACATCGAAGGCAGATGAAACACCAGGAATCCTTTGCTGGGGATATGAAATGAAGGATGATGCTTGCAAGTTGCATTTTATTAAGCATTCCACAACTGCCAAGGCTTTCCAATAAAAGCATGTTACCCACCGTGATGTTTTCGAGATCAAGATGTTTGTTGTGAACAGTTTCACACAGTCTCCGAATTTTTTCCTTAATTTTATTCATGTCTTTTTCATTCAGCAGCTTGGCAGAGGAAGCATCTTGTTCCAATTCCAGAAGCCGAATCATCAGATCTAGACTAGCTCTGTCTAAATCCATGTTCAAGCGATCTCTACTCAGGATGTACATTAGAGCTGCTGTACAAAGGGATAAATTCTGGGGTTGGGAGAGAAAGGAAAAAATCAGTTAGCTTTTACTAATAATTTTAGGCAGACCTTGTACTATTTTTAATAAACAAGCTGAAGATTCATAGAAGAAAATGCCTGACAGGCCCCAGTCTTAGCACTTGCATGAGCATTCACTGTTGAATGGAGATTCCTTCTAGCAAGTTACTAATGCATTCTCCTGACAAATAAAACTGAGACATAAAGCCCTCAATATATTTACAAAGCCCTAGTAGAAAAGCAGGGTTTTCTACTTTTTAGGGACTCAGTGTTGCAGACAGAGCAACCAACAGTAACTCCAGTAACACAGTATTAGAGAAGAGACAGATGGCAGGGGAAAAAAGTAGAACAGCTCAGGGTACATGGCAAGGTAGGTGAACATTCTGGTTGGAGGAGATGAACTGGTGACAGCACCAGCAGATCCAGAGATCGTGGGGACAGTGTCTGCAGGGAGGGGGTGCCTGGGGACATAAATTCTACTTCTGCCAAACAGGTCTGTCGGTTCAGTTTATCCAACCTTTTCCAGCATAAACACCTTTTCTTTCCAGGGGAATTCTGCTTTTTGGAAGTAGCCCGAGTATAAACTAGCTTTCCCCTGTTCCCTTGTCCATCCCCATCAGTGCTTAGTAAGTGAATGTTATTAACCTGACCGCCTGTATCTTACATAGAATTGGTGGAGGCACATCTGACTGCTAAAGAACACTTGATTCCTATTGAACAAGGAATTAAATTCTACCTTCACGAGGCTCCAGAGAAGCCAAGGCAGAAGATGACTGTCAGGAAGGGATGGCAGTGAAGCAAAGCCATCCAGCCCTGGTGTCTAAGTACTGCACTTGCACTGAGCTCCAAGTTGCAGGAAAGAGGAGAAATGCTCACTGGGAACAGAGATGTGCTGGGCACAAAACTTTCACTACACTAACTGGAGGAGTTGAGAGCTGGGGGTGTGTGGGCTATCTGCGTGTCCTACTGAGTTCAGCCCTCAGGAATCAACATGCTGCATGCATCCATCACAATTGTTTCTGTTTAAGATAAATTAAACAAACCAATTCTGGAATATAAATGTTGTACAGCTCATCAGGAAAGAGCAGAATTCTGTGTTATAGCAGAATAACATCTTGTTCAGAGTTCAGCCAACCACCAAAGCAATCATTATCCTCTGTTTATTTTAGAAGTAAGTATTAATCATACCTGGTCATACTAAGCAGTACCAGCATTTCCAAAACAGGATTAGGCAGCTGACTGTCTACCAAAGGCTATGTCAACACTCCTTCCTGTCTGAGTTAAGGAAATCCTCAGGTGAATGAAGACTTTAATCTGACCAACTACCAAGGATGCATTTGAACTACTGAAGGAAGGGTTTCCAAATGTACACCTTTCATGAATACATGAAGACAGGCTTGTTACAAAAACCCACAACAAACTCTTAGCTGTGAGCACCGCTAGCCCAGCCTCTTATCACTACTGCAGCCTCGCCAGATGGAAGGCAGCCACTATCTATGTGACCTGCCTGCAGAGAGTATACCCTGGATTTTCATTTACTTTCTCCAATAAGCCTTGCAATTTCATCAATTACAGAAATTGTTTACTCTTCATTTACTTGCAGCTGGCTTAAACTGTATGCGTCAGGTTCCTTGAAGAACTGGGTTCTTCCACAATAGCAGTGATTAAAACAGGACACAGGAGTACACACATTCCAGAGGAACCAAAGGTTACCTAATCATTATTCAGCCAATGTGGGACTTCAACATCTATGAAGAACTGTATTTTAATGACCAGTATTACCTAGGTGGAGTTTCCTGGTTTAAAAAAAAAAAAAAGGTGAAGGTCCCAAGGGAGTTTCTATCAACCAGAAAGTATACAGCAGTTAACAGAGGGAAAGTGCTGCATTTACAATCTGGGCTGCCATTATTTAGGCATTTCAAAAAGTTAGAGACTGTTCTTAGATCATTACTCAGAAATGCCTTACAGATACTCCGAAGTCTGGGAAGGGCAACCACACTCACTGTGTAAACCTCTGTACCAAGCCCTAGCCTGTTCCAGGTTCCCTTTTATTCACCCCGATCAGCTTCCCATTATGAAGGGAGTGATGGTTCTTCTTCCCTCTGCATCAGCTCTGCCAGCAACTCCCTTCAGAGCTGCCACCCAGGTTTCAAGGCACTTAAATGTGATCAGATCACCAAGACACCATGTAGGAGGTTTCAGGCTGCAGGAGAGCTGCTGGAAAAGCAAAAAGGATGGACTGGCTCTGCGTAAGAAGAGCCAGGTTCCTGCCACAGCACATACACGGGAGGGACTCAGGCCAGTAAGCCTCCAAATGCTGATGGGCAACAGAAAATAGAGATGGTACAAAAGTAAGGACCTCAAATGTGAACGGTGCTTACAGCATGCTTACAACCTGCTTTAGCTTCAAACCAGTGATATGGGTTCTGTAAAGCTGGTTTCTCCTCGTCCCTATAGGCTTCATCCTGAAGACAACAATTCTACATTTGGCTCTGATCTTCTCCAAGTATTTAATTAACCACACTGCCTGAAAGCTATCTCATGCCCTACCATATACACAATTCTGAGCTTGGAATGACGGGAAAATTGTTGGTACAAATAATTTTTGACCAGTATTGTAAGAGAACAAAATACCTAACCAAAGAACCAAATCAATCCTTCCAGACGCCACCCTTGCAGACTGCTGTAGAAGAGTGATTTTTCTAGAGTGAGCTTCCCCCATCCCATCCTATTCCTCAAGATGTGTAAAACACATTCTGCCTCCAAACAAATGCAGAGAAGACAAAAAAGTAAAATAAATAGCATTTGCTCTACACATAAATTTCATGGCATATCTAACTATGGATTTGTACTCCATATTTCTATAGAATTCAGGAAAATAGCCTAGTTTGAACATGGACTCCAGAAATGGCAGACCATTTACACCCACTCTCATCCTTGTCTTCTCTTGCTTGTTCTATTTATATTCCAGCTTGTGGGAACAGATGGTTATTTTCTATGGTTCAGCACTACATATAATGCACTTTTATTTTTTTTTAAGTTATTCTCATGCTGGAGACATTATAAAACCACATTTCTGTGCTTAACTGCTGACAGCTATACTGGAAATATAGTTTTTTATTTTAAAAATTAGTAATACTTCAAAATCTTTACAGAGCATCACTGAAGAGACAAAGTCAATTAAAAACTTATGCATAAACACAAGTCTACAAGAAAAATTTGGTGGAACAAGTGATTTTCATGTGGTTATTCTAGGGTATAGCTCTGTAAGATAGCTGGTTATTTTGTTTTCCCTGCTGGTTAAGGAAATGCCAACTGTCAGTTGCCAGCACTCCTTATGGAAATGTTAAGAGTCTCCTACACACTCAGTCTATTCCATTGCATCAGAACAATGAATGCAGTATAAACTCATATTTATTTCCATTAACAATGTCATTGTGGCAGTTTTCCCATCTTCAAAAGACTTTAAGAAAATATTAACCAAATAATTGTGTGTTTTTAGCTCAGTTCCTACTTATTTCACAGGGATTTGAGCCATGCATGCAAAGCCAAGGGTGGTTTACTCTTCTTCAGTTACTTTGAACTGAGATTTAGTGGAGAAATTTTTATTCATTTGGAAAACAATAAAATTTCAGTGAAATAATTCGTGAATGAGAGGGCAGTATAGACAGACAGCGTGCTTCTCCAGAGATGACTGTGTTGAAGCACATACTGTCAGTAGTTAAGGCACGACCATTAGCATTTAGCAGGAGTAGTTTGAAAAGTCAGTAATTTCACAACACTAACACCTGTACCAAGAATGTACTGTAATGATATTCAAACATTAACTAGCAATTTTTTTCTTTGACAAAAGGGAGCATTTCATCAAATATACCGAAAATAGTGAATATAATCAATGCTTTTTGTTACTTCAGACTAATAATAGCATGCAATTTCCTTTTGAACTTTATGTGCTAGTTCTTTTGAAAATGAAGGAATAATGGTAACTGTTAAAAGACAGCCAAAAATACACCCAGCAAGCCTGTGCATTTTCCAGGGAACTGTAGCTGTCCTCTGCTGATCTGCAACTCAGTGGTGGCAATTGTCCTAAATAGAGTGACTGTACCTCATTTATTTCTAGTATCACTTGCACTATTTCGACGGCTCAGAAAATAATGAAGTCATTGAAGCTGGTGCCTATGTTTTACAGTTAGCCATTGCTAATTTTTGAGGGAGATGGAAAATAAGCTATTATTCTAAATCAGTTACTTAAAACTACAGCTTTTTCTCCCCACCCACAGTAGGATGTCAAATACCATCTCTGAAATGCCTATTTCTGTGGGTGCAAAGTTGCATTCTGCATTGGAAGTCCTTCTTCTAGAGCTATTACAGAAAATTATAAACCTAACTGATACACATATCTCCTATTCATTTGAAGTAAAATCTCATCTTTTCAGCTTTTGTAAAAGTATCTCAAGGGATATCCCACAGAGGATACAGGCCCGAACACAGAGGTAACATTGGTAAGAAGGAAAACCAAACTGTTTAGCTGTTAAGAAGTTTAACTCTCAGGACATGTCACCATAAATAGATGAAATTTGCCTTTCCTAGACTCCAAACAGCACATTATATACACTCAGGGCACCCTAAAACAGCAATTACAGCAGTGCTCAAGGAGACAAGCACAAGACATGAAAAAACTCCTACAACAGCTAGAGAAGAGGTGGCAATTCCCATACAAGCAAGTCTGCAGACGAGCACTTAGAGCCACCTCTAAATATCAGGAGGAAGGATTCCTTTCAAATGTATTTGAAGGGATTTAACATACAACAATAAAGCAAGACTTTCCAAACGCAGCAGCACAGAAACAGCAGAATAAGGAATTTGTCAGTGGAACACACGCGCTCTAATTTTTTATGCCACTAATGAATGTTTCCTAAAATGGCGCCCCTGATTCCAGAGGCACCATTAGATACACCACACTATATATATAAATATATACGCATCTCACACCAGTGCACACTATGCTGAATATTTGACCTTGAACCAAACCCCGGCCCAGCAGACAGACACCATCAACCTTCAGCGCAGCACACAATGCATCCGTACCTGGTGGTGCTGGGAATCATCCAGTGTTTTGAAAACCATGGCGACCATCCCGTGCGCCCGCAGGTGCATCCGGAAGCTGGGCATGGCGCACTTGGTCGCCAGGCTGATTACACTGCAGAGAAGTAACTCCGGGTTACAACGGCTGAAATGGCCACACGTGACAAGAGCAGCTGATCAACGAGTCTTTAACACAAGACTGACCCCGGTAAACTGTTGGGATGTCTCTTCTAAAATTTGTGTAAGGCAGGTTTGCAGTTGGTGAACAGTGATTGGTGAGCAGGGTTTTTATTCAAGTTGCTTACCAGCAAACTATGTCTGCTTTAGTTTAAGCTTGGCTAAACCCAGGATTTTAAAGGGTGGCCCGAACTTGCTTTTTTAAAAAAAGCTGAAAATTTCCAATAGTTAAACTGAAAGTAAAGTGCCACGGATTAAGCATGAAGCTCTGATTTAAGACATGGGAGAGCCCGTTATGGACCAAGGCATCAGAGAAAATGTAAATGTGAGCTTCCATTGCTATCTAATGGTTATCTAATTGCTAATGGTTATCTAATCCATTGCTATCTAATGGTTATCTGAGACTGACTAGTCTCACTTACGCATAACATTACTTATACATAATAGGTTTTTTTATATTTATTGCTGCATTTATGATTGATGGAAACAGTATAGATTTCAGAAAAGATCTGACAAATGTATCAGTTAATCAGTGACCAGCATAAGAGTTTATTTTAAAAATGGCAGCTTTCCCCTAGCTTTCCCAGTAAGCTGTCTGCCATTTCTAGCACAGTGCAACATAACAACTGCTAAAAATACACTGCTTTTAAATGTGCACTAATGTGGGAGTGATTCTGCAATCAAGTCTTCCATGACTGCCGAGGAATTTGCCTATAAGAAATTCACACAGTAAGGTGTTTAAAAGAACAGGTGGTCTTCTGTCTCCTATCACAACAGCACCAGTTAGAGCTCACCTATCTGAGTCTTTCATGTCTACTCTAATCCTTACACATTGATTTCCCTCTGGAAAAACAGTTTTCTTCTAATTTGTTAATGGAAAGAAATGATTTTTGTTGTGTTTATATGCTACATTTCATTATATAAATCAGTGAAGAATTAGTTTAAAATCTGAGTAAGCTTGTGACATGAACAAATAAGGAGCACTCATACGAAAAATATTCCTAAACTGTCATTATAGTAGTAATTTATTTTTATCACAGTGTATAAAGAACTGGGTGATAGAGTTCATGTACTTATATCCCAGCAGGAATATTCACTACTAATTTCTATGAAACAAAAAAAATTTGAAGTAGCTGTCTTAGAGGCATAGAAAGCTTTTTCTCAGACACAGTCAAATCACAAAGCATGGCCATCATCTCTCTCTATGGATTCAAGTTTTTCTTTCTTACTATTTTAGTTTTACTGAACACAAAGGAAAATTTAGGTATATGAAAATATTATTGCATGGTTATTTTATTTAACATTATTACAATTACTTTCAAGTCAAGGCAATTGACACTGGTATCACGTCACAAACCTTTTCAAAGCAAGTTTAACATTTTTGATGCCAACTTCACAATAACGCGTAACTTGAATATTCAGAGTAGTCCAAGACAAGTTAAGGAACCTCCCAATTAATATAGAGGCCTCAGTCCTTCTAGTGGGTTCTAGTTATATTATTTCTCAACAGAAGATAAAGAACAGGCAGTTGAAGTTAAGGTCTATTACCTTCTAGATTTTCATCAAACTCTGTAGTCTTAGGAATTTTATTTTAGAATTGAATTTGCATTAAAAACAGAACAGGTATCACACATAAGATGCACTAAACAAGTCATCAGAACGTATTTTTTTAATTTACAGCAAGGATAACAGTTGTGTCAAAGATGTCTCTTATTGCTCAATTTACTATTGCATCTTCATAGGCACAGTGCTTATGATTATTCAAAAGATACTATCTCAATTATTATTTTGAAATTTTATTCTTCATGGCAGAAGTGCCAGGTAAATGTCAATGTCATTTTAAAGCATGGTCACTTCTGTGCTGCATATTTAATTCAGTCATTCTAAACATAGGTTCCATGTTTTGTATTAAGATGTCTTACCTAAGGCAACGTGTGTTTAGGGGCTGATTGCTCTTCAATCCACTTAGCAAGTACTCAATATCATCTGTGAACTCTTGATTTTCACCAAATTCCACTACATCATTGAAGTGCTTTACATGCTGAACAACAGTGTATAACTGGAAAAGACAAATATGTTGACCTAAGTAAGTTGCTCTTGGGATTGATTATAATCCTAACAAATACAGTTTAAAAATCTATTCAGCTTTAAGTGCAAGGAAACATTAAGATGTTAATAAAGGCCATTCAACTATTTAGATAAAAATATTATTTTTAATAGGAAAGCCAAATTGCATTTTGACACTGTTCCTTCAGTAGTTAGGATTACTAGTAAGTCTTTATCTTAAAAATTTGTGAAGAATACTTACTTCTTTGTCTTCTTTCCTACATTTCAATGCAGTTACTATCTCTTGATAGGGCTGAGTAGGTATTGTCACAGTTTTTATCACTTTGGGAGGTGGTGCAGGAGCCTTAAAAACTCCATCATCTTTATGAATTGCCTCCTTTGAAGATAGCCTTACCTATTAATAAGAAAGTGCTAAAATGGGCAGATGTTTTGAGCATGAAAACATACACTAAATACATCAGGAAACAGTACAGGTGTGCAATTGTCAAACTCACACTTTGGGACTATTTAGTCCTTGTCTTGCACTACCAAGATGTACCTAAGCTGTGTGACAATGTCTCTACTCTTAAATACAAAAAATCCCATTTCAAGAATCAGGAAAACTCCAGCAAAATTCTGAAACTAAAACCAGCGGAAGAATAAAATGTCCTTTATATTGGTTCCTTAAGCTTTAGGGTAAGTAAACCAACCAAATCCACTGTTTATAAACAGTTACTTGTTGCTCAGTACTTGTTGCTCTCAGGATTCTCTTCTTCGTGCTGTTAAATATTTTTAACAATTATAGAAATATTTTTTAAGGAGTATACGACTGTAGCACGAAGTACAGCAAAACCTGTTCTACAGGGAGTAGAGAACTTGATGTTAGGTCTAGAATAACTACTGACAGGTTTCCAGACAACTCAGGCAAGTTTTACAGGTCTCTCCACAACTTACTTTCCTGTATTAGTTTGAGGCTACTACAAGCTGAAGTGCAGCTTATCTTCAGATTACTGCTTTGGCACACAATCTGATATGAAGACAAACTACAGCAAACCAGGCATATGGAAAAAGACCTCCAAATGCCAAATTCTGAATGTGCAAGCGCCAATGGGCATTTACTCACCCTCAATCTCTCAGTAACACAATGTACTCAGCTTCCTTACATGGAAAAATGAGAATATTTTAAAAGGGTGACTGAAAAAACAGAATTAACATGCAGCCATAGAAGATGCATGACGATGTTACTCCAGGGGATAGCTGGAGAGAAAGCCTACTTGGGCACTGTACGTTGACAGACAAAATTAAAACAAAAGCCAAAAGAAGCTGCTGTATTACTTAAGTATTCTTTACAGTCTGCCTCTGCCACTGTGGCATTTCAGTATTCACTCACTTAAGTACCAGTAATAAACCACCCTGCAAAACCGGTTTAGAGCACATACTGGAGGATTGATCTTATCAGTCTGTGAACTCAGGAGAGCCACTGAAGGATCCCAGCCAAGTCTTGGTTAATGGCTGCCCCTTCAAAGCAAAACTCGAGGGCCCAAAGAGAGTACTTGGCAAAAGCAGTTTGCATGCTGGGAGTTTCTCACATAAACCTGAGACAGATTTCTCCCAACCTCCAGGGGACGAATTTCTACAGAAATTTAAGAGGCAGGATCATATGTGCAGGAACTAGCACTGAACATTTGGATCAAGGCTCATTTACCTTGTCACTTTGAAGTATTACAGGCATGTAAATCACGGTAAAAAACCGCGTCTGAAGCGACTTCAGATGCACATCATAAGATGAGCAGCAGATACAAATTCCCCTCAGTGGTTTGTTCAGCCAAACCTCTGCCTCATTACTGAATTAATATTCTGGTGGTTCCAGATACAAAGTGAAGTCTGACAGAAGACAAAAGTGACTGGCTGAATGAATGACTCCCTAGCCTGAAAAAGCCATATTCCAAGTCTGTCTGACAAGACTCACACAAAATCTACCCTTAAGTCAGCTATCAGAGTACTTCACAAAAATCAGTGCCAAGAGATTCAGTAAGCAACAAAACCTTCACTTCAAAGGTATATAATTTAAATTGAGAAAGGGGTTTAGGAAAAACCCAGGGCTGAAATTTCTGCTCTCTCTTCAAACTCTAGTGGAAATGGCTGTTTTCAAATCAGTTATCTGCATTTTCCAGGCAGTGCAGTTAACATCCAAAGAAGGCTGTTCAGAATACTCTGAGAAGGCAACCAAAAACAATCACAAATCAAAGAGGAAGAAGTACCAGAAACAGGGGTAGAATTTAAAAAAAAAAAAAAAAAATAATCAAAAAACCACAAAAAAACCCAACTACAAACTGGTGACAACAACAAAAGCTGAAGACTTATCACTGCAAAAATATCTACTTTCTGATTTTCTGTTTTCAGGCCAGTACTATCAGTAAGGCACCAAATGAAATTTTGTTTATTGACAATGTACAATGCTCTCTTAGCATAATCAGTAACAACTTCTACAAAAATAAGCCGAAGTCCCTGGATTCTCAGAGTCTCAAAAGAGTTAACAAACAATTACTCTGAGTATCAAAACAACCACTGACTTTTGGACAAACAACTTCAAGAACTGTTTTCACCCCCGGTCTATTTTTTGATATCCAAAATATTGATATGAGAATTTCTGACTGTACACAGAAAATGGTGTTTCTTTCATAGTATCGGAAGACTTAAGTCAGCAATCAGCACTATTTCACTAGAAAGGAAAAATAAATGAAAAAGCTCAAGTTTTCCCTTTTTTTTAATCAACAATTTGCTGACTTCTGTGTTCATTAGTAAGTTAATCCTGGGAGTCCTCTCAGAAAACAAAATGGAGTCCATTGTTAGAAAGCTTAACTTCAGCAGATTGGGGAACATAACTTCAGGTATTTTTTGGTAACTGTATATTGAAGCAATATGAAAGATCCTACCCCTACAGTATTGCCACTAACAATTTATTTTCTATCAAATTCCAATGGCTCACATCACAAAGTGGACTTCATTCTGAATTACTGTGACATTACCAGATAGCAAGAACTTGGTTTGGTTTTTTTAAAAATAAATATCAGTGAATCTTGAAAGGAGATTTAGTAAACTTGAGAAAAAACCAACAGTCTACTTACTGGGACACTGGGAGTTTTCAAAGCTGGTGGTGCTGGCAGAGCCTCTGATTCTGGCTGGTTCCAGTGTCTAGCATTATACACTGCTTTTGTGGGAGACTAAAAGATAAAAATAAAAGTTATTTCTTAAGTAAATTACCAGCAGTCACTATACACTTCAAAAATTATTGCAATACTGTAGCCAAACCAGGAAAACCAGCCTCATTTTCCCAGGTGAATTCCCAGCAACACAAGTTCTCAATAGCACATGCATCCGAAAATCTGACAGAATTAGAAGCATCTGATGGTTTTACATTACAGACCTACTCAAATGGCAAAAGACATGATATGTATGTATTTAAAGAATTTTTCAGTTGTTCCATCTCTTAAATTTATTCAAAGGCAAAAGGTCTGCAACCTTCCTATAGACAAAAACTGACAGGTCAGAGGGAGAAAAACATGTTCACAAACATCATGTCAGTAGAAATATGACTGGTGTAGAATCAAAATGCAGAACTCATACAGACTTTGATGCTAGGAGGAATAAAAACACTCAAATGAAATGCCTTAATCCATATTAATAAATTAAGAAGACTTTTTTTCTTCTTGCTCAAAAATATGTCAAGGCAAAACAAAATGCATCAAAATTTACTGTCCTTGAATTTTTGGAAAACATAATGTACTCCTTAGAGGAAGCAAAGTCAGAATTCTATTTCTACACTCGTGTTTACCAATCTACCTGCACAATATTATTCTGGACTAATAGCACATGACAATTTTCAGTTTTCCAGCGCTAAGTACCTGCCTCCTCACCGCACTTACGCAACATTTCAAATGTGAAAAAATAATTTCAAATAAACTTCTTGTGTCAAAAGATAATGTACCGATTATTTAACCCAAATACAGCTCAAGCGCACAGAGGAGCTGCACATGGCAAGCCTTAGGACCAGCCAGGGACTGAGCACCACTCCTCAAGGTGCACCAAGGTTCTGGCATGTCAAAAGCTAGAAAACCGATTCTCTAAGCCAAGGGTTTCTGTATTATTGCAGAGTAAAACTCCACTGTGCTGCATCCTTCCGTTCTTCACGAGGGAAAGCCCTACCGAACAAAATTTCAAGGAATATTAGCAGAATGAAAGCCTCAACTGAGAGTTTTCAGAGCCCAAAAGCACTAAACCATTCCAGTCTCCAGACAAGAGAAAAGCCTCCTTCCACCCTAGAGTGTGCTTTGATGTGGTCATGAGAAACTTGGACTGTTACATTATGTCCCTAAAGCAGTCCTCATGTGCCATTCATCAACAGGTACACAGTAGTTATTATCTTCAGTTTCATCAGTTTTGCAAGGAAGATCTTTTAGCCAATACCTGTTCAGCTCAAAAAGTTTAACTGAGAAACCAGTCTCACGTTCAGGACAGTACAGTTACAAGAGGACATCTGGGCCCGCAAATAGAAATAAAGTGTCATATGGATCCCTATTTGAAAAACGGTTATAAAATGGTTCAGATGTTAACTCTCTTTTCTCCTATACCTTTCCCAGCAGCAAATATTTACCTGGAATCTGATTCAGTGTCTGCAATGAACAAAGGAAGGCAAATTTACAAACTTTTTTTTTTCATTAATTAAGAAAGATCCAAGTTTCACAAATATCTGCAATGGAAAAGAAGCACTGAGTGGTTTTGTTTCCTGAATTCCTCACAATTGCTCCACACTTCATTTTAGTGCATATTTAAGAGTGGCAAGAGAGGGTGCCCCATCCTGGCATACAGGATAATTCAAGGCAGTGACGCACTCTGTCACGTAACCTGCACGGTTCGGCATTTGATGGACTCAGACTAGACAGGGGTGAAACTCTGCCTGCGTGCTCCTTGCCCTTCAGGCCGTGCCCCAGCAGGAGCAAGAGCAGAGCCCGCGGCAGGCGCAGGAGCGCAGAGCCCGCCTGCCTTGGGGCTCATGCTGCCTTTGGGGCAGCAGCTGCGCCGGGCCCTCGCTGCCCACCCCAGAGCAGCGCCTGCAGTGCCCCGGGACCCCCCAAATCCAGCACCTCTGCTGGGCGCACACACCCAGGGCAAGGAAGCGCGGCCCGCAGGAGGCACAGCCGGTGTCGGGCAGGGAGTTAAAACCAAGTACGCAAACAGCTGTGGCAGCGCAACCAAAAGGGCCGCGCAGCGTTACTATGTCCTCCGCAGCAGAGAGCAACAGCTGATGCACAGCAACGAGTTCAACAGGGCAAACAGATAAAAGCAAATTCCTTCTAAATACTCAGGGCTCACAGGCTTCCAAAGATGGCATGCTTTTTGTTTAACAGTCAAAAATGGGCTTTTCTTCTCCGATTTCCCTTAATCCCTTACTAAATCAAAAGCTAGGGCATCCCAAGTGTTTTGTGACATGGCACTTTACAACTTAACCATTTCTAGTGCTATAGAGAAAAAAGGTTACATTTTACATAAGAAAACAAGTAATGCCACCAATAAATGCCTGTTCTGAGAAACGAGGACATCTGCATTTAATAGCTCTCTTGTAACAGAGCCTGAAGTGCAGCTGGAAATAGTAATCCTTAAAATCTCAAATACCTACAGAAGGTTGGTTTTAGCCACCATTCCTTGTAGTATCTTTCACTTCAGATCAGGAAATATCTAAACAAGTGATTGGCCTGTGATTCCATACCTTCCCAGCAGTATTTCCTTAGACACCCTACCACTAGCTCTCTGGTCAGTCTCACTGCCTGCATACAGCTGGGCCACCAAAACACACCTGCAAAAATCCAACACCACTTTCCAAAGACATATGTCCTAATCAGTTCTAACACATTGTGCAGAGACTTTGGAGCCTCTCTTAGAATTCACATGGACTTTGACATTAGCAAATACATCTGTCCCTTCCAACCACCTATTAAAGTAACCTTCCCATTTTCTCTTGCAGCACAGAATCAGGATGAATTTTCCAGAACAAGTGCAAAGAAATTGCTCCAACACCGATGTACCAGTGAGCATTGTGTGGACTTGCTTTGGATTACTGTGTGACAGAACTGAAGCCAGGAAAAGTATCAAAGATCAAATGAATGCTAGTGAAGAAAGGCTTTTCAGAAGGGCTTGATCACAAAAGCAAAGAGGTTGGTTTGTTTGGTTTTGGGGTGGTTTTTTTAAAGGCAGCTTGAATGCTTGTGATAACAAGCTTCCCTGAACAAGCAACACTGATATTTAAGCAGCAATAATCTAAGAAACTTTCTCTTAAAGACAAGAAAATCTTGCAATTATTCAAATAATGCAGACTTTTCTTTAATAACTCCTTCTCTCAAGACTAACTTGGAATAGATGCAAGTGGAAGTACATCATTCCTTCAAATTCTGTGTTCTTAAGGCAAACAAGTTCTGCAATATTAATCAGCTGCTGAATAGCAGCAGAGTTTCCTTTTTCCGTACATCTAGAACTGAGAGCTGCTTACACAGAGCTACATGTCTGAAGGACTGCAGATATTCCAGGGTGGGTATAAGGCATATGGTACCGTGGGACTCTGCATGTGGTTTGGGGGGGTGAGTGCACACACAACCCCAGAACTAATGCCAGGGATTTTACAAAAAGGCAGAGTTGTCTCTTTTATAAGATCATCTCCAAATGGCATCAACTATGGGTCATGCTTAACCTCCCATCCCCGAAAGCCTCAAAGCTGAAATTTTCAAGAGCTGGCACTCTGCACATACTGATGCAGCACTGCTTGCCATTCATAGACTTAAGAAGAGCAGAAAATAAGAGCCAGGGACATGAGTCACACAGAAAATACGAGCAAAACAAGAAAGAGCATCTATTTGCAGGCAAAAATGCTTTCCAAGGTAGAAGACAACGGCAAAAGAAAACTCAAGAACATTTTTAACAGATATCCCGATAAATGAATTATTTATATCTGAAACACATTCAGTAACACTTGCATGCCAGATGCTTGTCAAAATGACAAGTTCCAAAAATACCCCAATAAACAAAATATATGAGTTACCACTCTGTATTCATCATCATTAAGAGTACTATCCTGTCCTGCACATCTCACTTTGAACAGGAAAAAGGTAGCAAGCATGTTATGCAGCACAGAAATATTCATAATGGACTGTTTCTTTTGAAAAGGCAAAGGAGTGAACATCACTCAGAGCAATGAAAATGAAATTACACTTCAAAATAGGAAGATGGAGTATCAATTCAGCACAGGCTGAGCCACATTATAGAACAGAAAAAAAAAAGTTAACTTGGACTCCAGATATGAGCAGTTTTCAACAGCAGTTTAAAACCAGCACCAAGTCATTTTTGTAGTGTTCAAAATCTGAACTGCATCTCCATTATTTGGATCAAAGTAGCAGATTAGTGCCAATAAACCACTGCCATGGATCACTGAATTGTGAGATGCTATTCCATTTAAACACAAAACACATAATGCACACACGTAGCCAGACAACTACAGGCTGTTAGACAAGGTTTAAAAGTATCAGACAGCACAAGGAACGGGGAAAAAATATCACTGAAGCTTTTTCTTGCATCAAACTTCTGAAGAACTGCAAAATGCTTTTTCTTCCTTCAAGCTCAAAAGGAGGCCGACAGGGCACAACAAGATGATGGGTCCAACACCCAGGTGAAACATGAAAACAGAACTTAAGAAACAGGACAATCTGATAAATGAGATTCATTAACAGAAATAGCTAATGATGTTCTGTATGCTGCTTATGCTGAGTGTATTCAAAGGTCAGCTCAGAAGCATCAGCCATATGGTTATGGCCACTGATTTGGCCTGAAACCTTTATTAAGTCTAATTTAAAGGGACAGGGTACAATAGCTCAGACATATCACCACAATACTGGAAACATAATGCTTTGCTCAAGAGAACAGAAAAACCTGCAGTCCAAGGAACACCCTGCACAAGCACTTCCCAGCACAAATCGCTCACACAAATTTCCTGCTCTCTTGGTTGTGAAAGGCAGAGAGAAGCAGGCAAACACAGCCACACATTCCCCTCCCCTCCTCCTGTTAATCCTCATCTACCCAAAGTTCACCAATCTGCTAACAGGAAAGCCTTACAAAATTGTAACTGCAATGAAATTCCAGAGGTCATACGGCTGGGGTGTGTGTACGCCCATAGAAACGTTTCCATTTGGACCAGTAAAACACATTGCTCAAATACATCTCCCAGATGTCCTCAGTTAGACCTCTGGGGTTTGCAGCACTGAGTCTGAGGATGCTGACCTGACCACTTCCCAACGCGACCAAACTTCAGAGGCACCTCCAGAGAGCACCTGCCTCATGCCACCTGTTACCAGGCTTTGCCTACATCAGGTCAAAACAAAACTAATTCAAAGTAAAAACTTTGAAATGTGTCTAACAAGGACAGTGGGCCCTCAACACCACCCATCTCCCCCTCAAGACGTGCTCATGTCTCATCATTCAATTATCGAATGCACATCAAGTCACAGACGCAGCTGAGTGAACCAGCCATGCTCATACAGTACATAGGAGCTGTGAAGACAATTTTGCATGTTCATCTGCATATAAATTAAGCTCCCACTGGCAAATGAAACTGGTATATTTTAATCCCTTTGAGCGTTTTTCCCATTTTAGAACTTCCTACAGGACTGAGACCTTGTGCAATGTAACATTTATCCTACACAGCTATCCTGCATTGCCAAATTACTAAAATATTAAGTTAATTACTGAAACTACAAAACTGATGCGTGTGTGAGCTTTTTTGCAGGGGATGTGAGGATCCAAGAGAGAATCTAGTTTCAAAAATACTTTAATCAATCTTTGCTTCTTGCCTTAGAGCTAATACCAGTAGGAACTGGAAGCATAAAATGCCACATTTCCACCATGACATTAAACATTTTCCATTCAACTTGATTTTTCTACTTCCTGAAAAGCCTAGCATGCACAGGGGGAGAAGGATTTCCGTGCTTCTTTTTCATTTGTTCCTCTCGCCTCTATGAGGACTGAGCCCATTATGTTCACTTTGCGTCTCTACCTTTCTCAGACAAAGCTGCAAACGTCTCCGTTAACACCACCTAGAAAACAGGCATTTCCAAGAATGCTGCTACCACAGTTTTACCCAACAGCTGCATATGGAGGACACTTGAAGAAGCAGCTTTACCAGGTGGAAGGATCCCAGCTTGGCATCTACCAGAACACCCTCTTCACCACCGTTTAATATGAAGGAGTGAGAAGAAAATAATTTTGATCAGCATCAAATTATTATCTTGAAGTGAAGAGACCAACTTCTGGCACTTGCTTTCACTCCAAGATGGCTGTGAGATGCTAAACCCCAACTCAATTCAGTAAAATTACAGCAACTACCTCACTCTTCAATTTAGGTGACTAATCTGAAAACCTGCCAGTCCTGACTAGTATCCTGCTTACTAGCTTACACATTAAGAATTGGTTTTGGCCTATCTACATTAATAATAATAAAAAAGTCCCTAAATGGTAAGCACTGGAAGCCAGTATTAAATAAACATGCCAATAGAAGAATTTGGTTTTGCAAACATTAGGTGAAATAATAGTGTCAATATGAGGCTTTGGTTTCTAACAAATCAGGTAATGAACAGATTTATCCTCACCTCTTACAATATTTTATCTTTTTTTTTTTTAATTTATTTTTATTCCAGCAATATAAAAATTGCTTACAATAGAAGCTGATGATAATAACTGGCTGGTACTTGTAACAGCTCATCTCTTATTTATCATTCCAACAAAACGTATTTGGACAAAGAAATCCCCACAAAACCCATTTCAGTTCAGGACTGGGCAGCCAATCTGCCAGAAGCACCAAGCAGCAAATGAAAGGAATGCACTGCAGAAGCAGCAACAGGCAGGTCCCAGGCTGCCAGCTCTGCCCAGCCTGCGGACAGACAGACTGGGCTTAGCGCTGAACTGAGAGGCCACAGAGTATTTCAACTGCCCAAATTCAGCTTGACTCCTCAGTGGAGTCAAAACAGTTTATGCCAACTAATTATCTTTCCTCTTAAAATTTTTGACAAGCAATTTTGGCTTTCTGGATTAGGATGTAAAGAGCAGCTTAATGTGCATAGTTATCAGCAGTTTCTAATCACTGAAAAAAATGCTTTATTACATCTGTTCATCCTTAGGGTGGGACACACTTTAGCTAAAGGTTATGCAAGATGAAGACAAGCAGTTCTTTTTAAAATGAGCCCTGGCCAGTCTACTCTGATCCTACCATTATATGTATAGAAAGGCCTATGACTGATAGCAAAACTTTTGAATTATGATTCCTCTGCTGCTTTTTCAGGACTATTTATTTCAAATAAGCTAGGGAAAAGTAATTAAGCAAAATCATATAGGTTTGTGCACTTAAGATAGACTAATGTTCATACTCTAGAGCTTAAAAATGAAAGAGCAAAGAAAAATCTTTAAAAATCTGACTTGGGAAAATGCTGATTTGTTTGCAGGCCAGCAAAAAGAAACGTTGCTTGCAGGATGCCTTTGATAAACATCTCCTGTGCAACACAAGCTAAGTGGAAAACTACAGACCACAGTGCAGCCGAGTTTCTGTCCCCTCCCACGCACACGTCATTGTCACATTAGCCCTAAGATTACTCAGCCAGCCCAGAGCAGGCACGGGTTTGTACTTCTCCAATTTCAAAATACTTTCAAAGACCAGGTATACGCATTTCATCTTGAACTTCTCGTTTACTTAGACCCAGCATTTGTTTCAAATTGGTAGTTATAGCTCCTTCCAGTCAGCATGAAACACCAGGGGAGAATGCTCCTGTCAAACTGAACGAGATCTCTTATACCCCTGAAACATGTATTACAGCAAATGCTATTAGAAACAAAGGCTCACACGTAAGTTTTTCATTCAGGTATTGACAGTTTCTGACAGTTTCGAACCTTATAATAGGAGTATGGTGTTTTCCATGATGATATTGACCTCCTCATTGAAAAATACCTGCCTATAGCACAAGACAGATGCATTTAAATAATGAACTAAGGACTAGTTGCCGATCAGACTGAAATCACACAGAAGAAAAAAAAGGATTTTTTTCCTGGTTCAGCATTTGGTAACTGGAAATAAGTGCTCTTTACACAATATTGATTTAAAATGTCCTTCCAACTTACCTGTTCAAAGACCACACTTTTGAAACCTTGCACACATTTCTGTACTTTGTTGGGGACAGAAGTTATTCTTAAAACTTGACTAAAACATGTAAAGCAATAGTTACAGGGTTATGACTGGCTCAGGTTTTCCTCTTAGATACCAAGTTCAGCAGCAGTCTGTTGGCTGAGCCATGTCTGACTTCAGCAATGCTTTCCTTGCTGTATTCCACACCAGTGTCAGTGCTAACCCTACCAACACCACTTGATCAAAGTGCTGCACGTAATCCTGCTAACACCGCTGTGTTCAGGGAGCATTTCTCAGCTGCAGTGTTGATTTAACCAGGTTAACATGACTTCATCTCTCTTCTTGGCTCCCCTCAACTGAGTAGATACAATGGTTTAGAGTTTCCCAGTGAACTGGACTAAGATTTATGTTAAATGTTTCCTTTTTAGTGAGTTATTTTTATAATAATACACAACTTTGGGAAACTGAAGGCACAAGGGAACAGGAGGGAGCTGGTCGACCAAAGGAAGAGCAAAGGCAACACAACCAGGTGCTTCTAGCAGTATTTTTTTCCCATTTCAGGTAAAATCAGTCCTTACAGTAGATGAGGCTTTGTTGGGTTTGAGACTGAGTTTTTTTGGTTGCTATTTTTTGATACATAATCCAAGAAGATCTCAGCTTTTCCTGGCAAATGCAGTCCACGCTAGTGGAGGAAATTTCAAGCAATGTCACTTGAGTGCCCTAAACTTGAACAGTACTTTAAAAGTACTGTTACCACAATGTTCCCAGGCACAGCCAGCAGTGAAAGCCAAATGCCACGCCACACAGTAAGGCAAGGAGGCCCCATGACAGGCAGACACCTGACAATTAACAGCTAAAATGCACTAACAGCTATCAGGTTGATCTAGCACATCCCAGTCAAATCTGTCACTATCTCAAACCCATTGAGCCTCATTGGAGCTGCCAAAAACGACTGCTGTGATTTAACCCCAGCTGGCAACTGAGCCCCACGCAGCTCCTTGCTTACTCACCCCCAGTGGGATGGGGGAGAATCCAAAAGTTAGAAGTGAGAAAACAGGAAGAGATAAAGACAATTACTCGGGGAAAGCAAAAGCCATGAATGCAAGCAAAACAGAACAAGGAATTAATTCACCACATCCTATGGGCATGCAGTTTTTCAGCCATTCCCAGGAAAGCAAGGCTCCATCGGGTGTAAGAGCTACTTGGGAAGACAAAGGCCATCGTTCTGAAGATGTGTCCCCCCTTCCTTCTTCTCCACATTTTTATATTGCTGAGCACAGTGTCATAGGGTATGGAATATCCCTTAGGTTACTGCAACCAGCTGTCCCCTCCAAACTTCCTTGTGCACCCCATCTCCTGGCTGGCGGGGTGGGATCAGGAGCAGGAAAGGCCATGGCGCTGTGTAAGTGCTGCTCAGCAATAACAAAAACATCCTAGTGCTACCAATACTGCTCTCAGCACAAACCCAAAACAGCCCTGCAAGGGCTCCTCTGAAGAACATTAACTATTCCAGCCAAAACCAGCACACACAGGAAAATCTGTGGTGCAGTATTTGAATGGGCCAAAGGAAACACCATGAACATCAAGTTAGTGGCAAAGAGGTTCTTCCATTCATCTTCCTGTACAAGCCAACGTGTGCACAAGAGGGAAAGAAAAAGCCCACTGATTATCCCCATTCACTGGGTACATGTGGGAATGTGTACACAGTCACAGGCCAGACAGGTTTTCTAGGACTAAGATTTCAACAAGTGAATTTAAAGACATTTCTCCAGGCATAGCAACGTGAGAGAAAAAAATTAAGCTAGCTTCAAGTCATTTAAAACCAGTAGATTTTCATTGCAAAAGTGAATATTTAACTGAAATATGCCCATTTTAACTGGAGTCAGAAGTCATTAAGCAATGAATTAGCCTTCAGGTTACTTTGTAGTTTGATCAGTTGTAGCAATGCTTGTGTATACCAGACCATTCTGATGTACCAGTCAAGGTGTTTGTAGGTAACAAGCCACCTGCAGGCTCATTTTCAGGGCTCTCAGGAACTCATCAAGGCCACTAAGACAACAGATTGAAAGTGGGAATGAAGAGCCTAGGAAACTGCCTAGAAAAAAATGCAAAACCTAGGTAGGAGACACACAGCGTGGTGATGGACGCCTGACCAATTGGGTGTCCTGAAGGATGTGTGCCTGCCTGATGGACAGGCTTGGCCAATGGACAGAGATCTGTGTGCATGGACAGTAGGGCTGGAAACTCTAACTGGAGTTGTATGTAAACAATAAACTGCTTCTGCTGAAATCATATTGATTCTGTCATTCAGTTGCCCATTTTCACCCTGCAATCAGTAGTCCAGGAACCACCAATGTAGACTGACCATGCAGTGAGCATTTTCTCCCTTACCAATCATAAAAAACACATTTCAAATTCTCCAGAAAATTTCAGTATTTTATAGGTGCTAAAATTGCATTCTATAGTAGCATGGAAGCCTTATGAAATAGACTCAGTGCAAAAGACATCAACATCTAAGAAACTAATTCCAAAAGTCTTGTTTCTAAAATTCACCTGCTCTAAGGCACAGGAAAAAAAGAATCGTGATAAAGCACTCATGTAATTGAAATTTCATGTTACTTTGAGAAAACATAAGACTGAGTCTGCTTCCAGTTGTGCCAACTTGAGAGTCAGTGTTTTTTCTGTTACACCTCCTCTGTTTCCTTCACGCAGCTCCCTAAGTCCTCCCACCTGCCTTGCCAGTCCTGAAGAGCAGTAACAGGAAGATTGTAGTTTCTGCCCCCCTCCCAGGCCCCTCAAGCTGAAAGGCTCCCATACCTTTTAACTGTGATTTGCAACTCTATTGAAATTCTTACCTTGAAATATTCCAAGGTAATCAGTATTCACCATGTCTAGGTTGGCTTCCTATGGCCATAGGCAGAACTAGGATCAGCACAGAGCTGCAGATCACTCATTATATATTTAAGAGCAGAGGGGCCATCCCAGAAAATGCGCTCTTCAGAGGACTTGGTGGTCCCTAGTGGCACGCTGGACAACACAAACACTGAACTGACACAAAACACTAAGTATAATCTCTAATTTTTAGGGCTGATAGATCAAAACATTAAGTTTGGGGATAGACCAGTCCTCCTTATCTTACAATTTTAAGTTGGCTTTTTTCAGGTTCCTATTTAGAGACAGATATTTTGCATAAGACCACAGGAAACTGCTCCAGAGGATTCCTACAAATCTGTTTCTCTTCATTTGATGACCCTAGCTAAAACCGGTTGTGAAAGCAGAAGGAGAAAAAAAATCTCAGGAAATCATTTTTATGCTCCCTATTTTCAAGTCTTCAGTTTCAGTAGATTTGGACCATAGCAAGAAAAATTTCTTGTCTTCTCTTTTGGGTTTGCATGTTAATGGAGAATTAGTTTCATCTGCAGAAAGGGAACTAAGCTCAAAGGGGCCAGCAGGTGGGTGTATCCAGAGTTCCCATCTGACAAGCTAGAGCATGAGTTACCCAACCAGTTGAATTAAAATTGTAAACAGTTGCAAACAAACTTCTGCAGATGTTACTCATGCATGCTTCACACCCATAATTTGCAACTCAAGTAATGCCAATATTTATGTACTCTAAGTACTTAATTATGTTGCCATGGAATGTAACACTCCTCCTATAACTCCGGCTCAGGACACAGAGGTTTAAATTCACTTAAAAGCATGGTTCTAGTTGAGACTTTACTCACCGATCCTAATATCCGTGGCTATTGCAAGCAGGCAGTGATTTCAGTCCTTACAGTAAAAGCAGTGTTTAATAACACTGTTACTCACTAAGTCAACAATGTCAGTAATATTTGGTTGTACATACACTCAAAGTTTCTGGACTTTAGCATTCCAACACAATGGTCAAGTTTTCAAAACTGCAACCATGGGTGAGAGCTCTGCTGAAAACAGACTGGAAAAACTACTTGAGCATTCTGGATCTGATGAAATTTAATGATAGCACCTGCTGCCTCCTGAGTAACAGAGCTTTTTTCTTGGCAGCTCAGTCTGATGCAGGGTCACAGCTCCGAACATCACCACCTAACCAAAAATATTTAATACTGTATCTGCTACCTCCTACAAGAAAAAATAAACGGTGCTGAGACAGTGAAGAAGTTCCAGAGAGATTTCTTGTTAAGATCATTTAGTTATTATGATCAGGTTAATGCTTTTAGTTGTTTTTTTTTTCATTGCCAAAATGAAAATTCCCTTGAGATACACCTAAGATTAAGAGTCTATATCTATATTTTAGGAAGATAATTATAGTGTCTCTAATTACCATCAGAACAAGCTTTACAGGCTTTTTTAGTACCTCCATGTAACAGCCATATGATTAGCGAACACTGAAGTTTAAAATCGGAATCTCAGTTACAGCAACAGCTACTTCTAGCTCCATTATGTCACTACAGGGTCAAAAAAACGGTTTCATTCTCAACTTTCCCACTTGAATTAAGTTTATCCCCACCTGAGAATTTTCTAGAGTTGAAACCATTCTCCCTTATATAGTATGATATTGCTGTAAGGCTTTTTCCTTCCCCCTGTAATTTCATGATATATACATGCAAAATAATTAGAATAATTTTCAAACCTCAGGGACTCAAAGAATAAAAACTAAACAAGAAACACGTGAAATGCAATTACAGAATAATATTTGCAGCATATAAATATTTAAATTAAAAAAAATCTGTATTTAGCAGAACACCCACAGCTGTTTTATGCTGTTAAAAAATACAACTGAAAAAGTTACAGTCAAATTTGCACTTCCTGTACTTCTGTCTCTCAGTGTACTGTAACATGTTCACTGATAAGAAGCTGAATTTAAAAAAAAATGTTATTTAATCAGCAGAAGCTGAGGAACTTCCATCTTCAAGAAGTACTATTTCAGTTCTGAAAACACCCTCCTCACTTACCTGACCTCAAACTCAGCGAAGAGCTTCTCATTCTGTCCCAAGTCAAAACAAGAAGTGCCACTTCTTTTCAAAGGGCATCACAACTGACAGGACCTACTGGTCACATATCCTCCCACACAAAAATATTCCCCTGCACGTTTTGAGAGCTAAACCTACTTTGTCATCCTTTCTCCACCCATAAATCCATTTTTTTAAATGAAAAATTTTTATTTTTTATTTTTATCAACACAATTGGGGAGAAAATAAATCTTCAGTTTCTGGAAGACCAAAAAAAAAAAAAAAGGCACCTTGAAAAATTACTTTAAGTGAAACCACCATATAACACAAGTAATTAGTTACCTTCATGAGGAATTATTAAAATTCCTTAGGAAAAAATTTTAGAAACTTCTTTGAACTGTTGGACTGATGAGCACGTTCTGAACACAAGTAAAAGACAGTTTCCATAATACCATGGAACTGCCAGGTCTTGCAAAACCTATGGAACTCAAAGGGAAAGGAGAAATACAAGCTCATTGCCCTCTTTCCCCCACTGCAGCAGTTGTGGGATGCAATGATGGTGAGACGGGGACTGCTGCCACAGGTAACACCAACAAGTTATGCAAAAAGCTCACAAAAAGGCCTTGAGCACTTGAAATGTCCGTCCTGGACGTTCGGGTCATAAAAGCTGCATTTAATGGAGATTACATGGATTCCCCTATTGCCAACTTTTATGTGGTGGCTAAACTCAATTTTTGCTGTATGCACATTTTTAAAAGCCTCAAAATCCTGCGTACCCAATAATGACAGATAAACCATGTTTCTTTAAAATCAAGAAAATGAATAAGCTCTTTTCATGCTATGAAAGGACAAATTCATACTGAATATTACACAGCTGGGGAAGACTAGGGTGGGATTGGAGGTCACTTTTTTCCCCAACTAAAAGAAAATCTCACTATGCCAAATGCTATAAAGGCACTTAATCCTTCTAAAGACTATATCAATGTCCAATTTGAAGTTTTAAGAAAAGTTGAATCCTATAATATGATAGATATTTCTTGAGAGAGCAAAAAAAAAGAGACCAAAAGAATTCCCCCACCAAACAACAACAAACCACAAAGCAAAATACACAGAATTTACTGATGCTTTGCTTTAAAAGTCATCTCCAGGGTTAGAGAACAAGTCTGGTTCTCCACAGCAGTAATGTGAATGTGAAAAGCGAAACTTCCAGTAATAAATACAAAAATTTTGCACAATAATATTTTACTTTTCCAGAAATAATATTAAAGGGCAACTATGATCTCAAGTGCAGATATAAACTGGGACAAAAGCCCTGCTGCATATATAAGAAGAAACATCAACACTGAGCAGTTCAGTAAAATAAGAACTTTGTATTGGTCTCAGCATTATTACTCACCCGCTTTGGCCCACTAAAAATCTTCCTGGTGTTTTCCTTAGATTTATCACCTTGTTTATTTGTGGATTTCTTATTGCCTTCAAGCACACCAGATGCATCCTCTGAAAACTCCAGATCTGTTAAAGGTAAATATAGACATGAAACAACCATTTTAAATGCTGTTGAACTGCTAGAGCATTTCTTGCATCTGACATCTCCACATGTATAGCTTCTGCAGTTACATAAGGAAAAATCCACCTTTGCAATCAAGGCCAGCCCTGGATGCAGCTCGGGCTTGCTGCCTGGATTGCAGTAATACACAGGAGCATGACAAGGTGCACTGTCACAACTGTTACAGCACCTCTTGCCCACTGGGTAAGCTTCAGGCTACTGCTCTTCCCATCCCACACTCCTGAAAGTCCCAGGGTACCTGTTACAGGAGCTTACTAATGCCTGGCTTACTGCTACAAGCCTGAGCAGCAGAGGAATAAAGCAGCAGACTGGGTTCTGCAAAAGGGTAAGATTAAGAGATTTAAAAGAACACTACAATTACAGAACAGAAGAATTGATCTTGCTTCACTTCTCATGAAGGCAGCCTGTTTATATTTGCTTATTCTGGTGTCAACAGGAAAAGAATACAGTGATCAGCTCAGGAAACAGGCAGCTAGAAGGAACTGCTGACATGGCCTTTCAATGGATTTGGTACTTGCATTACCACTGATTCCAGTACCCCATCCTGGATTGTAAATCTGCAAATCATTCATCAAATTAAATTTTGTCTTCAGGGTTTTTTAAACTTGTATTGTTTTATTTGAAGCATTATCCCTTGGAGATAAGGGAAAGGGTTTACTTGGCACAAACCAGAAGTTACCACAAATTTCAAGATGGAAATAAAGACAGGCACAGAGCAGCATTGTTTCATCTGACAAACTGTTTAGAAAACCAATCTATTCCTGAGAAGCAGCTGCTGTTTGAAAAGTGCACTGCAAAAACACTGCAGGTAGGATGGATTACTCGAATCCCAAGTACATCGGACTAGCCAAGCTGGGTAAGAAAGAAAGCAAAGGCAAAGCAGGCAACCAAGTTTCTAATGGCATTTTCAAGGATACAAAACCTGTCTGAGAAATAGAAGTACTCTTAAAATAAAGCTCCAAAGTTTCCCAAACTGCAGTACAGTCCACCAGGCTCAGCAGCAGCAGGACTGGCAGGATGCCTGCTGCAAGGCCCCTCCTGGAACCAGCCTCTCACATTCCATCCCCCTGGTTTTCACTGCTGTGTCATGCGGGCACAAGAGCCTAAGAACACAGCATCAACAGCCCCTCTGAAAACAAGCGACTTTAAAAGATGTTTGATAAAATTAGTGCAACTGAGGGAAAATACTACAGATCAGTTTCCATTAACTTAAAGCGTAACTACTTCCAAATCTATGTAAAAGACAACTTAGTTCTTGCTGAAGCCAATTTAAGGAGTAAAATCAAATTGCCTGGATATACATCCTTATAAATCCTGAAATATTTCTGAAGAAGTCAGGCCCTGAATGCAATTCGCAAAGAAAGACAAACCAAGAGAACTGGACCCTCCTATTGTAGATTGAAAGCTACAAAGTAATTGACTTGATCACAGCCATTACAAATATGGAAGTCACTCTAGAAACACAAAACGTTTCACCCATGAAATGAGAACAGCAAGTTGTGATCTGCACTAAGACTTGGACCCAGCATTGCCTCCAATAATGAATAACAATGCTCTGCATCAACTAAGCCACAATTTTAACATCATCTTAAGTTGCCTTGTTTGAATTCTATTCCTATGTGATTCTGAACTCTCCCACTTGAATTAGATGATTTTAAATTCAAAGAAACCTCTTGATAAAAACATTTCAACTCCTACTTACAATAGGATAATTCTGCATTTTCTGGTGTTGCTAGCATGTCAAACACTTACTAGCCCTGTAAGATTACCTCGGATGACTCTATGTGAGCGGTGCTTTTAGAGGCCTTCAAGGTACCCTAAAAGCACCCTGCAGACATTATCTCAGCAGACTTTTAAATCGTAACTAAATGGGGTCTGGGGGAGAAGTCTTTTGTTAACATTAACTGAGTGAGGCAAACACAAATAGTTTGGCAAGCAGTGACCCTACTGAAGCTTGATTTCCACTGGTTCTCTCCTGTATGGCTTTTTGGGGGAGGCTGCCCCCTCACAGAGAAATTAGTCATATTGAACTTTTTCTTAGTCCGGGAGCATGTAAGGCCTTTCCTCCTCTGTTCAAGAATTTTCAAGGCATTTATGATCTTTAAGATCATTTGCCTCTCTTGGCTAGAATTGGAAAGATGTTCAAAGACCAACTAAGGCAACAACCACAGTAAATTTCCCGGGGAACAACAACATAATTTTGTTTCAGGGTCTCGGGGTAATTCTGCCAAAGGTTTTGAAGTCCAAAGAGGACTCTGATGCAGCCTTTCAGAACTTTGATGTAGTTTTAACTGGCTTAAAATATTTACCCAATGAAGGTGACTCAGTTTTAGAGAAGATGCAAAGGAATTAAAAAAGTAAAAAATAGGGCAAGTTGGCTCACCAGAACTGAGTTGAGTGCTGGATGCTGACACATAAAACCTACATTACCTAAAAAGATTACAGGAATCTCACCTTGATCACTGAAAGGAAAACTGAATTGATGACACAAAGGTTAAGCTGCATATGAGAATTGATTTACTAAGCAAAAGACTAAGCTGCAATACAGATTTCTCTGGGAAACAACTCCCCACTGATTATTACAGTCAAGTCAGTCACTTTCTGCCAGTATTAAAAGCTTCTCGTCACTGGAGTCATCCTGTACTCTGGCTACTGAAATGACAACAGTTGTGCTTCCAATCTAGGAAAGTCTCACCAGTACTTTTAGCCCCTGGCATTCTGGCAGAATCCAGCTCCCTAGGAGGCTCACAAGCCAAAGGGGTTTTTGTTTCACTGGGCTGCTAACAGAGAAATTTGAGAGAATCTTAGATTGCAATGACAAAATAAAAAGTAAACTTTTACTAGAACTCAACACTTCGGCAAAAAGCTAAGGCTAATAAAGTTATGAAGTATTTGCATTAACAAGAGAAGTGTGGTATCAGCATCTAAGAATTTAAAAGGTGCAGGTTTTTTTCAGAGTTGGGGATTTTATTTGCTTGGCTTTTGTTTGAGGGGGTTTTTTAACCATGTCAGCAGAAAGGACTATCATAGAAGTGAGCAACAGAAAATGCTTTTCAATGAAAGACAGTCTAGCCAAAACTGAATTTATCGGTTTTACAATCTTTCCTGCACTAACAACACTGTTCCTGTAGTCTTTGCCCTTTCTTAAATTTCATTTGTAGAAACATTTAAATATGTATTGTTAAACTTACTTTTCCTCTGTGAACAGAGGGACTGGAAGGAACAGTCCTTATAATGTTCCATTATTACATCTCTGTCATATGTTTTAAATTAAGGTTCTAAAGTACGTTTAATAAAAATACACCTAGATTATGACAAGTAACCAAATCAGTACTACGGCAAAGTAAGGCTGTGACAGGAAGCGTCAAAAGCATCAAGCTCCTTGAAAAACTCATTATGCCATGTAACATTCTTTATGCACAGAACACCACAATCAGTCTTGGGATTTTCCAGGGCTGAAATTCAGAGATGCAGTCTGGCATTTCACCTGTCACCCTGGAACAGGAACACTGGATTTTTATCTGGGGATTTATTCATTAGTACGAAGAAAGAACAGCACATACAGAACTCAGGTAGCATTAGCACCTCTCAGTACTGTTCATCATTTCAGGATAGAGTTTTATTGTGCAAGATGTTCTGAAAGCTGTTTCTCAGGCTTGGAGTCAAAGCTGGCATTTTTCATGGATGCAGAAGTTACACTTTTCCAGTATGCAAAGACAATACTTCACAGCAATGTCACATTTTACTGCAACTTCAGGCTTAGATCCAGAAGTTCTTGAGAAATTCTCAGGCTCAGCATCACTATATGTAAGGACTCCTCATCATGGTTGTTCTGAGCGATCATGATGCTAAAAATTTGTAAATTTTGAGAGAAAATAGTGTGAACTTTAGCAAGGAGTCCCACAGCCCCACATTTTAGGGCAGCATCACACTCCCTACTTTCATAATCTGTACTACAGGAGATCACCCTTCCAAATTTCAGGAAAAAAGTCAAGTCAAATCTCACCTGCCAACAGCAGCACAAAACAAGAATCAAATGAGCAAAGGAAATGCAAAAGAAAGGGGAAGCACCTCCCAGCAGAGAGACTGAGAGGTAGCTCTTACCTGAAGTGGAGAAGTGCATTAAGAACTAACAAAACATAAATTTACATCTCCTTGTGCCATGGAAATCTCTTAGGAAAATATTTCAGAGAAACCATCTGTGATACCTGGGAGTATAAAGGCCTGCTTGGTGAATGCAGAGCCAAATGCAAAGTGCAGATATTTTGAGACTTCTGAGGACAGCAGCTGAAAGGATAATTTGATGGGTCAGCATCTCCACTGCATCAACTGCACAAGCAAATTTTTCCCTTGGAATACATGGCTGAACAAAGACTCATTAGAGACAGGGACTAAGAGTACTTCTTAAGCAGCCCTGTAAGATAAACCCATTTTCCCAAGAGGCTGGAACCCAACTGTCTCATCATAAGCAAATTTTATGAAAACAAATCATGGAGTTTTTTGTTTGAAAACACAATCTTCTCATACAGCATCAGTATCCATTTGCTCCTTTCAAATCCACAAAAAACTCTAGCAGTGACATTTACTTTTGATTAAAAGGCTTATAGAAAATTCTGGTTTTAGAAACAGCTATGATTAGAAGAGAAATTAACAGAAATTTTATTTCTGGATTACATTAGCAGAAGCTATTTGTAGGAAAAAAACCCCCAGCTTCTCCAACATTTGCAATACTAGATTGAAACCCTCTCTCCCTATCACAATGAAATACATCTGGCCCAAGTCTTAAAATGTAACAACTTCAGTGAGTCAATAAAACTTCTCATGCTTCATGTTCCAAAATGGAGGAGCAAAGTATTCCATAGAACAGTGGCAGTGTTTTGAAATATTTATTCCAGCACAAGTGCTTCTTTGGCATTTGACTTTTTCAAAACAAAAGAGCTAAAAGCAACCTTCCACCAAAGTTTTTCCTTTTGCTCTTCACCAACACACAGGATTCCACCAACCACCAAGTAAGTCTAATTTTGCAAAGGATTTTAACCACCAGAACTTGCTCAGCAGCTGCTATGTGTACAGTTTTACTCATATATATGTGTGAGTACCCACACACCCTGCTCCCCAACCTGTACCGAAGAAGGAGGTACCTAAAAGCTGAAAACAAGAGCAGAAACAAATATGCAGAGGCTCTCCCAAAGCCATTTATCTGACTGGCACTCCATGGGTCCCCACAGCCTCTCCCTCGAGCCGTGCATCCTCAGATAAGATGGAGCTTGAGAAAGGTCCAAACTGCCAACAAACACATTCAACAGCAGAAAAAGATATTTCCCATTTCTTAAAAGCTACTCTAATGTGGGCACTCAGCTCTGTAGTTGTGGGCTGATCTGGAGGCTCTGTGGGAGGACACCTGCCTTCCAGGCACAGATGCTTATGCTCAACTCACCAAAAAGGTACAAATCTTCTGCTGGAAAAGAAAAAAACCCTCTACCTCTGGCAAGGGATCAAGGGGCATAAAGCATACTTCAAGAGAGATACGAAACACCAGACAGGACCACAGGAGAAGTGAGTTTAACTGTTAGATTTCAAGTGAGTTTAACTGTTAGCTTTCCAGATTAGGGGCACTGTTCAACAAATTCCTAGGTACGCTGCAAAAAGAACGGAATACTGAAGTCAATTAAAATTAAACAACACCCATGTACTCCAAAAGAGTTCTCCTGACCTGCATTAGTGCTGAGCTGGCTGTCCTGGGAGCAGTTTTCATTGCCATCAGAGGTTGGCTGTAGTGAAGCAGATGGTACAGCTCTACTTCGCTTTTTGTTGGCCTTCCTTTCTGCTACCTGCCACTCTTCATCTTCGTCCTCGCTTTCACTTAAGTCATCAAACCCAAAGTACTTGATTTTGTAATTGGAACTCCCAGAACTTCTGGAGGCGCCTTCATCTCCCCCTCCCTCATCTTGATCATCAAACCCAAAAAATTCTAATTTGACATCCTTCTTGGATTTGGTATTGCTCGGTCGGAACCTGGTTGTGGTTTTTGTGGTGGCAATGTCTGCTTTTTTCCTTAAGCGCCCAGCTTCGCCCAGGTCCGTGGGGGCTGCCGAGGTGAACTCGTCCATGCGCTCCATGGTATCCTGGATGGTGACATTGCAAACTGACAAGCAAGAGGGGTGGAGAACGGTGTAGTCTCTAGTCCGTCCAACCGTCCCTCTAAAACTGGTCCCACTACTTAAAGAAACTTTTTTTCCTGGGTTCAGACCATCATTATTTGACTCATTGTTTGCTTTGGATAAAGACTGACTAGTGCCATCCATGAGCTTGTCAAAATTTGTTGTCCCCTGCAGTTTTGCTTTGTTGGATCGACAATATGTCCTACAGTTGCTTGGCCTAGGAATAGTTTGCACAAGTTCTTCACTAATGGCTTCCTTTGGATTTTCACTATCTTCCTTATCGCACTCCTCATCCTTGCTCTTCACCTCTGAGAGATGTTCATTGTCAAAAGCTAATATATACTCTCCAGTTCTGGTGTCTTCAGTTTCATCCTCCCATTCATACAAGTGAGTTCTTAGTGGCCCCTTGGTCTGAGATGTTTCGGATGGAGAATCTGCTGTTTTTCCCACGTGGGAGTCCCAAGAATCAGGCAAGTCCTTGGCTTCAGTGTTGCATCCAGAAGTGTCTGTGGTCTCAGCATTGGTTTTATTACTGTCTCCAGCATTGTCATAGATGAAATGACTGTTCCCATTATCTTCTTTCAAGTTCTGGATTTTATCTACAAGAAAAGATATATTTATTACTAAAATGAAGTATTAAAAAAATAGTTGCCCATGTGGACAACTTTGGAAAGTTACAGTATAACAAAAAATATTCAGTGAACATTGACAAAAAACATTAGAGGTCTTTATCCACCTGGTTTATACTTTTTAAGCCCTCCAATTTAAAGGTTTTGCTATAGTAAAGTCTTCTTGTAATTTCTATGCAAAAAATCAAACTTGAAGTATCACTCTGAAAATATATGTATCCCATAAGACAGTGGTAAATCCTAAATACAACCACTTATTTACCAAGGCAAATTACACAGAAAAGGAGAAACTCTGCAGTGAAATTTCCAGAAAAGATAATTACTGAAGTTTCACACACAAGTGACTTACAGTGAATAACTAGAGAAAGAACAACTAAAAATTCTCTTACAATGTAAGAAAATAATTTCCATCTTGTACCCTGAATAAAACAGCAAACAACTTCAACTGTCATTTCATTTTGCTGTTTCAAATGAAAATATTTGGACTTGTGAAAGAAATATAGAAAAATGCAATTCTCATCACAAATTTTAATTTTATCGTTTCTGAAATTCAGGTTTATGTAATGAATTTCTGCATCTCTGAAGAAGAGCTGCTGCCAAAAGTTATTCTTGCACTTCTCCAACCCATAGCCACAAGAGAACAAGTTCCACTGCGAGAAGTCAGGTTTTGCAAGGGCTGTTCCCAGCCAAGCAGCCCTCGCACAACAGCCATGCCAGGAAGTCGTGTGAGCACCAAGTCTTGCACTGCTGTCCTCTGAACTGGCAGGGAAACCATTCCTTTTGTTCTCCCGGAATACCAACTAAAGCTTGGTGGATTTGGTACCAGAGTTTCAGGATGACTGCATCTGCCACCCTCTGTTGTTGACAGCACATACACACCCAGCAGTATGAGAGGGTTATTTCCAGGAAACAAGAATTTCTTGGAAATTTCTGAGCCAGTATCACCAAGCACGGGAAGCCAGGTGCCCGCCGTTACCGCTGGCACTGAAACGGCAACCTGGGCCAGGAGAAGCAGGATAAGGAGTCTGACAATGCAGAAGACAGCAGCGCACAGAGGAGCAGCACGTGCTGGGATAAACTGGAGACAGAAGCAGCTGGGACAGGGCCAAGTGACAGCAGAAACGTTAGAAGAGAATGTGCGTAGAAGACACGTGCAGAACACGACAGTGTAAAAGGGGCTCCACTGGCAGAACACAACCCCAAAGGTTCACATTTTTTAGGCAGCAAAGGCCTCCTAAACTCATCAGAAAAATGAAGGCTAGAGCATCTCTTTAGCACTAGTCCTGACCACATTCAATTTCATCAGCTTCCATTGGAAGCTTCACAGCACTGACCAGAAGATTTCAACCTGCTGATGAGGGAAACAAGCACCAGCACCGTTCCAGGGATTTTGGCTCACTTGCTTTCAAATTAAAATGGCATCATCTAAATGCCATCTTTGCACATATGTTTTATAGAAGAATTTTAAGGTACTGAAAATTCTAGTAAAAGAAATGGCTACCAAGTCCAGTTTGCAGGAAATTGGTTTAATCCTTGCTAAAATTCCTCTGGGAACCAGGACAAGTAATGTCTGACAAACTGCATATAAATTTTCTGGAGCCCAACTGAGGTCTTTCACAGAAGTTATACATATTCAGCTAGAAATAAAAAAAAAGTTTTTCATAGAATGTATGAAATGCAAAACTCAAAACCAGATTTCTCAAAGAACAAGGAACCCTAACCCTGCCATCACCATGATGGAATCTTGGTTTTTATTTTTCAGTATCAATATGTTATACAAGCAATATTGTTATTCCCATTTTGATCTCATGCTTGCCATAATGCAAGAGGCACAACCAAAACAAATTTTTCTGTAGTCAAGGAGGGAGTTTGACAGTGTACAGTATGTTCCTTTCTCCCATATGTTTAGTATTATTGTGAGGCTGAAGACTAACACAACACTTAGACACGAAAACCAGCAAATTAAATGTAAAATATTTTCAGACTTCCTTGCTAAAATACACTGTTTTACAGTCTCGCCATTACAGTTCCGTATCTAAGGTAACTTCTTGTTTCTCCTCATGTGTAAACGCGATCAAAATCATTTTCTCCAGTCAGCTCAGCTGACTAATAAGTAACAAATCCATTCTAGCCCAGTCAAATGGCTTTATTGATGTGTGGTTTACTACACTCCCAAGAAATGTTAAAAGGCAAAGAGCACTAACAGCTCTTTATGTTCACAGCAGGACTTGTGTTGCCTTTGTGTAACCCCGTGCATCAGCAGCTTTGAACCTCGAGTTGTCTGAGAAGATTCACAAAGTGCTGCATCTCAATTTTACCTTTCAGTTCCTACTTTAATACAGCACACCAAGGTACTCCTGCAGAGCAAACAAGTGCCAGTTAAGCTCCCCCTTCACTCTGGAGCACCAAAATTTTAAAAACACACGGTACTCCAAAAGTCTTAATAACTGTACCAGGGAGGTTTTCCCATCTCCAGTAATAAGGCTGATGGAAAATGGAACCACTGAACTCTTTAGTGTTCACCAGGTAGAAAGTCTGGCTTTGTGCATCATCACAATGCTTTACTGGAAAACTAAGCAGTGACATTTAGAGGAATACTTCCTCCAAGGATCCTTTGTCAAGCCACTGCTCTCGTCTCATCAGCGAGTCAATAGCTGTCAGCCTGAACCTTCAATAGCAGAAAGTGCTGCTAATCACTTCCTAATTGCCCAAAGGTGTACAGGAACTACAATTCCAATAAGCCTGATTTTAAAAATCACAGTATGTATTGGCAGCAACTACTATAGCAGAAGCTAGCACGACTTTAAGAAAAAAATATGAGGAAAGGAACTAAATGTGAATTACTAGTTATTCTGTAGTCTATGAGAGGTATAGAACTTCTCTTCCTATTTTTAACAGCAATTAGGCTCTTTTGGGGCTCAAATGCCAGAATAACTCTCCCAAGTCATTTAAAATCAGCAATAGTATAGAACTCCCCTCCCCAAGTACAAACACTGTATATCTAGGGAACCATAACTATGTTCTGTGGTAGTCATGATTTAATTTTCTGTTAAAATGGCTAAAAGTTGCTTTATTTCATGCTCTAGTTTATGTCACTTAACAAGACAGAGATGTCTTCAGCATTGCTGAAGAATTAAGCAAAAACAAAGCCAAACTTCCGCTCTTTCCCACAAAACATGAGACGTTTCACACACACACAGATGCGTATTACTGAAACTGTAAAACTATACTTAAGTGATGATGATGATTATTTCAAGTAACCTTAGTAAAGCTACCACTAGAGACAAAATTTCAAGTTCAGACAATGCCAGATAGTAAATTTACATAAGACAATAAAGTTGACATTCTTGTATGATATGTATCTAGATACATGCAAGCACTCGAACAGAAGGAAGAGTTGTCAAAAGCCCACTGCTTTTTCAGTAACAAACCTCAAAACACTTAACAAATAGGCATCTATACTTATATAGATTAGAGTAGATGGCTATAAAGATAACATTCTGTTCCTATCTTATTTTAAAAAAACATTTACTATAAGCACTCACTTGTTAGATGGAACAAATGCTATTCAACAATAACAGTAAACGCCTCAAGACTATCACGGGTAGCCAGTGGTACTACCTCCTCCCTTTTCATTTTTAACGTCACAGACAAAATGAAGAATGTGATACTAGAATTAAACAGCCACCACTTTTTTTTTTTTTTGGTGAAATTAGTTTTTTTAGAGATAAGAAACTTACATCCTTCAGCTCAACACCTGAAAATTCTGACATGAAAATGTCTCGCATTTCAATTTCATTTTTCCTTTAAGTACCTGTAACAGTAAAAGTTTGACAGAGAACACAATGAAGTTTAGAGAAAAGACAAACTCTCTCCACCAAATACTGAAGCTGTAAGAGTAAACAATTCATACCCTGATCCTTCAGGTATAGCATACACCAAAACGGAATCCAAAAGAAAGTCAAGTAATCCTTCAGGAAATCCAACACTCTTCTGGGCAAGAAAACCAAGCCAGCATAGACCATCTGCCCTCCAGCCGAGTCCCTGTTTCATTTTTCTGCATTTCCATTTGAGTTACAAGACTAAGTCAGCGGGCTCCAAGCCTGCAAACATCATTTTCAGCTCCATAAAAACCAAATCATCATTAACAGTCTAATTGCCTACAGTCAAACATGACACGTTTTAGTTAACTGTTCAGTGGTAGAGCTGCGGAACCTTATTTACTATTTTATGTTAGAGCACAGAGCAGGATCTTGGTCTCCTACTGTAAATTTCTAATTCGAGCACATTGAGGGCTCATGGGGCAAAGCTGGCCCGCAGCTGAGCCCGTGGCAGGCCGGGGACAGCGTCACAGTGCCCGCGGCGTGCGCGGCCCCGTGCGCGGCCCCCGTGCGCGGCCCGGCCCCGCTGCTGCCTGCCCAGGGATTAGGGACACAGCTAAAAGCTCCTCGGCCTTTCCAGCGCGCAGGCACCGGGGCAAGGGCACAGATGACACCTGAAACAGCACCGTGGCTGTGAGAGCTCTTTACCACTCCGAGTTTGAGCAGAACCAGCTGAAGAGCACAAATGTGAGGACAAAACTGAAGAACACAAAAGGACAATCAATATTGGGCTTGGTATGCTAAACAAACATGTCACAATGTGAAAATGTTATCATCCATGCAAAAGAAATGCTTACTCTTTCCCACTTACTCATGGACGAGTTGCCAGCGTTGCATGCTAGCCCTACTAACCTGAACTTTGGCGTCGTTTCCACTCTTAATTAAAGCCAAACAAAGTATCCCCCAAGCTCTAAAAAAAGGCATATGGCCTTCTATAGCCCTTGCAGCATGAAACCTTACCCTCCCTCATTGCTGTGTGAGTAGCTGTACTAGCCTTCACTTTAACACTGAGAGAAACGATTACTATTCACAGGAAACAAATCAACACACCGTGTTTCTTTTAGTATTAGCCATAATGCACATTCTTTTACTATTAGCCACAATTCCCTGCAAATATCAAAAGTAGTCAGAAGCAATGAAATCTTGGGAGCAGGCAGGTGGCATGATGCCCACTTTACATTCCTCTTGATTTCTCTTCCAAGGGACACCAAGACATGGTGGCAAGAAACAAAACATCAAAAACCGCACGCAGGGCCTTCAGAGCGCTCGGGACTGAGGGCACACGCAGCTGCCAGGCACAGCTCAGGGAGCTCACTGGAGCTTGTGACGCTCACTACGAGCTGCTGCTCTGCCCCATGTCCCTGGGCACTTGGAAACATTTCTGATGGCTCCACGACACCATCACCAAAGCTGTCCAGCATAAAGCTACATCACTTCACTCTGCAACTTGTAGCTGGCCAGGCTAAAGGAGAGGTGCTTATATCACATTTCCAGGAAGAGAGCCCAGCTGAGAGACACAGAGTGTCATCTCTGGTTTGGTCAGAAAACCAGGAACTGCAGAGAAGTCATGCTTTTTTTCCAAAATAGAGAACAAACTTCATTATGCATTGGAAATGAAATGTTTTGATTGATAAAGACAAAAAGGTTGTACACTAAACTCCTTTGATCCCTTTTCTGTCTATGACTGAAGAACTGGAAAACTCAGAAAAAAAGCCCTTGGAAACAAAATACACAATTTATGGAATGGGCAAAATTTATTTGAATTAGGCATCCATTTAATGCCTATGAGATCTTGAAAAGCAGTGCCTGTTAGCAGGTCTGGAGAGAAGACAGGAAGATTTGACTCCCAAGACCAGTTTCCTGGTTGACAATCTCTAAAATAGCTAAAATTATAGAACCATATCCACAGCTATGATTACAAATTCTTAAGTAATTGAATTCCCAACAAGTCTGCATGCAGGTGGGACAGACATTGCTTGAGTCTTTGCAGATGTTTTAAGTGGCACCTTCTTCTGCAGAAAAAAATTCACAGAAAACCCTACAGTGATGGGAAATAATTTACTGCCATAACAGCACTATTTTCCTAAAGAATCGTTTGCTCATCTTTTTCCTTTTCCAGCACCCTAAATAACAAAATTTTAAGGCAATGCATATGAAAAAAAAAGTAATTTTTTTCTTACACAGTCTTAACTAAGTTCTCAATGACACTATGACACTATTTTCAGTTAGCTATTCTTCTAAACCTGGGACAGAAGATACCTCAGACACCTTTTCTGTTCTGGATGCACATCCCCTGGATGTGTCTGGCAGTCTGGTAACACGCTGTTCAGCATCTCCAACACACCATTTCCATTCCCTGAGCCTGAGATTTTCATGTTTTCAGAACGTGCTGCTGCCACAACATCCCCAGACCCTTGGCTCCAGTAATTCCTCGTTACCTTCTTCCACTAGGGGATGTGTTACCAGAAGGCATCCTGAGAAGCTGTGCCACACGGGTCACTTGGCAGCCAGGGTATAACTTTCTAAAAAGTCCTTGTATTTAAATGGAAGTGGAAGCCTTTCCCAGGGGTGCAGCCTGCCATGGCCACCTTCCCTCTTGTGCAGAAAATATTCACTGAACTAATCGCTTGCCTTTATCTCAAGCAATATTTTTAACGTTAAGACGAGATGGTTTTTGGAGTAACAACGTACCTGTCTTACCCCCTCTTCTAGTTCTTTGGGTAGCAATCACTAGATATTCTGGTATCTCCCACCTTTCACTGCACCTTACACCACGGCATCTCTCAGTAGCACCTTCAGATCGATCTGTACACGTGTACATGGCCAAAGCAGACATTGTGCTCAGCACAACTGCCTTCCAGAAAAGTTCCGGGCAGAAAAACAACGGGCAGAGGAGCTGCTGCACTTCCTAGTGCAGGAGCTGTCAGAGCCTGACAATGTGCTCGCCTCTCATGGAGAGGCCAATGAGAGATGCATTCCTCCTCACTCCAAGCTCAGAAGGGCCTTTTGCTCACAGCAGCAAGAGAAAGCCAGAAATAAACAACTACTGAGTGCCATGGGCACCATGAGGGGCTCACACACACCAGAAATATCTGTTTTCACCAACTTCTCTAGGGTGAGCAGCCATGGAAAAAAAATTAAAGCATCCTATAACACAGCAATATTAACAATCATTGAAACAAACGCACACTTAGGCTAAGTCAATCTGAGTTGAGACAGCTCTCATGAGTGTGCAGAAAATCTTTAATAAATACAGAGCAGTTTCTTAAATGATAATATGAACTAAGTTTGAATGTGAAGAACATTTTCCATGCAGTTAATAGGACCTCAGCAGTTTGAGCCTGAAATGGCTTCCTTACCAACTGGTTTCTGCTTGCCTGCATGCCTTGGCCCACTTGAGAGGTATAAACCTTAACAGGGCTTTTTTTCTTCCACAAGCACTGACCAACTCTTTTCAATGCAAAGTTACTTCAACTTTTTAACCATGAAGACTAAGAAGTAGTTAGAAGTATGATCTTTTAAAAACTGTTTATTGTAGAAGGCCATGAAGAAAGAATGATTTTAAAAGTATAGACTGCAAAATTCACTGTTGTATAGGAAAGGGGAATAATAAATAAAGGAAAAAAGTCCCATGTTCTCTGTACATGGACATACATAGTATGAACTGCCCAATCATTAAGAAAAATATGTTGCAGAAATCAGATTCTTTCCTAAACACTGGGGTATTTTTCTGTATTGCCATCTTAGCAAAGTATAAACACTGAGATTTAAACAGAATTTCAACCATTTCAGACTTTTGAAAAACACCCCAGGAAAAAAACCAAGAAGCCACCACTGAAGAAGTAGCAGATGGGGGGGAAAAAAAAAAAAAAAAAAAAAAGAGAACCATAATCACAGCAGTTTGAACATGGGCTACTGATACAGCAAGAAAACTGTGTGTAAGGGGAAAGGGGATTATCTTCAAAAGGGGAAACCTTACCAAAGGGCAACTAAGGAAGAGAGGACCTGTGGATAAAGCCTGGCTATCTACTTTACGTGGATAAACCCATCCTAAGTATTACCATCCAAGCAAACCTCATAACACTGGATTCTGGGGGCACACATTTTCTGGCAGACCTTACCCCTTCTCTGCTATCAGTTTCTTAAGGCTTTGACCCAGCCGGAGCACAGCTGCAGCTCTTTTTAATCATGGCTGCTGCCAGCTGTCTCCTAAGACTGCCAAATGCTCAGGCCTCTTTCAGGTTCCCCCAACCCTGCTCCACTTTTGGATGGAAAATGACTAAACTGAAATTCTTTCTCACAAAGTAAATAACTTACTCTCAAAAACTCGGCAAAGGAAGGGAGGTACTACTCTGGCCCAACCATTACCTTCAATGTCCCTGTCAGAGTTAAACACAACACAGAGGTTGAAAACCAATTTGAGAGGAATGGCCTGACCCACCTGGTGGTCAAATGCAATTATATAACACACCTGCACTTGGGAATTTGACACTTAACTCTAAAGATAGGGCTCCCCACCCACATAAGCAGGATGCAGAGGCTTTGCACACAGAGCCACTATCAGGATAGTATGTCAGGAACAGACTCGATGACTTCAACCATCTCCTTCCTCAAGGGCATCCATTTTCTGCCATTTACTCTGTGCTTTTCCAGCAACCAACCACAACTGGATTCTGCATCCTGGGCCAGGAAGGAGCTGAGCACAGCCATATCCCTTTGCTCCTGCACTGCTTCAGCACAAGTTTTTAAGAGCTACACTTGCCATTTTGATTTGCTACCTCTAAGTGCACCGGCCCCAAGTGAAAAATAAGGGCATTAAGAACTACCTAGAAAAACAAAAGAATCAAACAGCAGTCAACAGACAAATGTTCTCTTATAGCACCAAGAGCAAAACTACTGCCAGAACAAAACCTGTTTGAATACCAGTACATAGTAACAAATGACAAGATGAGGAATAGGTATTTTCATTATTGCTCTAAATGTTAGGGGGAAAAATATAATTTGTTCTTTTAATCCTAAAGAGCCTCCTCAAAGGTCACTGCCAACACAATAACCACAAAATCTGTACTTAACATTACAACACAGCAGATAGGGACACAATTCCTATGCCATTCTGTTGTCTGGAAAGATATTTTAAGTCATTCTAATTCTCCACAGCAAGCAAAACACATTTTCAAGAAATAAATTCATAGGCTCTAAAACAAGCCAGACTTAATCCATGCCCAATTAAAATACTTCTCCATTAATGCATGAATAAATACCGAATTGTTTTCACTAGAATTAATGCATAAAAAGAATATTCTCTCTGAGTCTATAAACCAGAACATGAAGTATGCAGAGATGATAAACATCTCTCAGCCCAATTGCCTTCTCTGATGAAGAGTACCAACCCCTTGGACCAGACCCCCCCGAAGGCCAGAGGGACAGAGCTCGGCACTGTGCACAAAAGCAAAAGGCAGCAGATCATCAGAGCACCCAGAGTCAAAATGCAAACTCACACTCCAATGCCAGAAGTATTTCCATTAACTGAAATACTCAGAGTAGGCAAACTAGCTGTCCGCAGTGAAACATACTGATCCAATAATGTAACTATGAAATGCCACACCAACTCCTAAAATTCATCCAACTTTGACATTAATTTTCAAGTGAAAAATTGTACTACATTAATTCAACCTACAAGCTAACAAATATTCTAGAGAGCAGACTTACAAAATTTGCTCTGCAAGGCCATGTTTTTATACCAAACCTTGTGTACTGCGGAATACAGTGTGAAATACTATTTGGGTTTATGCCTTACAGAATAAGTTCAACAATTAAAAAAAATAAAAAATCCCACCAGACTGCTTCAAAAATCCAAATACTGTTTTGAAGGCTTTCACCTTACCCTACTGTAAGATTCTCTCATAAAAACTTCATTTTCTAAGTAGCTGCTTTTTGCTTTATATGAATTACCAGTGTGACATTTTTCTAATGACACACCTTACTTTCTAGCTACCAAGTTCTCCCTACCTTCATGAAGATGACCTAACAGTAATTATTAATACTGAACAGTCTTTCATTGTTTCAAATTTACCTAAACCCCTGTCTGCAAATTACCTGCCACATACAGGATTACTCAGAGACACTCTTCAGACAGTATTAAGTCTTGATCAAGCAACATTAGGGTAAGATTATGAGAAGCTTTCCACATTAAGAGCTTCTCAAAGCCTTTAAAATGAGATTGTTACAAGCACTAGCTGAAGGCTATTAAAAAAAAAAAGACCAGCAAGTTCTACCATCTTAAATAAAAGATAAGAGATCCTCAACTGTCCTACATGGCTGCACAACTACGAAAACAAACCCCCAAGTCAACTGATTTTTAATACCAAACATTAGCTAAAATTAAGTGACACTGCATCACCTTCATTTTAATGCCCAAAGAAATGGCCACTGAGGCAGGATAATACAACTGGAGCAGAATTAATAGCACCTCTCACTTTGTGCATAGCCAGGGTAAGTCACATTTTTCAACTCGGCCTAATTCTTAGCATTACCTTCAACTAGGCTAAGAATTTAGATACATGCTCAAGGATCAATTGAGGCTCATGATCTCTGGGTGTCCTGAGACCTTTATTCATGCAAGGGTAAGGACAAGGACTAGCAAATTGCACTTCAAAACAAATTAACAAGCACTTTCTTTAACATCAGTACAGCCTAGTTTCCCACACCCAGAGCCACAGTGCTGTATGTGGGTTAAGGTTGAGCTCACATTGCAGTCTCCTTACACTGGGAATATTAATGTTCTTCTACCTGCCTGCTTCCCTCCCAGCCCCCACCCCGTCCTCTCCTAATCTGGAATAGTCCAGCTGGCTGGCTCAAGGATCTGTAAGCCCTTTGGACAAATCTGGTTGAACCTGGTAGAGTTCAAGAGTCACCAGGAAGGGGAAAATTATTATGGGGAGGGCGAGGACATGTAAGCAGTTGAGGTACATACACTTAGACTCCTCCCCAGCCCCTTCTTCCTCCAGAACCCTACCCCAAATCAATCAAATTAACTCTCTGTAGTTTTGCAAGAGCCTCCCCATTAAACTTTACTCAACAGTCACTACAACAAAGAAGCCTTTGAAGTACCTACATTTACACTGGCTGACTATACACCACTATCTCTAATTGCTCAGTGTGCTGAGCAACGTCCTCAGAGACAACTTTTATTTATTTTGGATCAGTTTACACACAAGCATAACAGCAGCTTAAACCATCCAAGTTTTATTTACACTGACTAAAAGAAACACTATCACCGAGACTGCAGTCTTTAAATAAGGGTAAGGAAGCCAAAGACCCTCCTAGGATGCTCTGCAAAGATTCATTCTCGGCCGAATTTCATTTCTGAAGAAAGATATGAAAAGGGTTTTTATCTTCTTTTGACTGGGTGTCAACAGAATGTAATAGACTCCGAAAGAACAGAACCATCAGTTCAAGATGCACCTTGTCCTTCACTACTTCCGGCCGAACTGCTGTGGGTAACAAATACTTCAGAGACTCCTGCAGAACAGAGCTCCTTCAGTAAACTGCTGTTCAAGTAACCTCCCCCTCTGCATTCAGACCACCACCACACTCAAAAGCTGGAATGATTTATCCACCAAGACTCATCAGCTTCCTTCTGCTCAGAGCTGTATATTTGTGAGATACACAGGACTGTCTGGCATGGGGTTCTAGAATTTATATAAGCATCAAATTAGCAAGTTTTTCTGTGCTAAATATTGTATTTTACTATTTTCCATAGGACTGGAATCAGGAAGCACCAATGAAACTGCTGAAGTCTGTTCCCCTTGGCCTTTCACACAGTATGAATTTTCAGAGCTCTATCACATTTTCTCCCCACAGTTCTCTCACTTTCTTTTCCAACCTGAAAAATACTGTTCTGACAGAAGTTGTCTACAAGGAAACCATTTCACTGTAAAACCTGTTCTACCACAGTCTCTCATTAACAACCAAGGAAACTCATTACTGTTTCTTCCCCTTAGAGATACTGGGGAACAGACATACTCCATTTCTTAGGAAAACTATATTCAAACATTAAAATCCCATAAATTTTATTTCCAGTCTGAAGATGAATCATAGTTGCAGACAGCTGCTGAAAATCATATGAAAGCAAGAAATATTTTAGCAGCAAAAATAAAGAGAAAGATCAAAAGACAACCACACATCCTACCAACGTGTCTGTCAAACTACAGCTCAAAGCAGCATTGCCTGGCTTTTCTTGAATTAGATCCCTAACACATATATTAAAAATAACTGAACTGTGACTATCTTCTACTATTTGGTATCTTCTTGTTTACTGCATTAACAACTGAACAAGTCCACTTAAATTCCTAATCCATGGGTTAACTATATTTGAGAAATAAAAGTTATGTAAGTTCTTCTCATTAAAGCTGATTTTGATAACGCAGAGCAAGTCAGTAGGTGTCATCTTCATCTAGGTTCATCTAATGTGATCTTCTACCCAATTAGAGAAGCTGTGGTTTAATCAGCCCGTTATACAAAAGCCTCTCATGAGATATAACAACATCTGATCTTTTCCAAGAACGACTTGAAGAAAATGAGTGATGTTCAGCTCCACAGGCCCTGTGAACTCCCCTCTGAAAAGTATTATGCTACCTTCCAAACACTCCAGAGCCCAGAAACACCTCCAAAAGGAAGTCTGACAGAACGCACTTTCACAGGTCTGAAGTTTTTTATGTACACATTGACACAGTTGTGCTAATTACAAACAGAAAATGTTTGAGCAGCTGAAGTTCAGAAAACTACTTTTTCCACCCAAATGATGAAACAAGGCATGGCCTAAGCTGTACCTGCACCTTCATTGCTACAAACACATACCCACACTAAATTCTACTACAACCAACACATTGCTATTCAAAATACATGTTTAGAAACTACAAATGCACTCAGCAATTGTAGAAAAGGAACGTTATTATTCCATTTCATGGAATAACTGGACCAAGTGGACTGCACTGAAGCTAAAGCACTGCACCTCGATCTGCAGACACACGGATTACAGCACCAGAGACCTCAGAGCAGTGTGCAAAATGCAGAACGCTTCATAGTGCTTTAGTTAAACACAGTATCCTCTACAATTGTCTACAACTACGAATTGCCCCACACTTCTGTCAGAACCCTTAACCATCCCTTGAAAACACACAGTCTAAAGAGAGATTGGCAAAAATCAGAGGAGAACAGAAGTGTATGGACAGTTGAGCAAACACACCTGCAGTTACAAGTTTAGCACTGCTGCCCTTGCTTTCTCCATCTTCCACACTTCTGCTTGTGCTCTTTTCTTTCAAGAGAGGAACAGTATTGTCAAAAGGTATGCACTTGCTGGAGGCAACATTTTCGCCACTATCTGGCTGATTAATTCTGCTGTTTGCTTCAAGTAGAGGAATGAAGTCCTCAGACTGAGCAGCTTCACCAGGTTCCAGCTGAGAGGAGCTTTTAGCCTGTGACACATTCTTCGAAGACACAGGAAGAGATTCTTCATCACTGTCAAATCCAAATGGATCCTCTGTTACCTCATCTTCAACTTTGGGTTTCTTAGGAACATCAGAAACATCTGGTTTGACATTGGGCCTCTTCTGTCCTAATTTGGCCATGAAGGTGGTTTCTCCCCATTTTGTACTCAGGGTGGTCCGTTTGTTGGAAAACACTTCATCAAACTTGGAACTGCCATTTCCCCCTTTCCGGCTGTAGGTCTTTCCAAATCGGGATGTCATTTTGGCTCCTGTTTCATATTCTCTGTGGAGAAAGAAAAAAGAAACAACAATTCACCAACCTGGTACAAATGATGATTATTTCTACCCTTTACTGGGCCTAGGAGCACCAGGCATGGACACTGCACATAAGCAACAGATGCATCATATGCTTCTTTCTAGGCTCACTCATCCACATGTGCCTGTCATTATGGCAAAAAGTCCTGCACTAAGCATCCACTAAAATAAATCGAAATTCAGTTGCTTGCACATTTATAAACCAATGGCACAATGAAGCCTTAAGAAAAATCTTCTAAGAATGACATTGCTTCGCTCTCATTTTATATTTTCAAGTATAGAAGGCACTATCATAGAGCATCATGAAACAACTCAGCAGTATTTTCACCACATCTGAACATGCAGCTCCCTTCTCGAGTCCAATAGCACAGCACAGCATAAAAAAACCTCTTGCCAGTTAAATACAAAATCTGCCAGAATATTTCACATTGCTGTGGATGTATTTTAAGTACTAATTACAATCACAATGATGACAACTCCATCCCATGTTTTTCTCTCACACTCAGACTCAATTAGCAAGTGTTTTACTTGGTAACACGATGTGGTTTTTGCCATCTGCATCAGTCCTGGTCAGGACTGGTGCACAGCAATGCCCCACCAGTAAATCTGAATCCCTGAGGGGCAGGGACGGAGCCACTGCTCACTGCACTCCTAAGAACAGGGAGGACACCTTAAGCAGGCCAGTGTAAGCCATTACCGCTCACTGGCTCTTACAAGCACGACCATGTCACAGCTTGCTCAGAAGAGAAGTGTAAAATTAGAAGATTAAACAGGAACACATGAAGAGCTCCTTGCATGTGTTCTTTTTCTACTTTGTTTTAACTCAAGAAGGAAAACAGACCACCTAGGGGATTTCTACCCAAAAACAAATACTTCAACTACTGGACAAATGACAACATAAACCCCAAATGCTCATATCTGTTTTGTGAACCACTATTTCTTTTTTTGGCCCAAACATGGATAGGAAATCGCAATTCTTTATAGTCAACCTGAATCTAATCAAGTCCATCTTTCTCTCTGAAACTTCTCTCAATACTGGAAAAAAGTCTGTTTAAAAGACAGTTATTTAAGCTACAGAATCAAAGAAATCTAGTTTTTGAGGTGTTAAGTGAGTTCATATAAAGTATATGAAAAATGGCAGTTAAAATATTTTCATTGAACTTATCATGATCTATTTGTTCAATACAGCTCTTTTATTATTATTCCCCAAATATGTGATACACTGTCATTTCTGATTTAGTTTTCATCTCAACACTCATAGTTTCTCAACCTGAAATGTCTGTCTTGCTTCTGCCAAAACGGCCAGCCTGCTTTCCAGAAATGTCCCTCTATCACTTCATTCTAGCAAGTGTCCCACTAATAATAGTCTCCCTCAATTAGAGCAGGCCAACCTTCACTTATCATAGGAATTGAGAAATTCATATCGAGAAAATCCACAGAGAAAACTTTAGGTGAATTAAAATCATCAAATTTGAACTTCAGAAGTTTACCAGGTAAGGGTGATGCAATGCAGAAGAGCTACAGGAACACCCACTTTGGGAAAGGCTCCTCTCCCCAGCAGTCAGGCCAAAGGAAGGCAAAGGCAGGTGCTCATCTGCTGAGCAGAACTCTGCTGCAACTCTGCAGAGGGCTCCTGGCTGCTCCTAGGAGACCGCGCTCTTTAACCCCACCTCCTCTTTTCCCCACACACATCACTGCCAAACTTCTTTTATTCCTCCCCTGTAGGTAGCTCCAATTTTCTGTTTTCTGTCTACAAGTACTTTAGAAAGCAAACAGCAAACTAAACTTAAATTACCAGTTTTATTTTGGTGATGCTTCTAAATATATGTAACAGCAATCAAAATATTTTAGACCAGAAAGGCCAGGTTTTTGAGCTATAGAAACTAAAGCAAAGTATTTACTAATATTTCTGTTTCTAACAACTCATAGGAAAGAAAAAATTACTTCACTCACCGCCAGCACATTTTCCTCCCCTAAACCCTCAAGACTCAAATAAGTATTTCTTATAATAAGCATAATAAGAAATACTCAAGTAAGTATTTTTGGCACTACATTTCCAGCCTATGCAAAGATAATGACAGATTTAAATTATGGCCTGTGGGTTGCAGTTCCAAAGAGAAAATTCCTGTAGTCAAGAGGAGTTCATTTTCAGAAAGCAGAACCACATTTTCCCATTTATAAATGTTAAAATTAAGTTCATCTCCTAAGAAGTTTTAAATTATCAAAACTCAAATAATACTCAATACGATGTGCATAGGTTAAAAGATGTGTATTAGGAAAATATGATATACTATGTGATAAACTCATATCTTAGCTTGAGATTAAGTTTAAGGACATAAAGAGGTGCCTCCTTAAACGAGAGAACAGGATTTTTACTCTTTACTTACAATTTTTCTTGATTTTTCTCTGAGGGAAATAAAACACTTGGTCAGTTTAACTCTGTTTCCACTGCCTGCCTCCCTCTCCTGCGTTGTTCTGCACCATTTGGAGCAGCGCAAGCAACGGAAACATACGGAAAAACACGGTTCTCCCGCATTTCCCAGCCCTAAGCTGGAGGAGCAGCTGGAGACAAAAAAACCCGGTAATTCCCCAGGAAGCCCATCAGCCACCCCTACTCATCGCTCCTCTCTACACCGCTCCTCTTACATAATCAAAAGAAAGAAAAATAGGTTAAATGCACGGAGGCAGAAGCAGCTGATGAAATCCCACGGTGACAGTTTCTTTTTTCCTCCCTCCCCCTGCGCCGGAGGGGGGGTGCGAGCGGAACCGGGTCACCCCATCGCTGCCTGATGTCATTTCCCTTCCCGCCC